>OX101795.1:19151416-19326416 GCA_944452715.1 Ophion slaviceki
TATGTATTCATGCATAAAAACGTATTACGGCATAGTTGCACGGCCTGGCCAATCGCACTTATTATTATCAAAGCATTGCGTAATTTTTATTGAAAAGCGATGGTCGTAAAAAGTCTGTGCCGCAAGAAAAAAAGATCCACATCCGGAAGACGCGTATCAATTCCGCATAAAATATGCGTCAGATGTTATTTTCTCTCTCTCTCTCTCTCTCTCTCTCTCTCTCTCTCTCTCTCTCTCCATCTCGTCATATTCGTATTACAACAGAAGGGAAATTGAAATAGACGGAAAACCCAATCGTGTTAATTTTATTTATTTCTTTTCTTTTTTTTTTATTATACGCAGACGTCCGAGACTACGTGCAATATTACACGCGTGTATTTTCGTTTGTATGTCCTTTTCGTTACAGTCTTTATGCCAGACACGCGATTATACAGACTCCCGAGTACGTGCGTGCACACCTGCCAGACTTGCTGACGCGTGTAAGACGAGCCGTCGTCCGAATACTAAAGAGCAAGAGAAAAAGAGAGAGAGAGAGAGAGAGAGAGAGAGAGAGAGAGAGAGAGAGAGAGAGAGAGAGAGAGATAGAGAGAGAGACAGTCCTGCCATAGGATCCACCAGATTTTTAATAAACTATTACGTGTAGATGTTTTTTGTTCATTTTTTTACATCATTTTGATTCGGTAAAAAAATGGTGATTACTCTAATTACTTTAGCGATAGAAACACCAGATTGCGATTTTTTTGTCAAATCAATGTTTGATTTTTCTCGTACGTAATTTTTTTTTCCAGCTTTGTTCGACTTTTCTCGCAAACCATTAATTTTTCAACCATTTCCTTGACTTTTTTTCAAAAGCGAAGAATCGGGAAATCATCCTCGAATTTTTAACACCATTAGCGTTTGATTTTTTTCATTATCGTTAGATTTTTTCCTCACTTCTCGATTTTCAAGGCAGACAAAATTAATCGGAAAATTAACGTCGAATTTGGATCTTAATGTGACAATTTTCTGGCGTAAAAGTTTTTTTTGCGCACTGCTGTAATAAACTCAAACAGAATCAAGCCTTGTTATTTATTTACGATCTTTTCTACTCGTAGTTTGATTTTTTCAATACACGACCATTTTTTGTTGGGTACTCCCGCGATTTGGTGGAGGAGAAAAAATTCTCCGAGGAATTATCACCGATTTTTATTTCTCGGCTGCCTCGGGGACATCGAGCATCGGCCGCGAAGGAAATACCCAAAATCCGCAGCCTTCGATAACGGGCAGGGACGAGGAGACTTTTTTTATGTGTTTTTTTAAATACTCTTTACATAATAGACGTGCAGATTTTTAAGAGAGTATTCACCGGTCACTGGCTGATCAGTAGTCAACATATGTCAATCGAGAAACGAGGTTCCGTAGATTTAGTGACAGAATTATTCACACGTGGTAGAGGAGAATGTGAGGAGGGGAAAAAAAATACGGCGCGAGAGGGATGGGGGGACACGCGCGACACAAAATAGGCAATGTGGTGTCCGATCGCGACACAAAGGTTGTCGCGTATCTAGCAATACGTACGATTGTTGAATCGACAACGATCTCGGCCGGACTGGTCGTTTCACGAATCGTTTCGGATCCATCCTGAATTCTCATCCTCATCTCCCACCTTCGAACCTTCTCCTCCTTCTTTCCAAGCTTTTATTCCCTCGTCATCGTAGATTCTTAGAGAAAACGAATTCTCAGCCGTTTCGGCCGTTAATTAACGTCGCGATCGTCCCGGAAGTAATTGAATAGCCATCAATGACGCAACGTCATTGGGAAAAAGCGAGAAAAAAGTTAGTTCGTGGAGCCGCCGCTAGATGGCGAGCGGGCCGCGGCGCTCTCGCTCCAGACGCTGCGTGTCCCGCCTATACATAGGCCGCACCGTGCAGCTGCCAGACTGAGCAGCTTGCCTCGGCTACTATTGCGTTACAGTCCTCACTGTTAATTCCATGCTTCAGGGACCTACGGGTGGAGCATTTTTTCGATTTAACGCTTAAGGGGCTATATCAGTGTGATCCTTAAAAAAATCGATTTTTTTTGCCTTTTTCGACAATTTATACTTATCATTTATATCAGTATCATTTATATCAGTATCAATTTGTCATTATCATTTATATCAGTATCATTTTATCTTGGAAAAATCGATAGTTTAATCTTTAAACGTGTTTTTCTCGAAATGAGATTTTTCAAATTTGCTGACATTGTAACTCAAAGAGCAATTATCCGATTGACTTGAAATTTGAACTGAGTACTCTTGAATATTTTTGATCTACAATGACGTAGGATATTTTTGGTTGGATGAAAATGGACGATTTGGCTTTGAAAAAAACCACCATTTTATAGGCAAGAAAACAGACTTTTTTCATAACTAAGCCATTTTGTTAGATTTTGATATTTTTAGAAAATCCTACGTCATTGTACAGGAAATACATTCCAGTTTAACGACATTTTTTTCCCTTTTCGGTTTCAGCTACTCAATCGGTCGGAATCGTGTCAGCAGTGGAGGAACTTTTTTTTTGGCGCCTTCAAAGGCAGCGCATAAGTCGCTTGGATCTCAATATTTTTCTATGAAAAAAATATGTAATATAGGTCAAATATAGCCAAATATATTCTTAATTTTCCGAAACATTTAATTGAGTACTTTTCTTCCAAAAAATTCCCGAAAATCACCCAAATTTTCCGTGTTCCCAGTGGTGTAGCTCATCAATTGCTGCCTTATTACTGTTGTTGTCATCGTTCACCTCGAGGCACTATCTCAAGGGTTGGAAATTGGACGCGAAATGTTCATGCTCGTAACAGGAACTTTTGAATTCCTCGCGAGTTCTTTGGACAGCCAGTACCCGCTGCAGGCCGAGGGAAGGCAGGGGCATGTTGACCAACGCACTCAGGTATTTGCGCAAAATATGGAAACCTCGTGCGCACGTGTGCAGAGTCGCGCGTGTACCCAAACAAAGGGATTCCAAACGGAGAATGAAAAAGCGAAGAAAATAATACGAGAAAAATAAAATGAGCCGAGAGAAAAGGAGAAAAGGAAAGGAACAAATAAAAGAAGGGGTTACGGTCTGGACGGTGACGGACGGACGTGTATGCGGAATGAGAAGGGACGAGACGGGAATTTTCATTGTTATGCGAATTGCATCATCAGCTTCCATTGCGTCTCAGATCAACGCGGATTTCTCATCTTCGTCTGGGAGCTCGAGTTGCCCATTTTTCCGCAGGTCTACGAACGAGAACCCAATTGTGGCGGTTGGGCTGTCTGACATTTGAGGCTCTCGAAGATTGGCCAAATAATCGGAGACGTTTTTGGTCGCACATCGAAAAATTGCTAAAAATGGTCATCAATTGCAGATTGCTATTTTTGAAAACCTTCGGGGACCAAGGTTCCTGGGGAATTTTGATGCCTCACGAGTGATGGTCAATAAAATGGCCCTCAAAATGGCCAAAACCTAAGAGGGTGTTTTTTTGCTCTAGTGATATGTTTTGGAGGTCTTCGGGACTGACCATTTCCGGCGATTAGGACGCGGCACGAGAATGGCAAAAAATGGCCTTCAAAATGAGAAATGGTCAATAAAATGGCCCAGAAATGGTAAAAACTAGAGGACCTGCTTTTCTCTTCAGTGTTATGTTTTGGAAACCTCCAGTACTGAAACTTTCCGGAGTTTACGATGGGCCAAGAAAAATGGCCAATTTGAGAGTCTCTATAGGTCGAAAAAGGGTGTAATTTGGATTTGGCCATTATTCCTCAGGGGTTTGATGACCCCCGATTCGGTTAAACGCCGCGATCATGGGAATTCCTTCGTACTTCAATTACACGGTTACATTGGGGGAATACGACGAAACGCGTTCGCCGTATATTAAGGTGGTCAAAGAGGCCAACGATAATTCTTCGCTTGGACGATCAAAAGTCCGCGGGAGTTTACAATCGCGGTTTCTGTCCTCTCATCCCGCGTGTGCCGAGAATTGACAATGGGCTCTCAGTAACAGATCCGCATTTTTTTCTCCACTCCTCGATCGCCCTCTCACCCTCCGTTCCCCTTAATTCTCAAATCGCCATACCTTCCTTGTTCGATTTTTTTCATAAGAAATTCATATTAATATAAGAAATAATTAAATCTTCAATGATTTTTTTTACGAAGTTCCTTACCAGAAAAGTACGAACCATTTGAGTAGCAAGTTCATTTGAAAAAAATATCCGTGTCACTAAATTTCATCTCTTCTTCAAATTCGTTTTAGACTATTTTTATATATTTAAAAAATTAAGGGTGAATATTTTTACACTTTTCTGAATATAATTTTCTAATCGTTATTCAAATTCAATTCAATTCGTATCTGAAGAGGCTATTTTTACGAAAAAGAAAATCAATTGCAGTCGAAGTAGAATATATTTTATTGAATACACATATTAAGTTCGAATATTTTTCAAACTAAGCTAAACATTCAAAAATTGAAATCCCGTGTAATAATTTTGGAAAAAATGTTTTATAACAATTTTTCAATATATACTTTGTATAAAAAGTTCGGAGCAATATGAATCGAATCATTTGCAATTATTTCTCATTATTTTCCACATAAATGTCAATAATTTAGAAACATTTTTCAATTATTATATCTATTATTTTGTCGTAAATTTTATTATTTTTTCATACATTAATTTTTTTTTGCAATATTATTTTTAAATTATTATTGCTTTTTAAAATGCAATAATTTCTCGAATATGATGAAAAATAATTATCAATAATTTTACGAATATTTCTTCCACACAACCCATATTTTTTTCCCTTATCATTGTCTCACCCCCTTGCAAATTTTCTCAAAATTCAATGAAAATTTGCACCGAACGCCGAAATTTTTCTTCTCAACGAAAAAAATTGCCCACAGCCACGACAGATCCCATTCGACCGGTGGACAATTAAATTCGTCAAATTTCAGGCTCGGCTAGGATGAAAAAAATTGCGAAGCACGATCACGTACCGCTGTGCGACCGATCCTCGTACGAACGTTACATGTATCCCGAGAGAGTTTTATACGACGCGGGTGAGGGTTACTCTATGACATGTGTGTGTGTATGTGTGACGAATAAAAAAAAATAAATCAAATAAAAATACGAGTCTCCTACTGTCCATCCTGGACTTCTTCTTGTTAATGACAACAAGGGGGGACGGGGGCGGGTGGATCAAATGCTCAAAGTACACAATAGGAGAAGGAGAAGGAGCGCGTGAGGGAGCCGATAACCTATTGGATCACACAAGAAGAGGAACGATGACACCCTCCTTCTTTTTTCTTCTCCATTTTTATTTCTTTCTTTTTTCATTTTATCTTCCACTCAATTTTTTCTCTCTCCACCCCTCTACTCGTTCGTTCTTCATGGCGGATTCTCGGGGGTATAAAAGAGATTGCGAAATTGCTGAGTGTCATCTAGCCAAGTCGGCACTCGTAGCGGACTCAACCAAGTAGACTCTCGCCACCGGGGTAGTGCTTGGATCGTCTCGGCGTGGAATCAAAAGCGACGAAAAGATCGAAGCGAAAAAAAAAGAAAAACAAAAAAGAAACGTAAAATTATCGAAGTTTTGGTAAAAGTGTTCGGCTTCGTTTCCTTTCGTTGTTGTTTTTATTTGGTCGGGTGTGTTTCCATTGGATCTGGTTTCTTTGATAACGAGATATAGTACAGCAATAATGTCGTCGTGGTTGAGTTTTCTGCTTGTCGCTGCGGCGGCCATCGCCATCGCGGAAGGACGCGCCGCGCCACCGAAACCAGGTAATTAGCCCACTTCTTAATTAGTCCTTCTTTTTCTTCATTTTTCTCCGAGGATTTTTTGATTATTTATTTTCTTACATTTTTTTCCCGTTTTCAAATATTTTGACGTTTTTTAAAGACTTTTCTAAAATTGTAAAGCAATACATAAAATAAGCTGAAAATGTATTATTATTTAATTAATAGATGAATAATAAATAATAATTATATATATATAACATTTAAATGCACATATATATATTTTTCATAATTAGAAAAAAGACTTTGTTTATTATATTACCAATCATAACATAAATATTAAATTACAATGCACCATGAGCAGTACAATCAGTATTTCATTATAAATATAATTATTGACATAACACTTACCATAATATTAATATTCTATAAAATAACATATCAAATTTGATAATATTGAACGAAATTAAAATGATTATATAAATGATAACAATAAACATAGTATCGTGTACATGATGCAATTCATATGATTTTCTGTACAGTCGCGGTTACGATGGACTCTTACGGCAACCCAATCGATTTTGTCCGCGAAAAACGAGCGCCGATCGGTTATCCCCATCGCACGATGATGTTCACGGGTTACTATCGGCCGGTACGTCGTACGAACGACGCCCAAGCAACGGGAGTGTTCGCCCAGGGAAACGCGGTGAGCGGTGGTACGTACCTGGGCGAGGGTAAGCCCGATTATTTGGAGCGCGGCCCGGAGCCGATCGACGAGTCCGGAGTGTCGAGCGCGGAGGCCGAGGCTGCCCCGACGCCACTAGAACACGGCTCTGACGAGGAGCAGCAAGTCAAATATGTACCGGAACAACAGCAGCAAGAGCAGGAGGCTCCAAGCCAGGTAAAAACTCCTTTCTTTCTAGTTACGGCACTTTTGGCGTTTGACGGCCACCTTAAAAAATAGCCTGTGACGGTCGTTTCGAAAGGTGCCGTTTGATCTCGACGGTTCAAGGTGCCGTTTGATCTCGACGGTTCAAGGTGCCGTTTGATTGCCAACTTCAACGGGGCCGTATAACGACCAGTTTTGACGGGGCCGTTAGACGGCCAGCTCCGAAGGGGTTATTTAACGGCTAGCTGCAAAGCTACCGTTTGACGGCCTCCTACAAAGCTACCGCTTGACGGCCCCCTACAAAGCCACCCTTTGACGGCCCCCTACAAAGCTACCGTTTGACGGCCCCCTACAAAGCTACCGTCTGACCTTTGTCTAGCCTGTGACGGCCGTTCCGAAACGTCCCGTGTGATCTCGACGGTTCAAGGTGCCGTTTGATGGCCAACTTCAACGGGGCCGTCTAACGACCAGTTTCGACGGGGCCGTTGGACGGCCAGCTCTGAAGGAGTCAGTTAACAGCCTCCTTCAAAGCTACCGTCTGACGGCCATCTTCAAAGCTATCGTTTGACGGCCACCTCAAAAATGCCGTTTAACGTCCACCCTCGGATATGCCCCTCGAACACGCCCTGTCATTCTTCTTATCATATGCCTTCACAAACTCAACTGATCCTCTCTTCGCAGCAACAAGACCAGGCCCCATCGGACCCGATCGCGGACTCTCCCCAGGCCAACGAGGCACCATTGGAGCCGACCAAAGCCACCAAACGTCCCGCGAAACCACTAGCGGCCAAAAAAACCAAGAAGCGCCCGACTTACGTCGAGGAATCGGCTGAGGCCGACGACGAGGACGCCGACGACGATGAAAACGACGATGATGACAGCGCCGACGAGCCTGCCGTCCCGTTCGTTCCCTTCAAGAGCAATCGGCGCCGCAACAACATGCCCAATCTCAACAACTTCTTCCCCATGGTATTCAGTTATCCCCTTGTCGGAACACGCGGCGACTCTCCGGATTACGAAACCGTACCTGGAATGATTACGGCGATTGCCAATAGTTATTCCACGGGCAAAACCGGCGTCGCGAGCTCCGTTGCCACGGCCTACGGTGGCACACCTCAGGGGTATGACGAAATAGTTATTCATTTTTGTCTATGCATTCGAAAAGTTTAGTGATATTAATAATAACGAAAAAAAAGAAATAATAATTACAGTAATAAAATACTCAAGATAACGGTGATCATTTATTTATTTGCCTTTTTATTTGTTTATGTTCTTGTTACCTCGTTTACTCATTTACTTTTTAGTTTGCTCATGTTTTTATTATCTCATTTATTTGTTTGCCGTTCAATTTGTTAATGTTTTTATCACCTCATTTATTTATTTGCATATGATTTCATTCACTATTTATTTATCGACTTCTGTTTTTTGCGCCGAATTGCCAAATTGACATTAAAAATGGCGAAGACGGCAATTAATAATCATTAATAATAGACAACGTGAAGAAAAAAAATCCAGTACATTTGTAAATTCATGATTACTTTTTTCAGCAAGAAGCACAGGAGAGCTCAGCCTGTCCAGGAATAATTGCCATTGTTCCTCGCCCGAGAACAATCACGCCGAATCTCGTACCTAAGAAGACCATTTTTGAGCATCGGACAATTGGAGCCTCGTTTCAACCGTCCGAACGTATTTAAGAAAGTATAAGGCGTCAATGAATGAAAAAAATCGTTAATTATTCTGCGTATTGCGAGAGAGTAGGAATAGTAAAAATAGTAATAATAATTATTATAATAATAATTGTATTGACACAGATTTATGAAAATACAAATTTATAATTACGGACACGTTGAATAAAGAGAGATGATTATGTAATAGTTGGCAACATTTTATTCAATCCCTTTTAAGGGGTGAGATGCAGTCAGAATTTTCAAAAAATCGATTTTTTAAACATTTTCTTGGAGTATGATGTTTCGAAAATATTCCCTGAAAATTTCAAGTTAATCCGACGAATAGTTTCCGGGATATCCCACAATTAGTGAAAGGGGCCACGTCTGTTCTCAACGTAGGGACGTGGCCGACAAACGCGCAAACGATAATACCCGGGAAGGCAGTTGCTTCGAAGACAACAACAAATTGATATTTTGGAAGCTTCCACATCGGCAGAAGCCTTATTGTATGGGCCTGGAATTGATGATTCGATGTAAGTAATGTTTTAATTAGTATTTTTATACATAAATTAAGGGTAAAATTGGAAAACTCTTGCAGAAATTTTCCAAAATGTATTACTCAAAAACTACGAACGTTAGCAAAATTTTATTAAGAATACTTTTGTCTTAAAACTGCCCAAAATGTTAAAAACAAATAATTCATCCCAAAAAACATTAATTTTTTGAAAAATTATTTTAACAATTGGCTATAAACAATTGAATGCTCGACTTTTCGGCAAAAATTGTGATATTCGGATTCAGCGGATTAAGATACATAAAAAAAGTTTAGCTTCATCCATCGAGCTCAACATTTTACGAACATATAATACCGCATCCACATCGAAAAACTGTAAACGCGTTTTTCTCGAAACTATGTTTTTCAAGTCGGAGACCACTACAATTCAAAAACCACTCGATGGATTTTGATGACATTTCGTGTGCTTATTGATAGCATTAAAAACTAGCCCTAAACCAAATGATTTCCATTATTGTTGAAAATTTTTATTTTTTTAACAATAAACGAGCGATTTTTTGGTGGAAGATCGAAAGTTATTTGTCGGCAGCCGCAATTTTGTTAATTAAAAAAAAGCTTCGGTTAAAGACTAGATTTATTATTAAACTAATGATTTTTTTGGTTTTTTTTTTTTATTTCGGACGATCCAGTGAAATTTTATGATGGTCACCGCAAAGCACTACATGCCAAAGGGGGTCCCACAAAGATGGCGATATTTTTAGAAAAAAGCAATATTTTTCGTTGAAAGTTTGTACAAGTAAAGTTGACATATAACATAATAAGTCTGTGTACCCACTTTAGTAAAACAAACTTAACTAGTATAAAAAAAATTATTAAAAATACTTGTTTTTTCACGCTTCTGACTGCATCTCACCCCTTAATTTTTACCAACCGGCCGAACCGTCACCCATCCCAGTTTTGAGCTTCTCGACGCGAGGCAACCTTTGAGAAAACTAATTTCATTATGAAGGCAAGGAGACAACTGAATACGTCCTAATACGCGGTGGAGGTCATTCAAAGTCAAATCTCGAATATGCGCATCTGCAAAGGTCATTGGAAGGGCAAAGTGAGACACCGCGCCTCGGCGATGACCGGTTGTTTACAAAGACGCGGACACGCGTCTCGCTGTACGTTTTTCTGATCGCTCATGCCCGCATCTCGAGTGTTTGCGCTCAAGGTCACGCCTCCCGTGGATGAAACGCAAACAGATACAGCGACGGAATAACGACAACAAGAAGTATCATCCCGCAATACGGAAAGCGTGCCGTTTCGTTTTTCTCTTCTTCCCGCAACGCGCGTGATCTCGCGAGAAAATAATTCATGACTGAATCCTAAGCATTTGCAGTGAGGAGCCGTTCAGCCGATTGAAGTTGAGGAATTCCGGTAATTTTGGCGGTTTCCGTGATGGTTTTGCTGTCAACGTGGTGGCTCGGAGAAATTGTAGCTGCGAGGGAGAAAAGGGAGAATTTCGTGGTATAAATTGGTGGGACTTTGTGAAATCGGCATCACTTTTCGATCTTCAACGGGGACTGGAACGGTCCCAGCAAAGGATAGAAGGATCCTTGTCGTTGGTTATTTACTGAGATACCGAAGTGTCGGACAATGTCGAGGGTGTTGCTAATCCTGATGGCCGTTGCGTTGGCAACTGCCGATGAGACAGCCAACAAGACGGAAAGTGAGTTTGTTTGGGTGTTAGGACGGTGGTCATTTTGAAGTCAAAAAACGCTTTGGGGCCGAATTTGAAAATTGGTGCTGATCGGCGCCGATCGTATATTGCACCTGCCGACGTATCCTGCTAACGGCGTGTTTTCCCTACAGATCAGTTGATCAGGAACTCCAGGGGTGTCCTGTCGGGCGACCATTCGCGGCTCTTCGGTATCGTAGATGCCGCTGTGAACGCGGCGACTTCGCTGACCGGGCTTGTCGGTGTCGGCAGCAAGAGCAGCCATGGCGCCAATCAGGACACTTACGAGCTCGTCGAGGTCACCCGTCCTTCCGACAACCAGGTCGGAACGGGTGCACATGTGAGCGGCCAAGTGTCAAGCTCATCAGCCGGAAGTTACCAGCCCTGTTGGCCGGCCAAAAATCCGAATCAAGGGCCGACAGTGACGAGGCGGGTGGTCGGCCAGAATCGCAGGCAGCTCGGGGACGGGCCGATTCATCATCCCCCGGTAACGGTCTCACGTGGGCCGGCGCCGAATACATCCGGTGGGTCGGCAGTGAACACACTTGGTGGGTCGGCAGTGAACACACTTGGTGGGTCGGCAGTGCACACACTTGGTGGGTCGGCAGTGAACACACTTGGTGGGTCGTCAATGAAGGTCGTGCGTGGGCCGTCAGTGACGGTCCCACGTGGTCCGCCTGTGACGGTGTCGCGCGGACAGCCGGTGCAGACTTCCAGTCGGTCATCGGTAACGGCCCCCAGTGGACCCCCAGCGCAGTCCGGCTGGAAATTCGCCCCGTCTTCTCTCCTATCGTTGGCCATGCCCTTCAAAAGCAAGACCCCGATTACCAAACCAATCGCCCCAAAGCCAAACAGCCCCCCGCGGGATACCCCAAGAATCTGGATTCCGACCTGTCCGCCTCCGGTCACGTGTCCTCCACCTCCGCCGCCCCAGATCGAGTACGTCCACATTGAGCATCCGCCCCAAATAATCGAGCAGGTGGTGGAGCACCACATCGAGCATCCGCCTCAGGTTATCGAGACCGTTGTCGAACACCACATCGAGCATCCGCCCCAGATAATTGAGCAGGTGGTGGAGCATCACATCGAGCATCCGCCCCAAGTGATCGAGACCGTCGTTGAGCACCACATCGAGCATCCACCCAAGATCATCGAGCACACGCAGCACGTGGTAGAAAAGGTGCCCCAGGTCATGATCGCCAAACCTGTTCACCAACAGAAATCCAAGGGCAAATTCTTCTAGGATGTTCCCGTCCATGATCTGACGGCTCAAAGTTGAACCGCTACTAGGGACACCAAACTGACCGCCAATGCTCCAAACTTGGGCCTTAATCGGGACAAACCCAAGATTGGGTCCCGGCTCACTCTGCCAAAATTGTACTATTTATTCTCCAAAACAAAGATCCAATTGACTTAAGAAACAACGTGTTACTTCTTGGCTCAAACCCATTCCCTTGACCTCTAGGTGACCCTTTTGGCACAACAAAATAGGAATTAAGATCCGACGCGTTGATCGCTGCCCTGTTCTTCACAAATCGGCTCCAACAGGCCCGCTTAGTTACATTCTAGCGACCTCCAGCATAGACCGGGAAAATCGAACACGCTTGTCAACCACATGACAAGGAAACAAATCGCCCGTGATATTTTTCTCTGAAAAACTTTCGTATGTGGTGACCTTGTCACCAACCGGTTCTAACTGATGAACCGCTAGTTTGTGCCGTCGCTTTCATTTACGTCATTAGAGCCATTTTCTGTGACTGGTTTATTCCTACGATGGAGTTTGGGTATCGGTGTCGTGCCCGGGCGTCCTTCATCTCTCCCCTGATTATATTTACCGATCATTCGTCCGCAATGTGGGATTACCAATGACGTGGAGACCCTTGGGGTGTCAAGGGCTAGGATCATGGTCCCAAAGCCTGGTCCCATCTCCTATAAAGGCGGCGAACTATCCTCGGCGACCAAACAGTCCAGGAACAACCGCAAAACTTGACACCACGTCCAGTTGATAGTCTGTTGTTCCATATTTCCGTACCAGCGAACAAAAGACAAGAATATGGGATTTACGCTCGGCCTCGTCGCCGCCTTGGTGGCCACGGCAGTTGCTCTTCCCGCTCAACGCCACGAAGGTAAATGTCACCTTGGCATTCTTGCCAAAGTCAAAGTCAAGATCAAATTCTACTTTAGCTCTAATATCGGTAATAGATAGTCTTTAAGATTGTTGAAACTGTTGATTGATTTATCATTGTCATTGTTATTATCATTATGACTGTTGTTGCTACGGCGACTATTGGCGTTTTTATTATTGTTATCACAATTATAATTACTATTTATAATCATTGATATCATCATGCCTATTGCTATTATTATTAATGACAGTACTATTATTATATTATTATCATTTACGTCATCATCATTATTATTATTATTATTATTGTTCAAATTCCATTTCTCATTATTATTATACATTATTTATGTTAAGGCCTTATACACGCGATTTCGCCGATTTTGGAAAGTACTTTTCTAGACGCGGTTAAAAAAAATAACGCATATATTGACAACATTTTTTTTACAGATCATTTATGCACATGGTTAAGTATATATAAGAAAAAATCAGACATATTAACAAATGGCGGAGATATAACATAATAAAGCAATGTATTTTTTTTTGCGCGCGCGTTGATGGTGAAAGTTCTCGGCATCGATGTGGGTGTCTGAAAAAAATGAACATATTTATAATTGCATAATAAATGTATCTTCAGTGTGAACCAACAATATTATTTAAAAAAATTATTATAATAAAAATTCGAAACTTAACATTTTTTAACTCAATTTTCTGTCGGTATTCTATTTTTTTATATTATTTTGTCATTGAAATTTTTGTTTCTTTGCTTCACACGATAGGTGATGATACTAAGAATAAGTTGTAAAAATTTCAAAGCGATCTGAGCCTTCGTTCAAGAGTTAGAACTTTCACAATGTTCAAAAAAGTGGATCGTGGAAAAACGGCTTTAAGGGGTTACCCCCACTTGCGATTTTTAAAAAATCGATTTTTTTTATTGCATTTTTTTAAGTGCAATTTGAAGTGCAGTTTTTTTTATGCCCGGAATAGATGACTCTATGTAAGTTTACAAAAAAAAATATTTTCTTCGTGTAAACTGAAATTGAAACTTTAAACGCGTTTTTCTCAAAATGGCATTTCTGACGTCGGTGACCAAGATTACTCGAACACTAATGAACCGATCTTCTTGAAATTTTGCAGGCTTATTTAATACATAAAAATGTAGTTTTTAATCGGTCGAATTTTTTTTCCGAAAAAAATGGCCTTTTTATAGCCAAAAAACGGCCGTTTTTTTTCGTTAAAATCGAACCATTAACTTTGACTGTCCGCCATTTTGTGAAAAATAAATATTTTTTAAAATCCTTCGATTAAAGACTAGTTTATACTTATATTTGACTAAATCCATCCGCATTTTTTTTTCAGATGATCCACTTCGCCGCAATGTTGGTCACCGCAAACCGTGTATATAAAAACATTATTTCATTGACGGCCATTTGCCACTAAACAATGTAATATTTTTCAATAAAAAAATTACTGAAAGTTCTTCAAGATGTGTTCTTTAAGATGGTATATTGATCGATTAAAAAAGCTTTGTAGTTTTCTTTAAAAAAAATTCATGAAAAAGGCCTTTTTTTGCGCTACAAGTGGGGGTAACGCCTTAAAGTGGGCGGTCGGGCGCGCTGCGCGGTATCTATTATTAAATACTATCTAAATCTATTATTAAATACAATCTTACCTTATTTCTGGAATTTTTCAATTCTGTAAAGCTTAAAATATTCCTAACCGTTTAGGCTAATGGAATCAAAAATAATTTAAAAAATGAAAAATTTTGAAATTTTTCGCGTATATAAGGCCTTAATAGGAATTACGATTTTATTTATCTTATTATTAGCGCGACGATCACTACTAATGTTTGCTTTTATTATTCATCATCATTATTTATTTATTATTGTTAATATCATTATCGTCGTAATGAATTTTTTTCAGCCACTGAGGCATCTCAGGTTCGAAAAAGTCGACAAATCGCCGTGGATTTCGCTGCCGCGGCCTCGTTGAACGACCAAACTTTTGGATACAGCCCTTATCAAAATTATCCGGCCTATCAGCAATATTACGGACCTTACAACAATTATCGGAGGAATTATTACGGGAGCTACGGTAGGCCCTACTACGGTGGATACCAGGGAGGTTCTGAGGCCTCGGGCTACGCCGGGATCGGCGCCTCCATCGGATTTGGTTTCGGTAGCAATAACTTCGCGGACGACGCTTTCAATTACGAGCCCAGCTATTACGGCGGTTACCCTTACGGTTACGGTGAACTATGGCGCCTCTTCGGTTGAGCGCTTCGTCGTAAAATAGTCCCGAAAAAGCAACAATAAAATACGAGGAAATAAAAATAATTATAAAATTGTCGATTATAATAACCAATGACAATGTATAGAAAAAAGATGTTGATAAAAATATCGATTATTATACGCATTATAATGATGAATATATAAAGAATAATTATAAATAATTGAGAATAATTAATATATTAATAATGAATGTATTAAGAATGGCGAGAAATGTATTATTATTTCCCATAATAACAACATCACCAACAATAGGAATAATAATAATAATAGCAATAGAACAAAATCAGTAATACTATTACAAACAACAGTAAAGAATAATAATATGCGAAAAACGATGTTAAAAATATCGACAATGATAATGGATGTATTAAGGGGTGAGATGCTGTCAGAATTTTCAAAAGATCGATTTTTTTACATTTTCTTGAAGTATCATGTTTCGAAAATATACCCTGAAAATTTCAAGTCAATCCGATGAATAGTTTCCGGGATATCCCACAATTAGTGAAGGGGCGTCGGGTCCCCATGGCAGCCCAGGTAGGAATTGACGATGAAAAAAGGGCTCGCCAAGCTCTGAAACAAGGCTCACATTTTTTAATTCAGGCTGAGCACCAGCCTGATTTCAGGCCTAGCTGAACCTCTGAATGATAACGCGGTTTCAGGCTCTTGCACACAGGCTTGACCAAAGGCTGGTAGAAAAGCCTGTACTAAGCCTGAAACGACGAAACAACAAGGTTCAAAACGAGCCTTAATAAAGCCTTCACGAGCATATATGACCAAGCTTTACCCAAACTCTTCCCGAGGCTATACGAGGTCTGTTTTTAGTTTTCTATATTCTACATTGGGGTAAATTTAATAAATTTGTAAAGAATTCATTTGATTTATTATATATATTTATTATTTGTTATATTATTTGTTACAAAATATATATAAAAAATATTTTAAAAAACAATACGTTATTTTATTGCGTACTTTTATTTTCGTATATACTTTTTTGTGTACCTCATAAATATCGATAAGAGCATATGTTTAAATGTTCTGAGCTGCCTCCTTCGCTTTCGTTTTTCGTGCCTTCGCACCCGCCAAATTTATTGCTAAATTTTTTTTTCATAAAAGTACAGAAAACATATTATTTTAAACTTATTTTATTTTATCACAACCTGAAACAAGCCTGCATCCAGCCTTGATTTTTCAGCCTCAAAATTCACCGGCTGAATAAAGCTTGAAATAACCCTGAGTTTAGGCTAAGCAGCCAGTCTTGGTTTCAGGCTGCTCCAAACGATGCAATGAAACCTGGGCCAGGTCTGTCTCACTCAGGCTCGGTGAAACAAGGCTCGCACAAGCTTGTTTCCATCGTCAGCCTTTTTATTTCCTACCTGGGAGGTAGCGGCTGACAAACGCTCAAACAATAATACCAGGGTAGGCAGAATGCTTCGAAGACAACAACAAATTGATATTTTGGAAGCTTCCACATCGGCAGAAGTTCAATTATATGGGCCAGGAATTGATTATTCGATGTAAGTAATTTTTTAATTAGTATTTCTATACATAAATCAAGTGTAAAGTCGGAAAACTCTTTCAGAATTTTTCAAAAATTTATTACTAAAAAACTATGAACTTTAGTAAAATTTTATAAAGAATACTTTCGTTTTTAAATTGCCCAAAATGTTAAAAAAATAATAGGGCATTCCGAAAAACCTTAATTTTTTGAAAAATTGTTTTAACAATTGGCTAAAAACAATTGAATGCTCGACTTTTCGGCAAACATTGTGATATTCGGATTCAGCGGATAAAAATATATAAAGAAAGTTTAGCTTCATCCATCGAGCTCAAAATTTTACGAACATATAATACCGTATCCACATCGAAAAACTTGAAACTTGTTTTTCTCGAAATTATGTTTTTCAAGTCGATGACCACTATAATTCTTTGATGAAATTTGTGAAATTTTGATTTTGATGAAATTTGGTGTGCTTATTGATAGCATTAAAAACTAGTCCTTAATCGAAGGATTTTCATTTTTGTTGACAATTTCTATTTTTTTTAACAATAAACGAGCGATTTTTTTGTCGAAAATCGAAAGTTATCTCTCGGAAGCCGCCATTTTGTTAACAACAAAAAAGGCTTCGATTGAGGACTAGATTTATTATTAAACTAATGATTTCTTTTTGGTTTTTTTTTATTTCAAATGATCCAGTAATAATGATACAGTTTAATGATGGTCACCGCAAAACACTACAAGCCGAAGGGGGTCCGGCAAAGATAGCGATATTTTTATAAATAATCCATATTTTTCTTTGAAAATTTGTACAAATCGAGTTGAACTATAATATAAAAAGTCTGAACCGGTGCGATGGTCTAGTGGTTAGCGTGCTCGCCACTAAACCAGCGGACCGGGAGGTCCCGGGTTCGAATCCCAGTCGCGTACATTTCGTCGTGAAATGTTTTTCTTCGGCATTTCGCGGCGAAATAAGACTAGTTCCACGACTGGGGAGCGAACTCGATGACCGGCTGTATTGGTGTAGGTTTTCCGCAGTTTCCCTATACCCATGACAGAAATGTCATGATGAATATAATACAGAGGGGGAAGTCGGCTGTGGCCGCAAGAAGGGGGGGGGGGGAAATAGGGAGAAAAAAGGAGTAAACTGTAGAGCAAAGAAACGGGCACAATGAAGGGAAAGAATAGGTAACAAACGCTAAAAGCGTGTACCTAAGGAAAAAACTAATAAAAACAAAATATAAAAAGTCTGTATAACCACTTCCGTGAAACAAACTTAATTGCTATAAAAAAAATTATTGAAAATGCTCGTTTTTTCACGCCTCTGACTGCCTCTCACCCCTTAACGCGGTCCTCTAGTTTCTCGGCTGTTTTTTTACGGCTTTTTCAATGACTTTTTACGGGCAAAGCATCGAAATAATCAATCTCATTGTTTTTGCATAATCTTTATTAACATTTAAATAAGCTTTACAAATTTTTTGAAGTCAAAATATATAATAGAATAAACGTTATAGTGGCCGACAGGAAGACATCAAGTAAAAGAGGTGCTTGACGGTGACCAAGATTGCGGCTGTTCTGCTTATCTGAAATCAAAAAACCAAACTGCATTTTATTCTTCATATTTAAGACTAGCGATTGAACTAGAGTGAATTCTAAATTACAAAAATTGACTTTTTTATACACTTTTGAAAATTACATTCTATTTTTTACTCATTTTTTCTTAAGTTTTTCGCTCGTACAAAGAAAACTATCGAAGCAATCATGATAATCCTAGTTCAATCGCTGGCTTATAACATATTAAAGATGCTGTATAAATTTGAACAAGATCGGTGCAGTAGTTTCTGAAATATCGCGGTCACCGTTTCGAAAAATGGTGTTTCGAGAAAAACGCGTTTGAAAGTATACCTGCTCCGTATACCTGCTCCGTTCCAGGGCCGTAACTTGTGAACCACTTCGAATATCGAAAAATCCTTTGGCACACATTTTCTACACATGTTGTAGATGTGATTTATGAAAAAAAAATCGATTTTTTGGACCCGAGAAACTAGAAGATCGCCTTCACTAATGTATTGGTCATAATATAAATATGAATCGTGATACAAATATTGATTGTAATTTGTACGAATATAAGATCAAACAATTTCTTTCCGTCAAGATCAAACAAATCTTAAGCCGTCGTTGTGTTATTTTGCAGAATGTTCAATAAGCACGAAAATGTCTCCAACCAGCGTGTAAATTTTCACGTAAATGTTAGGCATTGATAATACAACAGCAACAACAAAGCGTATTTTTAAAAAACAAAAAATCTTCGTCATCGTATGAGCGAGCTCCGTTGGACGCGCGAGAGCAAGCGCAGCAAATTTTCAGCGTGAAACCACGCGCTCTCGTTCGACAAAACATTTTTTTTATTTATTTTATTTATATTTTCATCATCGTTTTTTTCCCTCGTCGCGCCATCGTTGGGCAACGATTTTTATTGCGCCACGAAGAATTGTTGTCACCCGTTGTTGCATTATCGAGACGGCAAGGAAAAAGAAAAATAAGAAGGAATCACGCACACACACAAAACAAAATGATTTCGTTGATGAACATATCCATCGTTGTTTTTTTTTCCAAAGCTCCATGTGGATAGAATTTTTTTCCTTTCACAAATTTTCAAGAAAAAAATACAGTTACAAAAAAAGACAACAATCGGTCCATCTTAAACTGGTAAGAGAGGAGGATCAAGATGATCGATGTGGAAGATAATTCCAAAATCCTTTCCTGTTTACGGCCCCCGAGCACGAACCTGTCCGATTATCATCTATTTTCCGTGATCAACATTCAAATTGTTCCTCGATTGGTCGTATATAAAAATGCAAATCTTCAGTCGATTGCCACATTCGCACGGGAAGTACGCAAAGGGTTCCTCGTTAAATCTTCCGCCGTTCGAGTAACGCCTGTCAAGAGGGGCAGGAGGGAACGGGACAGCCAGAGAAAGAAATAGAAAGAAAAGCTAAAAGATCAGTAAAGATGTTGCTGAAGGTGCTTTTTCTTGCTGAATTTGTCGCCATTGCTGTGGCCTCAACTTGCGAAGCATCTGCGGAAGGTGAGTCGCAAGAGAAATCTTTCGTAACATTGTTTTCCTCCTTATCACGAACCCAAAGAAACCCAGCGTTCCCTGAGGCGGTCCCGTTGTGATTGTCCGTCAATTGTTGTTTAATTGGAGGTACCTGAGTAAACGGCGAGAAAAACAGGTAAACTTCGGGAATTTTTATCTCACAAACCAATGTTTTGATTGGATCCGGGTTTTTTTCATTGGAAAATATGTACATTGAGGAATGTTAAAGAATTTTCGAAAATAAATTCGTTGAGTGGAAGCGATTCAAACGCGATTATCTCGAAACATAGTTTTCAACGTCGGTCCCATTTTGCCCAAATTTGGATAAAATATTCTTCGATAGTTTTTCTCGTTCGCCACGTAGGTTTTTTTCAATTTTCATTTTTGATGGAATTGCGACCGTTTTAGTTTGACATTCGTTTTTCGTTCGCAATTTCCGACGATTTTGGATTGCATACTCATTGCATAAAAAAGCAATGGTTCAATCAAATGAAAAACCCTCACGTGGCGAACGAGAAAAACTATCGAAGAAAATAGTATCCAAATTTGGACAAAATCGGACAAGCCGTTTTCGAGATACATCTGGCACCGACTTTGAAAACTTAGTTTCGAGATAATCGCGTTTGAATCGCTTCCAGTCAACGAATTTATTTTAAAAAATTCCTAAACATACCTCAATGTACATATTTTCCAATAAAAAAAACCCGGATCCAATCGAAACATTAGTTTTTGAGATACAAATTCCCGAAGTTTACCTGTTTTTCTCGCCGTTCACTCGGGTACCTCCGCTTAATATTCCAAAATGCTTGTCATACCGTGAGATATGCCATCCAAGCGGTCCCAAATGACCGCAAATGAAAGCACATTGGTCGCACGATCTCAAACAGTCCTGGTCGCCCCCAATCGCTGCTCAGAGGATTCCGGCACATTGATGGTTTGACGTGCTCAGAGAGTCCCAGTAGCCCAACGTCGTCCTACCGTCCACTGCCCCAACGTCCTCGTGTCCCCGCAGCTCAAACTACGTCGAGGAGAGATCCGGCTTTGCAAGCGCAGTGCAAGGTCGATTCTCTGTTGTCGCCGCAGTCTCTATTGTCCCGGTGATCCAAATTTTCCCACTGGGCCCAATTGTCCCGGCGAGCCCCACTGTCCCAGTGAGCCCAATTGTCTCACTGGGCCCAATTGTCCCGGCGAGCCCCACTGTCACAGTGAGCCCAATTGTCCCACTGGGCCCGAATGTTCCGGCGAGCCCCACTGTCCCAGTGAGTCCACCTGTCCCGACGTGCTCAAAGGCCCTGATGATCGCATTGTCCCGGAGATCGCAACTGTCCAATATGCACGAAGCCCCGGGCAGGTTGGGCCAAAAGACCAGTGCTTCTTGATATCTCTTCCTACCCAGGTCCCCATTGATCGAGCAAATTCTTTGTCGTTGTTTCCCTAGAAAATGCGAACAAGCAAAGAGAATCGAAACAAGCGCCTGGGATGAATACCGATAAATCGTGGTGGGACTGGATCGACAGAGCTCCGGAAAACTCTGCCCTCCGAACGGCCGATGATCCGCCAGTAGCTCGTGGGTTCAGGGGACAGGAAGAAGCCCCAAGTGCCGCGAGCCTGCCCGCCGCCAATTATCAACCAATGACTCAAGCCTTCGCTCGACCAGATGGACTTCCAGTTGGTCTACCTGGTCCAGCAGCTACCAACGGACTCGCCCGGAACGTTGCCCCAGGCTTGCCCAGTGATCCGATCGTGATGCCTGGACCTTCCGCAACCGCCACAGGTCTCTCGAACTCTCAGCGATTCACCAATGACCAATCGGTTCTGTGTGCAGCGGACCAAACAGGCAGAATGATTGTACTTCCGGAAACTCTCCGGCCTCGCGCCTCCAGCAATGTCCCACGACCGAGGACCTGGCCTGCTGGGCCTTTGGGACTCCGCAAAAATCTTGCTTCCCTGAGCGGCAATGAAGATCCTCGCATCAATGCTGGCCTCTTCCCACCACAAGTCATGATGTCCGGTCCTTCCGCGCAACGTTACAATATTGAACCGTCCCTGGCGCGCCCATCGCCAGCCCCGGCTGGGCTTGGCGACCCCCGGCTGACGTACAATCCCGCAGGATTTTTTGGCTCCCTGCGCAGCCCCGGTGGCCTCCCAGCCTTCCACAACAGGTACAAAAACCCCATGTCTTCAGCCCAGATCGGACCTAATGGACCCTTCAAAACTCGACCGTTCGATCCAGCATGGAAGCCCAACCAACGTTTTATCAATCTCAATCCGGCCATCCGTCAGGATTCGAATTACCTCTTGCATTCTTCCCCCCATTTGCCGTATAAGCAACCACACCACATGGGCTCGCTCGGCATCAGCCCCGGTCTCTTCAGCAGCAGATACCCCATTTCCGATAAAATTAGGTTCCTGCTGCGAGAATGGATAAAAAGCAATATGGAAATCTATTAAACGTTTCCAGCAAACAAAGAATGCAAAAAACATGTCAACACGTGTGCTGTAAATGATGTATTTTTTTTATCGAAACGAAAAGCAAAATAAACAATGATTTATTATATATGGCACTTGTAAAATTATTGAACACCCACATATATTGATGCATGCACTGAGAAAAAATCATTGATCCAATTTCATTGGTGTTATTGAATGAAATTTCGTTGTTCCAATTGTGAAATTGTTGGTGTAAATAATCGGATTTATTAGTCCAAACAAAACGCTATTGACTTTAATAACATGATAAAATTTAAAGTTTTTTTTTCATTCAAAAGATATATTGTTAGCGGAGAACAATATATTGAAACTACCTAAAAATAGTTTTGAATGCATTTTCTGCAACGAACAAAAAAATCGTTGCAATTCATAACATGAATATTGTTGATTGGAGTACACAAGAAAAATTGAATTTCGCTCGTTTGATTCAGATAAAATTTCTATCGATTAAATATGTTATTTTAATGTTTTCACCATATCCGATATTGATTTTCAAGTACATTATTCGTTAAAATATTAATATTTTATTTTGATTGAAAAATATTAAGCAAATATCTGAATTGGTTAAAAAATTATGCGAAAATAAAATTTGTTTCTTGCTCATTTGGTTGAAAAAATGCAACCAAATCATGGCCGACCGCCACCGAAATTATAGGTATGAGGAAACCCGTAGTTCTCGGAGTAACCGCTAGAAGCCGCACGCGCGCTCGTTTCTCGTAAGCGTAGCGCGAACCGAAAATCTACTTAAACGCCGGAGAAACTCTAGAGACTATCGCTTCTTGGCCTGTGGCTAAGATCAAAGTGTAGTATCTGTTCTTATCAGTTGAATATCTGATATTCTCTCCACTATTACGGCGGATGATCATTCTAATGCTCACTTTTTATTTAAGATTTAAAACAAATTTAAAAACTTACGTCTCATCGCATATTCGTTTCGATGTAGTAAAGCAATAATTCATTCTGTTGATTATATTTTTGTACGAAAAAAAATGTTCTAGCAACCGCTTAATTATTTCATCCATACATCTACAGATTGTATATAGAATGATTTCAATAGAATATTATTTTATTTGAAGGATAATGTAGATATTCAGAGAACAGAAGAGGTTTTCAAATAAAACAATAGGTTATTTGAATCAATCACATTTTCCAATATTTTATAGTATTGTAACAATCTCATGTATCGATGGCACTCCGCGATCAAACATTTATTTGAATCAACCAATATATTTTTTTGATTCAATTGTTTTTTTTTTCTCAGTGTATGAAACTCGAAAAATCCTACGAGCATTGGAACGAGACTAAAAAAACGACAAATTTGGAGACGTCAAGATCCGTGCCAGCAGTTTTTTCCAGTCAAGGCGTCCAATCACTTTTAAGGACAATCCCACTTTTTCAAATGGGAAGCTTTACGTTCAAAGGTTGTCTTGTACCCTTTTTTCAAAGAAAATTCACTTTTTATGGCCTTGTGGTGACTTTGGTATGATCTTGGAATGTCCTAGGGATGTGAAAAATTAGTTACGGGGTATTAGCTCAACGAGGGGTAATCAAGGTGGCACGCATCGATTCAAAATTCCAATCATTCATTTTTCTAAATATATCGCTATTCGACCGATATATTATTATTTTCTTAAATATTCTTATTTTTAAAGTCGACTATCGGAGGATTCTTCCGAATGACGTCTGTAATATGGAATAACCATTGAAAAATAATTTGCAATGGCGATATTTCGGGAAAAGTCCACTCCTTTTCTCCATCGTGAAATAAGAGGATTGTATTTGAAAAATGAAAGCCCTTGGAGATCATTTACCGCAAAAAAAGGATGCGTATTTTTCTAAAGGTATCAAATAAATTATGAAAAATCTAACATAAGAAACTATAGATGAATATTCATATATTCATCTATACTCTCTAAGAATTCATCTATACTTTAATATATTCATCTATACTTTCTTCTGTTAGATTTTCGTTTCATTAATTTCGATCTTGTTAACAATTTTTTTACAACTTCTTTCATACCTTTTGAAAAACACGAACCCTTTTTTTTAGAAAAATTACCTCGAAAGGCCTTGATTTTTCAAGTATCAAATTTATATTTGAATCAAAAATAAAAGTCGCTGAAAATATTACACTTGAATTAAGGCGTTACCCCCACTTGTAGCGCAAAAAAGGCCTTTTTCATGAATTTTTTTAAAGAAAACTACAAAACTTTTTTAATCGATCAATATACCATCTTAAAGAACACATCTTGAAGAACTTTCAGTAATTTTTTTATTGAAAAATATTACATTGTTTAGTGGCAAATGGCCGTCAATGAAATAATGTTTTTATATACACGGTTTGCGGTGACCAACATTGCGGCGAAGTGGATCATCTGAAAAAAAATACGGATGGATTTAGTCAAATTTAAGTATAAACTAGTCTTTAATCGAAGGATTTTAAAAAATATTCATTTTTCACAAAATGGCGGACAGTCAAAGTTAATGGTTCGATTTTAACGAAAAAAAACGGCCATTTTTTGGCTATAAAACGGCCATTTTTTCGAAAAAAAATCGAACGATTAAAGACTACATTTTTATGTATTAAATAAGCCTGCAAAATTTCAAGAAGATCGGTTCATTAGTGTTCGAGTAATCTTGGTCACCGACTTCAGAAATGCCATTTTGAGAAAAACGTGTTTAAAGTTTCAATTTCAGTTTACACGAAGAAAATATTTTTTTTTGTAAACTTACATAGAGTCATCTATTCCGGGCCCATACAGAAGTATGGGCCCGGATACTTATACTTCAAAAAAATGCAATAAAGAAATCGATTTTTTCAAAATCGCAAGTGGGGGCAACCCGTTACTAAATAATGAAATACGCAGCCAGTATGAACTGCTTTTTGAATTCGAAATATGATCGACCTTACGCCTCCTCACCTTTTCCATTGACGCGAAAAAAAAATTCAATTATTTTCCGGAATCCACCACGTATCAGACGAAAAAAAAACGCGGAAAAACTCGTAGGGACGAGAGAACCGCGCGGCAAATAATTTCGCGTAAAACCAAACGCAAATAAAAAAGGTTTACGTGCCCAGAGCCAAAATCATCGCGATCGATAAGAAAAAAGCGAAATATGCACGAATCTCGAAGACGATAAACGATAAAAAGAAAAAGAAGAAATTTCCTTCCGTGCACACTCGTATAAATAAATGATTTGGAAAGAAGTCAGAGGGAGGGAGGGAACTCGCTGGAAAACTTAAATTATTTACAAATTTTTCGAGGAGTCGGTTGCTCCGAAGATCGAAGATAGACACGAGGATTGAAAAAAAAATGTGTGCAGATTCGGTAGAGATCGCGATAGTGTAGGGAAGTTAAGAAATGTGTGTCGTACTTATCGATGCTCCGACACGAAGATGATCGAGCGATAGTCTCACTTTATTTGAGCGATAGGATCTTCAATGTGCGACACCCGGTATATAAAGGGTAACATTCTCGTCTTAAGGCGCACTAAGTTTTTTGCCACGGTTTTGCAACAGCGTCGTATTCGAGGTGCAACCATTGAGAAGATTCGGAGGAACAAAATGACGACGACAAGGACAATTGTTGTTCTCCTCGTACTTGTCGCGTTTGCCCACGTTGAGGCTGCGCCAAAAAAGAAGAAAGGTAAGCCAAGAAAATTAAATTAAATCAATTATATAAAAAAATTACATTCAATGAAATTAATTATATTAAAAGTTTACTTTTATCAGATAAATTATATCGAAATCAAATTGCTATCGAACGAATTCCATTTCGAACGAATTCCATATATTTAACGAATTAAATTAGAAATGAGATTCTGTTGGATGAATTATATTGAAACGAATTCCATCGAATGAATATTATTTAAAATTAAATTTCATTAAATAAATTAAATTAATAATTATATTCATCATGCTCGAAATATATTGTATCATTATTATTATAAATGTAGTTCATGATATTAGTTAGCCAATATATTTCGAACCTAAGGACTCGCTTTTAATTATATTTTTCATCGGATAAACACATCTATAATACTGTACGATTATTGTAAATACAATATTAATACATAATATAGTTGTAACGAAAAATATACGATGTATTTAAACCAGTACAAAGGACAAATATTGCTGCAACTGTTTTGAATAACAATCAGAATGAATAAACATATTGATACGACGAAATATTGTACACCGTTACAATTATCAATCAACTATTATTGATGTTGTCCATTTATTTAATTATTTCCCATTCAACTATATATACTATTATTCAGGGTTGGGTATATTCAAATTTTTTTAATTCATGAATAATAAAGAAACTTATTCAAAATTCGTTCCGAAAATGAATAAAGAATCCCACTGGATTCAGTATTCATTCCGAAAATGAATAATGAATCCTACTAGGATTCAGTATTAATTTCAAAATGAATATGAATCCAACTGAATTTCATATTTGTTCCGCGTATGAATAATGAATCCTGCTAGGATTCAGTATTAATTTGAAAGTGAATAATGAATCCTACTGGATTCAGTATTCATTTCAAAATGAATAATGAATCCTACTGGATTCAGCATTCGTTTCAAAATGAATAATGAAGCCGGCTGGATTCAATATTCATTTCAAAATTAATAATGAATTCTTCTGGATTCAGTATTCATTTCAAAATGAATAATGAATCCTACTGGATTCAGTATCCATTTCAAAATGAATAATGAATTCTACTGGATTCAGTATTCATTTCAAAATGAATAATGAATCCTACTGGATTCAGTATTCATTTCAAAATGAATAATGAATCCTACTGGATTCAGTATTTATTTCAAAATGAATAATGAATCCTACTGGATTCAGTATTCATTTCAAAATGAATAATGGATCCTACTGGATTCAGTGTTCATTTCAACATAAGTAACAAATCCAGCTCGATTCAGTATTCATTCCGTAATCGGATATCATAAAATTGAATAATCTGAAAAAATGGACTCAGTATTAATTTGAAAGTGAATAATGAATCCTACTGGATTCAGTATTCATTTCAAAATGAATAATGAATCCTACTGGATTCAGCATTCATTTCAAAATGAATAATGAAGCCTGCTGGTTTCAATATTCATTTCAAAATTAATAATGAATTCTACTGGATTCAGTATTCATTTCAAAATGAAAAATGAATCCTACTGGATTCAGTATTCATTTCAAAATGAATAATGAATTCTACTGGATTCAGTATTCATTTTAAAATGAATAATGAATCCTACTGGATTCAGTATTTATTTCAAAATGAATAATGAATCCTACTGGATTCAGTATTCATTTCAAAATGAATAATGGATCCTACTGGATTCAGTGTTCATTTCAACATAAGTAACAAATCCGGCTCGATTCAGTATTCATTCCGTAATCGGATATCATAAAATTGAATAATCTGAAAAAATGGACAATGGAAATGGGACAAATATAATGTCCCATTTCTATCCCCATTTCTTCAGCTACTAGATGCTAAGTGCGTGATTTCCCTTGTATAAATATAATGTAATCGGACGATAATGTTTCAATAGAATAAACATGTTTTCTGTCAATTTTTTCAGATTATTCAATTTGATTATATCCGGATACGGAATCAATACTGAATCGAATTGGATTCATTACTTATGTTGGAATGAATACTGAATTCAGTTGGATTCATTATTCATTTTGGAATGACTACTAAATCCAACTGGATTCATTATTCATTTTGAAATGAATACTGAATCCAGTAGGATTCATTATTCATTTTCGGAACGAATACTGAATCCAACTGGATTCAGTATTCATTCTCAGATCGAATACTGAATCGAGATCGATTCATTATCGAAAAAAAATGAAAATCCATCTGACATGTATTCGGTACAATTATCCCTACTCGAACACTAAAAGTATTCGAGTATGCCCATCTCTGCTGTTATTCATATATTCAATTATTTCGTAAAATATGATTCGTCAAATTTATTGATCCATTGTTCCTATACGTTATTCACGATGTACTATTACAATAAATTGTTTACGAATTATTGCTGTCACATAGCATTATTAATCATTAAAAAAAAACTGTTGAAACACATTTCGAACAATTCCTTCCAATGTTCCGAATGATCGAGTAATTCGTTCTCGCGTCCGCAACGCAGGAGCGGAGAAGACCATGACGGCAATGGAAATATCCACGACGGAATCGACGGACCAGAGCAAAGCGGTATCCTCAAAGAAGTCCTGGAAAACTGACGAGACGGCCTCGTCAGAAACCGAAGTCGAGGATATCAGTGACATGTTGAAGGGCCTCTTCGAGAAGCCCCTCCTGAAGAAGGGTGTTCTTTTGACGATGCTCGTCAAGCTGATTAGCCTCATCGGCGTTCCTATGGTCCATCGAGTCATCGCTATCTACCAAGAACAGTTATCAGGCTTGCACAATTTTCAACCCTATTCGCCGTACTCGGAGAACGATTACTTTGGATACGGGGAGCCGGCTTCGGTTCCGGCTGCCCCGCAACATTATTACCCGAGCAAACTCATCGGCAGCGGGGGGGTATACAAGAGATTGGCGATAGTCAAGTTCGTCAGCGAATTGGCGAAACGAGCCCTGGGCTATCATCAAGCGTATCATGGGATGTGAAAGGGCTTGCCCTTTTTTTCCTCTAACCCGATCAAGGTGGAAAAAAGAACGAGTAACCTCGTCAGTGTTGTTTTCTTTACGAGCAATATTGTTGCATTTTGTTAAAAATAAAAACGATTATTTGTCATGAGAAATGCGTTTGAATGTTCATTTATCCTTTATTTATTCGTGGGTTTGTTTTTTACTAGCCCTGCTATTTATTCACTCATCTATGGTATTCGTCTATATATTTGTTAATTTTTTTCATACTTGTACAATCATTTGTTGCTTATTGATACATTTGTTAATTTGGAAAAAATTGATTACATACTGTGGCCGAACTGATACGAATTTATTTATTCATTTGATTTTTTAAAATACATCTTATTTATTATTTATTTATCGTGACTGACGAATAAATTAATTAGTTTACATATAAAAGATGTTTATTTTTCATAGTATCTGCTTTTCGTGTTCGCGGCTGAGTGAAGAACGTGGCTCGGTGCATGAGAGAAGAAGCGATTTCATCTGGAAAAAAGACATTGGGAATAAAACAGAATTAATCGGGTGGAAAAATAATAAAATATTATTCTTCGATTGAAGTACGGATCGTACGGATTTCTGAAAATATTTGAACAGTGTAGGAGGGAGGGAGGGAGGTTTTTAGGCAAAGTTTTGGAAAGTGAACAATTTCGTCAGCTAATTGTTAATAACAAATGAACTATGCAATATGAAAAACAATCCTACGTACTTCCATAGACAATGTATTTTTCAAGATATATTCAACATTTCAAGTGAATCGGTTGAATATTGTCAGAGTTCCGTTTCCGGCTAACTTAAGGGGCTAGTCAATTTTGGAGCGACGAAAAAAGGCGATTTTCGCGATTTTTTTGAGGATTTTATAAAACATATAAATATAAAAGTTGTTAGGCTGGATAAATAAAGTCTTGAAATACATTTTAAAAAATTAATTCATTTTTATTCATTTTTAAGTACAAAAACTGTACTTACACACCTAAACCCACAAAAATAGGTGGGCTAGGTAGCTCCATCACAACTCGGAAACGGCTTGTCTGAAACAAAAAAATCAAAGTATATTAGATTCAGTATGACACCAGCTGCAAAATGACCGTCGGATATAAAGTTTTATCAAAAAATAAAAAAATGGCAGATGAAAAACGAAAAAAGTTTTTAAAAACGCGTTTTTTCGCAGTTTTTCGCAAAAAAAAGAGTAAAAATCAAGATTTCAAAATCATCGAGGGTCGTCTTGTTGCGAATCATGTTTACAATATGTGGTTCAAATTTCAAGAGAATCGGTTTATTATTTTAAGAGATACGATGGAGCTAGATTTTGAAAACGTTGTTTCGAGAAAAACGCGTTTGAAGTCCATACTATGAAAAACTCATACCTAAACTCAATCGGCAATTCCTGCACCATACAAAATCCCTTCTGATTGCTCATCATCGTCGATTTCTTCAAGTCTTGCTTGCTTTCGATTTTTGAAATGTTCAAAGTGGACTGGCTCCTTCAAAAATGCAGTTTTGGTATAAACGCTGCGCTGGCGCTATTTTGAAATTAATTGCTTCAAAAAAGTTATTGTATACAGTCACTGATATGTATGATAAACACCCTTTTTTGTAATCTCGATTTATTTTGTAGTTTTTCTGAAAAGAAAATTCCCAAAAAGCCTATTTTTTCGGCCTCTAGAGTGACCTAACCCCTTAAATTAGCATTTTCTGACTCCTTTGGTTAAAAACAGGTTTTGCTGGAGACATGATGTTTGCAGGCAGTCGATTTTATATGTACGCCGCAGATACATGAAAAGCAAGTCTGAAATATTGCTTACGGAAATGCGGTTTTTGTATGTTCTCTACTTTATTCCTAAGAATCCGAGACTCTACTACATTGTTAATTCCGAAAAAAATGACCTCAGGTAGGTTGTTCTGATTGGAAGAAGTATCTCGGCGATTAACGGGTTACCCCTACTTGTAGCGCAAAAAAGGCCTTTTTCATGAATTTTTTAAAAGAAAACTACAAAACTTTTTTAATCGATCAATATACCATCTTAAAGAACACATCTTGAAGAACTTTCAGTAATTTTTTTATTGAAAAATATTACATTGTTTAGTGGCAAATGGCCGTCAATGAAATAATGTTTTTATATACACGGTTTGCGGTGACCAACATTGCGGCGAAGTGGATCATCTGAAGAAAAAAATGCGGATGGATTTAGTCAAATATAAGTATAAACTAGTCTTTAATCGAAGGATTTTAAAAAATATTCATTTTTCACAAAATGGCGGACAGTCAAAGTTAATAGTTCGATTTTAACGAAAAAAAACGGCCGTTTTTTGGCTATAAAACGGCCATTTTTTTCGAAAAACAAATCGAACGATTAAAGACTACATTTTTATGTATTAAATAAGCCTGCAAAATTTCAAGAAGATCGGTTCATTAGTGTTCGAGTAATCTTGGTCACCGACTTCAGAAATGCCATTTTGAGAAAAACACGTTTAAAGTTTCAATTTCAGTTTACACGAAGAAAATATTTTTTTTTGTAAACTTACATAGAGTCATCTATTCCGGGCCCATACCGAAGTTATTCTCAGATACTTATACTTCAAAAAAATGCAATAAAAGAAAAATCGATTTTTTCAAATTGCAAGTGGGGGTAACCCCTTAAAAGCACTGCATGATCTACTCTATCAAACGCCTTTGAAGAATGAAAGAGTGCCATGACCGTGACCATTCTCTCGTCAATACGCTGAGAAAAAAAAACCATTGATCCAATATCATTGGTGCTATTGAATGAAATTTCGTTTATTTAATTGTAAAATTGTTGGTGGACATAATCGGATTCATTAGTCTAAACAAAACGCTATTGACTTGAATAACGTGATAAAATTAAAGGTTGTTTTTTCATTAAAAAGATATATTGTTAGCCGAGAACAATATATTATTAAAACCATCTAAAAAATCATCGTGAACAAATTATATAGTTTTGAATGCATTTTCTGCAACGAACAAAAAAAGCGTTTCAATTCATAACATGAATATTGTTGATTCGAGTACACAAGAAAGATTGAATTTCGCCGGTTTGATTCAGATAAAATGTCTATTGGGTAAATATGTTATTTTATTTTTTTCACCATATCCGATATTGATTATCAAGTACATCATTCGTTAAAATATTAAAATTCGATTTTTATTGAAAAATATTGAGCAAATGTCTGAATTGGTTAAAAAATTATGCGAAAATAAAATTTGTTTCTTGCCCATTTGGTTGAAAAAATTCAACCAAATCATGGCCGAGCGCCACCGAAATGATAGGTGTGTGGAAACCCGTAGTTCTCGGAGCAACCGCTAGAAGCCGCACGCGCGCTTGTTTCGCGTAAGCGTAGCGCGAACCGAAAATGTACTTAAACGCCGGAAAAACTCTAAAGAGTATCGCTTCTTGGCCTATGGCTAAGATCAAAGTGTAGTATCTGTTCTTATCAGTTGAATATCTGATATTCTCTCCAGGGATATTACATTGGATATCTAATTTTCTCTCCACTATTATCGTGGATGGCCATTCTAATTCTCACTTATTATTTAAGATTTAAAATAAATTGAAAAACTTACGTCTCATAGCATATTCGTTTCGATGTAGCAAAGAAATAACTCATTCTATTGATTATATTTTTGTACGAAATAAAAAATGTTGTAGCAACCGCTTAATTATTTCATCCATACATCTAGGGATTGTATATAGGATTATTTCAATTGAATATAATTTTATTTGAAGGATAATGTAGATATTCGGAGAACAGAAGAGATTTTCATTTATTTGAATCAACCAATATATTTTTTCGATTCAATTGGTTTTTTTTCTCAGTGTACCTTGGCGCACATGGTCACAGACTCGCAATAGTGCAGTCTGGGTGCTATAACCCTTCCTAGACGCGGATTGTTGGGGATCAAGGAGATCATTTTGCTCAGGAAAAGTTGTCATCTGTTCTGCAATAATACGCTGAAGCAGCTTTGCTAGGGGGCAAAGGAGTGAAATCGGTCTATAGTCTGTGGGTGATTGTGGTGACCTGGTCTTCGGTATCGGTTTCATCAGAGCCTTTTTCCAGACGAGCGGAAATTTACTGTGAGAAAGTGAGAAATTGAAGATTCAAATGGCTGTATCTTTGGCAGAATTTGACGTATTTACATTCGTAAAAAACGAAAATGTGCGTCTTTTTCTAGCCTTCCAGAAAAAAAATTGATTTAGACTTTATTGAGTAAGTCGAACGTCCGTTTCAGGGCAAAATATGCAAAAATATTTTTTTCTCAAGGAAAGACACTCGTTATATTATTTTTTAAAATTTCCCCGAATTGTGAATACGAAAAACAGATTTGTGGTATTTTTTATATTATGGGATTCCTAAACACCGTGAAGTAACAGCTATTTTTATTTTTTGTATTTTTTAAAATTAATATTCGATTGACGAGTATGGAGCACTCGCTGTATGTCTACCAGGTTTTTCGAAATACATATGACATATATGTCATATGTATTGGAGCCTTGGAGTGCTCCACACTCTTCAATCGAATATTAATAAAAAAATGAAAAAAAAAAAAAAAAACAAAAAACAAAAATAGCTGTTACCTCACGGTGTTTAGGAATCCCATAATATAAATAATACCAAAAATCCGTTTTTCGTATTCACAATTCGGGGAAATTGTAAAAAAATAAAATAACGAGGGTCTTTCCTTGAGAAAAAAAATATTTTTGCATATTTCGCCCTAAAACGGACGTTCAACTTGCTCAATAAAATCTAAATTAATTTTTTTCTGGAAGGCTATAAAAAGACGCACATTTTCGTTTTTTACGAATGTAAATACGTCAAATCCTGCCAAAGACACAGCCATTATCTTTGGAATGTTGCCAATGGAAAAATGTTAAAAAATGTTAATCAACGAGAAAAAACGTCAGAATTTTTTGAAAATTTCCACACTCGGTGAATATTTTTCAATAAAGTAACTTCATTTTTCAAAATTATTTGCGGATTTTTTTTTACTGGCTGAAGTGACGTGGAATGCCTCACATATATATTTTTTTTCGATGTACTACAAAATGGCCGACTACTGATATATTCTTTTGTTATCTTTTTTTTAGGCGCTCCGCGGCGTGACATTTAGCATCCACAATTTTTTACCTAGAACAAAAAACAAAAATTCTCGTCAATCTACATTAGAATATCCAGAGAAGTTCGCACGTAATTTAAAAAATATTGTTTTATTCAAAAGTTGTAGGTATTTGAACTTAAGGGGGGATTGTCTTTTTTTTCGCAAAATTTACCGCTTTTTGGGAATTTTTTTGTGAAAAAAGTATACAACGGAAAACTTGTAAAACTTGGCACATAGTTTTATTGATCTGTTTACTACATACAAAAAAATTTTTAAACAATTTCATCAAAAAATCCGCCTCCCACCCCCCTCGACGCGCGATGGTCCTTTTTTGATGGTGTGCACGATTACAGCCTTCACATTCATCCTGCAACAAAAACCCAAAAAGCATTTTACTTTAGACACATATAGCTATCGTTCGATGAAGGGAAAAAAAAATTGACGATTTGGTGACGTTTTGAACTTGAAGTATCGATTTTTCGAAAAAAAATGATCGATTTTTTGTTATAAATAAAAAACTATTAAACGTATTGCTTTTTTGCTTCATCAAACGATAAAAGGATGTCAGCTGAGCATTCTGTCCAAATTTGAAGGCAATCGGTTGAATAGTTTTTGAGAAATCGTGCACACCATCAAAAAAGGACCATCGCGCGTCGAGGGGGGTGGGAGGCGGATTTTTTGATGAAATTGTTTAAAAATTTTTTTGTATGTAGCAAACAGATCAATAAAACTATATGCCAAGTTTCACAAGTTTTTCGTTGTATACTTTCTTCACAAAAAAATTCCCAAAAAGCGGTAAATTTTGCGAAAAAAAAGACAATCCCCCCTTAAGAAATGAATTTTCAGTGAAAAATTTCGTTATAACTGCTCATGAACTGCTCATAAAATGAAAAGTTTTCGATCAATCAGAAATTCCGTAAGTACTTCTCTGCGAAATGCAATTAGGAATATATCTTTTAATTTTGAAGTAAATCGAGTGAAAATTGTTGAAGTTATTTGTCACGCCAATTGGAAAAAAGCTGTTTCGAGTAGTCGGCCATTTTTTACATCGAAAAAAAATATATATATATTTTCTAACAGCTTGATATTTATACTAAATAGATGTGTAATTCATTTTATGAGTGAATCACTTTTTGATACGAAAAAAATTGTTAAATTCGCACATGATTTTGTACCCGTTTCCGTGGCCTAAGGCCTTAAAGTCTATGGATTGCGAGTAGAAAAAAGATGACCAGTCGACAGCTATTAGGTGGGATGTACACGCGTTTTCGTTGAAAGTTCTGAAATACCTTTTGACAATTTTATTCCGAGTATCTTCCGTGTATTCGATCCATGTGCAATCATGTCCGGAAGAAGGAATTAAGTATTGACCATAAGTGATAATAGAGAGATAAGAGAGGGAGAGAGGGGAGAGAACAATTAAATTTTTTCGCATCCGTGTACGAAACTTAGAGATAACGTGCGACTATCTCGCTGTACGATTTTTTTTTAAAACAACATCGAATCTGCGTAAAACGATTGTCGCGTTAAGGCACGAACCGATCTGACGTTTAATTCCGTATTGTCGCGATAAGAATTGACAGCGCATCGGAAATGCCGGTATATAAAGGCGAATTTCCATAAGCGGCAGCACAAATATATTTTCGGCCAAAAATCAAGACGCAATGAGGAATCCAACGTTCATTAGTACCGCTATTATTGTGGCGAGTGTTGCTCTTGGGATGAAGGCTCAACAGCAAATCGGTAAGTCAGCAATAATATTTTCCCAAAACCAAAATTGTCAACACAACTCCAATCAGTCGGGACTTAATACTGTGTGGCACTTAAGCTCGTATTTTCTCCTACATTGTGTGGAGAAGAAAATATATTTTATCAAATTTGGAATATAACGATATGGTCAGTCCCATCAGGTCAGGCGAGCTACGAGAGGCTGGTTAGTAATTATCGTCAATCTGCTGAGGGACAACGTCCTGGATTTTGGGGTGTCAACATCCAAGCTCCGAGTGGAACTCAGTTAACGCGTGCTGGAACTTTGTACGATGAAGAATCGTCTTCCCAGAATGGCGCCAATGTACCAGCCCAATTTGGCAGTGCACCATTACGACCGAATAGCGCCAATTTACCGACCCAATTTGGCGGACCAGCTGTGTTCGGTGGACTGACTTCGTTCAAGCATAGCCCTGCTTATAAGAATGGACCGGCTGCTTTCCTGAATACATCCAATGGATCAACGCACTTTGGTGGCTCAATGTATTCTCAGAACATCCCCAATAGAGCAACCCAATCTGGTGATCCAACGTATTTTCAAAACGCTGACGATGAGCCAGCCCAAATTGGTGGAGCGACGTCTCTTCGAATCACCGTCAATAAACCAGCCGAATTTCGCACGAGGGTGTTCTCCCCAAATAGCCTCAATGGACTAGCCCAATCTGGTGGAGCAGCGCCTTCCCAGAATGTCGTCAACGTGGCACCCCAATTTGCCAGACCAGCGTTATCCCAAAACATCCCCAATAGACCAGCCCAATCTGGTGGAGCAGCGCCTTCTCAAAATGTCGTCAACGTGGCACCCCAATTTGGCAGACCAGCGTTCTCCCTAAACATCCCCAATAGACCAGCCCAATCTGGTGGAGTAGCGCCTTCTCAGTATGTCGTCACCGTGGCACCCCAACTTTACAGACCAGCTTATTCCCAAAACATCCCCAATAGACCAGCCCAATCTGGTGGAGCAACCCCTTCTCAGAGTGTCGTCAACGTGGCACCCCAATTTTACAGACCAGCTTATTCCCAAAACATCCCCAATAGACCAGCCCAATCTGGTGGAGCAAGCTCTTCTCAGAGTGTCGTCAACGTGGCACCCCAATTTTACATACCAGCTTATTCCCAAAACATCCCCAATAGACCAGCCCAATCTGGTGGAGCAACCCGTTCTCAGAGTGTCGTCAACGTGGCACCCCAATTTGGTAGACCAGCGTATTCCCAACACATCTCCAGTAGACCAGTCCAATCTGGTATCTCAACGTATTCTCAAAATGCTGGCAATGGGCCAGCCCAATATGGTGGGGCATCGGCTTCCCAGGCCGGCGGTAGCAACGTTGATGAAACCAATAGCCCAGCGAGTTCTCCGTATGTCATCAACGGAGCAACCCCAGTCAGTGCTCCAGCATTGTCCCAGAACGGCCTCGACAGACTAGACCTAGTTGGGGAACCGTCGTCTTCTCAGAGTGACTTCAACAGCCAAACCCGGTTCCCAGGTTCAGTTAATTTCGAAAATGGTGGCAATGGGGCCCAATCCAGTACCCAAATAGCCCAATCCAGTGTCCCAATAGCCCAATACAGCGGCCCAATAGCCCAATACAGCGCCCCAACAGCCCAATCCAGTGTCCCAATAGCCCAATACAGTGCCCCAAAAGTCCAATCCACTGTCCAAACAGCCCAACCATGTGTCCCAAGAACCCTACCATGCTCCCCAACAGCCGAATTCAGTGCACCAGCAGTCCAATTCGGTGCTCCAGCATCAGCCACGAAAGATGTTCGTCCAGGAATCTCTTTGATGAGCCCAAAATCTGTCGCGAGCCCAGCCCAGAGGGGCGAATCTTCCAGCAGGGCTGAGCCCACCGACTATTCCCAATCTCTCAGCCCCCAACATCGCCGCGAATCTAATCTCCTACGTCGTGTCGGAAGGCGCTTGATGTCGGGTCTCAGACAGCCTGCTACACAAGACCTTCTCAGCGCTCTGGTTCAATGGAAGGCTTCCAAAATGGGAACCGCGACATAGCACTCTGCGTATACTCTTTGATATTGCATATTTTGGATTAATAAAAAAACAAAATAAGCTCGCGATTTTACATCGAAGATCGGCCAGCCAAAAAAAATATATTGTTTCCCGACGAAAATAAAAAACAACTTTACCGGAAAAACCTTTGGTTTGTTTATTCTCCCACGCAACCATAAATACTGTTATTTAGGAATGAAGGCGCGAGGTAAACGACTTCCGGATGTGGAATCTCAATTGATGTGACGGAAACACGTGACTCTGTCTCGTATCGAGTGTCATTCAATAACGAGCTCGGACGTTCCGTCGAAAAAATATCAACAGGCGCTCGCCTTGGGAGCTTTACCTTTGAGGTGGCTGAGAAAGTACTTTATTATTTATCATTTAATATTTCAAGAAAAAAACACGTAGAGTGAAAAAAAATCAATGAACAAATCTGCCCAAGCTTGGGGCCCAAAAACAACTCGATTTTCAACATTTCCTCCTGCTGAGGGTATTGAGATGACAGGGTCGGAATTTTACACAAAATTAATACATCATCTTTCCACGTTTGAGTTTTTTTTTCTTTGAAAAATATTACAAACAATGAAACTATTGTTATTATTCAACCGAAATATATTGAAAACCGAGTCGTTTTTCAATATATTTTTTGTTCAGAGTATAGGGATGCTGAGGTCGGGATTTTACACTCAATTAATACATAGTCTTGCGAATTTTTATTTTTTGCTCTATTTACAAATATTAAGGGGCTATACCTGTGTGACACTTTCACAAAATCGATTTTTTTTGCTTTTTTCGACAGTCCATTGTATGGGCCAAGTATTGCTGATTACCAGTTTTTATGGTAAATATAGTTTTATCTTGCAAAAATGGATAGTTATATCTTTAAACGCGTTTTTCTCGAAATGAGACTTTTCAAATTTGCTGACATTGTAACTCAAAGAGCTATTATCCGATTGACTTGAAATTTGAACTGAGTACTCTTGAATATATTTGCTCTACAATGACGTAGGATATTTTTGATTGGATGAAAATTGACGATTTGGCATTGAAAAAACGACCATTTTATAGGCAAGAAAACAGACTTTTTTTCATAAGTACGCCATTTTGTTAGATTTTGATATTTTTCGAAAATCCGACGTCTTTTTACAGAAAATACCTTCCAGTTTAACGACATTTTTTCTTTTTCGGTTTCAGCTCCTCAATCGGCCGGAATCATGTCAGCAGTGGAGGAACTTTTTTTTGGCGCCTCCGAAGGCAGCGCATAAGTCGGGCGGATCTCAATATTTTTCTATAGAAAAATCAAGCATTATAGGTCGAATATAGCCAAATATATTCTTAATTTTCCGAAACAATTAATTGAGAACTTTTCTTCCAAAAAATTCCCGAAAATCACCGAAATTTTCAGCGTTCGCACTGGTACAGCCCCTTGAGGGGGGATATACGGGGTGTCCCATTTTAATCTTACACCTGAATTTTCTCGAAAAATATTGCTCGGACGAAATATTGTGTGGAACAAAACTTCTAGGGATTGAAGGGGGACGTTTGAAAAAAATTTATTTGAGGAGCCAAAATTCAAAATGGCGGCGTTACAAAGGCTGACATGTTTTTTTCAAACGGAAACATAATTTTTTTTTATTGCCAAAAAATTTGTCAGCTGAAAACTAAAAACTTTTGTTGAAAAATTTTTTTGATAAAGTTCATAGTTTTCAAGTGAGAACATCATTTTCAATTATTTCAGATGTATCCAGGATTTGTGTGTGTGTGTGTTTTTCTACCCATCGTGATCAAAGTTCGTCAAGGATTTAAAGAAACACGTTTTTGGGCCTGAAAATGGCACAAACGCTATTAAAATGGAAAAAAAACTATTTTTCATCGATTTTCCTCCAAAATTTTCTCATGAAATATCGTCCAAATTTAAAAACAAAAAAAAACAAAAAGAAAACAAAAATTTTCAACAGTGTTCCACACGCACGCACATGCACACATATACACGCACGCCCCCCCCCCCCCCCCCCCCCCACACACACACACAAATCCTGGATACATCTGAAATAATTGAAAATGATGTTCTCACTTGAAAACTATGAACTTTATCAAAAAAATTTTTCAACAAAAGTTTTTAGTTTTCAGCTGACAAATTTTTTGGCAATAAAAAAAGTTATGTTTCCGTTTGAAAAAAACATGTCAGCCTTTGTAACGCCGCCATTTTGAATTTTGGCTCCTCAAATAAATTTTTTTCAAACGTCCCCCTTCAATCCCTAGAAGTTTTGTTCCACACAATAGTTCGTCCGAGCAATATTTTTCGAGAAAATTCAGGTGTAAGATTAAAATGGGACACCCTGTACAACTAGATTCACCGACATTCCGTCGACCATAGAAGACCTACACTATGGGCCTGGTATCAATGATTCCATGGAAGTTGACAAATTTCACGATTTATTCATTCCCAAATTTTCAAACGCGTTTTTCTCAAAACCGCGTTTTTCAAACCGGTACCCAAAATTTATCGGAAACCAATAAACCGATTGCCTTGAGGTTTTTTGTGGTTATTCTATACACCATTATCTAGTTCTTGTCATAGGATTTTTTTCCGTTACTTAGTTTTTGTTTTATAGGCAAAATTATAACTAATTTTTGGCCCAAAAATCACTATTTATGTTCAAACGTCCGCCATTTTGTCATAAATCGATATTTTCAAAATCGGCTATGACAAATACTAGATTATAGTATCTAATTTAATAATCTTTTTGGTTTTTTTTTTCAGATGATTTTTTAAGAAACGCCAGTGGGTCCCGTATACGCAGATTTTTTTACGACACTCCAAGAATCATACAATATCCTTGTATATTTTCGATATTTTTAAATAAAGAAAATTAAACATATTTTTGAATGTATATACTTTTAGATCATTAAAACCTTAATCCGAAATTTCAAATAGTTTTCCTTGAAAAAATTCACAAAAATGACCTTTTTTCCGGCTCCTAGGTGTATATCTCCCCTTAATGGCAACGTAGGCTAAGACTTTTCATTTCTCGATGCGACAACGCTGATTCCTTAAGAGACGTTGAACGCTCCGATTTGTAAACTGTCTCCTGGTGTCGCGATTTGTTATCGATGCGCGCGACTCTCTGTTTTTTAATTTCTTTTCTTTTTCGAAAACATATCGAGCCGTCTAGGTATAGCGGCTATTGAGGCTCCCACATTGATCGCCTATAAATGCACATCGATCTTTCGACAAGCTCATTTTCACCTGGAACGTCTCTGCTAATCCGACAGAATAGAATTATCAAAAAACAGAAAATGGCTGCTCGTTTTTCTCTTATTCTCGTTCTCGGTCTTTTCGTAGGGGTAAATCAAATTCTTGGCTCATTTTTGGGGGGTGGAGGGGGGGATACTTCTTCTGTACTATATTTATTTTTACTCTAGTTGGAGGGTCGTTCGATCGTGTTGTCGAGTCCCAACGAAGCAGGTAAGAGAAGAGGACATTTTTATCACTCAATTTGCACAATTTTTTTTTCAAAATGATTAAAAATAGTGAAAAATTATTTGAAAATTATTTTATCGTATTTATTGCTATCTAGTAATAAATTTGACGAAAAAAATCGAATAGAGCTTTCTACTTTGCAACATGATTATTATTGTTATGGAAATTAGACCGATATTAATTTTCTAATTGATCAGTGTCATTGTTATTATTATTTTTAGTAATACGAATGATTACTTATGATTATTGATACTCATTCTTAAATTTATCAAAATTATTATTAATAAATTACATTGAGTTTACGAACATTATTAGCAATGATAATTATTATTTGTAATGATTAACAATTACCGTTATTATTATGACAGTAAAGTGAAGTAATGTAAATAAGTGAAGTCAAGTAAAGAAAAGTAGAATTTGTCGAGTTTTTATAACGATAAGAATAATGTTCATTATTATTATATCCGTAAAAATAAGATTCGTTTTTTTGCTGATTTTCCGACAGCTTCCAATGAGAAAAAAATGTCCGGTGACTCAAGATGGGAATTTTCAAAATTTCGTTCGGCTCCGATCGTCCGCGTCGACGATTTTACGAAAAATTTGACGAACCTCGATGAAGAGATCGTCGAAACAAAGGACAGACTGGAGACCGACGTCTTTCCTCGTTTCGTCGTGACGCAGGGCTTGAATCTTGACAAAATATTGGCCGAATTCATTGCGAGAACTGCCGATCTCAAGGATTACGAGGATCGAACGGTTCGTTAATCAACAATTATTTTTCGGAAAAAATGGCCGCAAAAAGAATTTTTTTCGCACTGACTTTGCCCAACAAGAAAATTTACAAAAAAATTATAATCAAAGAAAATAATAAAATATGAAAAGTTATTGTAAAATAAATAATAATTAAAAAATAAATCATAATAGAAAAAGAAATAATAATTGAAAAATGATTAATAATTGAAAAATAAATAATAAAAAAATTAATTCGTCGACTGAACTGAATCAGAAAAGTTTTAAAAAATCGAAGAATTTTTTCAGGCTCAATGGCTAAAGCTGCTGAAAGAAATGCTACAGTCATCGTCGAGTGTAAAAAAATTCGTAAAGCCGAACACAGTTGACGAGACCCGAACTTTTTTGAACAACGACGACAGGAAGAGACTTCCCATCGCCGAATACAATTGGCTCGAAGAGCTTTTTGAGTTTTTGGATGAACAGGACATCGATAGGCACAGCATCAACGAAAACCAGAGCCACGTCAAGTCCCGTGAATATTTTTTCGATCTACCCTCTCAAAATGACAATTTTCTTTGCATATTTTAGCGACTATTCGACGTACAGAATTATTATTATTATTTATCATTGCAATTTTATTCTATTACTCACTAAATTTCCATTCGAACATAACTCTTACAGTTTTATTTATTTTACTATTTATTTTTTATTTATTATTCATTATTCATTCATACAGTAAATGTAATGAATTAGTAATAATTATTACTATCCAACTATAACAATCTTAGTAGTAAAAAAGAATCAGAATAAATACAAATTATTACAATTATTAAAATTGCCTAATAGTAATGAATATTCAAGTATCATATCAATTATTCGCAAGTATTATTTTCCACAGTAAAAAACATTTTTCCATGGTTAAGATATTCGCGAGATAAAAATGATTAGTCAGTTTTTCATTATTATTATCATTTGTCAAGGCTACGAAAATTCGTCGACGTTGTTTCCTCCGATTGACGAAAAGACGGAAGAGACTGCAGACACGGCTGACCGAGAAGGCTTTGAACAGCTTGACAAAATGCTCGTCGACGTCGAGAGCCAGCTCCAACAATTTCGTAAATATTTCGAGAAAATTTGCAGGTGAATGTCTCCGACTATTTCAACACAAAAAGAAAAATTCCTCAAGTGCGAGGCGAAAAAACTGACACCCTCGGAATCCTGATTCCATCAAATTTAAAATGTACAATAAGTCATCGCACTTATATATTTATTTAGCAAACATCGTCTGATGCCGTCGATGAAATGGCAAAATCGTGATCACAACGGTGGCCGGGTGACCAACAACGTGCAAGATCAATGAGAATACGCGTTTGCAACAAAAAAAAAGTAATTTCTCAAACACCCAATTTCCGTAATTATTGATAATATTTTTTTATTTATAAATAATACTTAACGAAATAATTACTATCGATACCAAATCTCACGTTGATTGTATTTCAATTGTTATTATTATTTGCAAATCGTAGTTCAATAAATTATTATTGATATGGAAACATTGTTGATAACCCTTTTTTCGCCAATAAATCCTGAGTCTTTGTACAAAGCTTCGCATTTCAGTTTCTCTTAGCCTTGTTCAATTGTTCGACTAACTTCGTAACTCTGCTGAGTCGATCGAATACCTCGCGAAATCTTGAGTAGAACAGTTTTTTTTTCACACGATACACACTGACCCAATTCCTGAAGACTGCACGTGAGCCAAGTGGCTCCGAGCATGTTACTTAAGGGGCTCTACCAGTGTCAACGCTGAAAATTTGCGTGATTCTCGGGAATTTTTTGGAAGAAAAGTACTCAAATAAATGTTTCGAAAAATTGAGAATATATTCGGCTATATTTGACCTATATTACATAATTTTTTCATAGAAAAATATTGAGATCCAAGCGACTTATGCGCTGCCTTCGGAGGCGCCAAAAAAACATGTTCCTCCACAGCTGAGATGATTCCGTCCGATTGATTAGCTGAAACCGAAAAAGGAAAAAATGTCGTTAAACTGGAAGGTATTTCCTGTACAATAATGTAGGATTTTCGAAAAATATCGAAATCTAACAAAATGGCATATTTATGAAAAAAAGTGTTTTCTTGCCCATGAAATGGTCGTTTTTTTTCAATGCCAAATCGTCAATTTTCATCCAATCATAAATATCCTACGTCATTGTAGAGTAAATATATTCAGGAGTACTTAGTTCAAATTTCAATTCAATCGGATAAGTGCTCTTTGAGTTACAATGTCAGCAAATTTGAAAAATCTCGTTTCGAGAACAACGCGTTTAAAGATTTAACTATCGATTTTTGCAAGATAAAATGATATTGATATAAATGATATAAATGATAATGATATTCTTGAATGCATAAACTGTCGAAAAAGGGGAAAAAGATCGATTTTTCGAAAGTGTCACACTGGTATAGCCCCTTAAAGAACCGAAGCTTAAATTCAAAAGCATACTTAGACCCGGACTCAGAATGACGTGGGCTCACCCGAATATTGGTTCAGGATCATTGAGGCTGATTGAAGTCTTGAACTGACTTCGAATGACCAGCGCTAACTCGAAGTGACTTGGCCTCGGTCAGGTCGACTTAGACTGGCTAGGAATAATTCTGGCCCACTCAAACTGACTTAGGCTCGCTCCGACCAACTTCGGTTGACTCAGACTGATTCGGGAGAACATTCACCGCCCGGGACCCGTTCAAGGCGACTTAGACCGACTTAGGGTGATCCAAGCCCACTCAGGTTTACTCAGATCGAGTCGGGCACGCTAATACCGACTCTGTTCGGCCCTTCAGACTGACCCGGAATCATTCAGGGCGCCTCAGAATAAGTCAGACCGATTTAGAATTATTAAAACATACTCGGAATTATTCAGGCTAGCGTAGAATCCTTCAAACTGACTCGGACTTCTTTAAATTAATTCAGAATAACTAAGAATCGTTCAAACTAATTCAGAATGACTCAGAATCATCCAAACTAATTCAGGATGACTGAGAATCATTCAAACTAATTCGAAATCACTCAGAATTATTCAAAATAACTCAGTATGGCTCAGAATCATGTAAAGTAATTCAAAATGACGCAGAATCACTCAAACTAATTCAGAATGACTCAGGCTGAGATAAAATGATTCGGATGGACTCGATAATATTCAAACTGGCTGGGAGTTATTTAGAATTTATTCAGACTAACTCGGAATAATTCAGACTCGTTCAGACTGACTCAAACTCACCCAGGCCCGTTCAGACTCACTCAGGCCTCCATTTAACCTCATACCGAGTTCTCATCTTCGCCCGTTTTTTTTATATTCACTTATGCATCATCGACCAATCAATGATTCCTCTATAGGAAAGCAATAAAAAAAGACTCATAATAGTAACGTCGAACTCTCGAGGTACGATAAGATTGCTGAAGGAAAGTTTGCAGCTCGCGAACACTCGAAGAGTGCTTCAGGTAGGCCGGAAAATCATTGCTAGTTGTGGAACGTCGAGTAATTTAGTCACGGGCGTTCTCGCGACGGAGCAACGGGTATCAGGTCGGGCAAAATCGCTCAGCAACGGGAAACATTTGTCGATGTGCGTGAAAAAAACGGACAGCCTGGAATGTGGCCACCCGAGCTGACGCCGAATCTTCTTTCATTTGCTATCGTCATCATTAATGTTGCAACGATAACAAATTCTCAGGTAACGATAACAATGCCATGTCACTCGTTCAATTAAAGCAGATGATTTTCATTTTTCAATAAATAAATTAAGGTCGATGAATAAAAAATCGAATAGACGATCGAAGAAATAAATTATAACCTTATGTAAATTATGTATTTATAACTATACGAAATAAACTTCTGAAAAAATATTAAATATCAAAATTGTTAATTCTTAATATTTAAAATTTATTTAATATCAATGATATTATTAAGAAATTAAAAAATTCATATGTAATAAAATGAGATGTTATTGTAATTTTATACAATTATAAATTATATAAAATTATAATTACAAATAATTAAAGATAACTCCAACAGATGAATGAATGCGTGAGTAAATGAATGAATGATTAAATAATATAAAAAATAAATTTAATCATCACAACGAAACATTTACAATTAATTAAATAACAATGGTAATTTATATTCCAATTTATCCGTTCGTTTATGCTCGACGCTCTACGACGATAACCGCAAACTTTTGTCACCTACTCTTTAATGCGATCGCGCCGAGTTTTTTATTTTCAATTTACGCCTACACACTTGTCAAAACGAATCAAATCGATCGCGGCTAATCGCGATAAATCCAATTGCCTCACCAATAAACTTTCGCGACGCCTTCGATCGTAACGAAAAAAAAATGAGAAAAAAAGCGTAGTATCACAGAAAATCAAATTGTTTTTTGAGTATCTCGCGTTTCAAATTTTTACGAAATATTTTCATTTTTATTGTGCCTAATTGAATGGTTATTTTCGTGTCGTTTGATGCAGACGATGACGGCCCAATTTCCCAACGTCTACGTAACTCAACTGTTGTGGAAAAATATTGATAATTGGGATCGAAATACACTAGAGGAAAGCACCGTTGCTCCATCGACGTAAGACTGACATGTGTAGCTCGAAACGACGCTTTCACATTTGGTTCTAACACACCTTGCGTGCCATTGGAATAAACCAGTTATCCTCCTAATCTAGCTCGCCCTTTATAGATTTACCAACCGGAAAGCACCTATCGATTTCGATTTGTTCCACGAATGATTGACGAATTAAACTGGGGCGATTTTATTTTTAACTTATTTCCCATGTACTGATAATTAAGGCAGTAGTCTGGTCTACAGCGAAATTTTTGACGTCATTTTTGGGTTGAAATAACTTTTAAACCGTCGAAGTTGTCTTGATAAAATTTTACATATTTATTGATTGTTCCTTTGAGAATGTATCTACATTTAAAAAAAATCATTTGTAATATTTTCATGTAGTTTTTTATTTTTTTACAACATGGTCCCCGAAAACCGCTTCAATCGGCGCCCACTCTGCGTGATGTATGCATGTAAAAAAAAATATAATCTCAATCTGTATGAGTATTCTGAGCACTGGTAGCAGAATTAGTACTTCAAAAAAAATTGTTACAAAATGGCGGCCTGTTAAACTTTGATTAACGATATTTCATACATTTTCCGGTATTCGACGAGTTATAAAATGTGGGCAAAATTATTGTTCGACTCAATTCTGCTACCAGGCCTCAGAAAGAGGCTACCGAAGATATGTGCAAAATTTGAGCTCGATCGGTCAATTAGTTATCGAGATATCGTGGGCGCCGATTTGAAAAACACAATTCTGAGATGAACGCGTTCAAAGTTTTGACACCGTTAGACGAGGTTTGCGCGCGGCTTGCTTATAATTTATATTTCTCGGCTAATTTTTGAAATATCAATAAACGGTTTTCACGAGCGTATTAAGAAAGGTCTAAGGAATAATAAAATGAAGAAAAAAAATCGATTTTGTCAAATTTCTAGACCAGACTACTGCCTTAAATCATATTAACACAAATAATTATACTACATTTGGAAAATGTAGATACCTACTTGATACATTATTTATAGTATAACATTATTATATATACCACGGTATACTATATTTATTTATTTTTAAATCTTTCTTCAATTACTCTTTAACACTTTATTATTATGATTTTTCTATTATAAAAATATTAGTTTCCATTATACGTCACTTTTGTAGTTCATAGTATAGAAGTAGTTGTTTATTTGCAAGTATACCCTTGCGGGTTTTTACACAGTTTTCCCTTCTGTCAATTGACCTTTTTTTGTACATTGATGTAAATATCCAGAAGATATTATTGGAAAAATTATTTTTTCGGAAAATATTATTAATTACACAGTATAATAATATAATATTATTTTATTGTATTTAATAATAATGTATATTAGTATAATTATTGTCCTATTTTGTTGCCCTCTTTTTTTGTCAACATTTAACTTTCATTATTTTCTTCCTTTGTGCTTCCTTTTTTACCATGCATTTCCCTATGATTTCTTTATTAATTTTTCCGTTTAGTGCCTCTCCATTGTAGCCCCTTCGCCACTTTTCCAAACCATCTGCCACTTCCTTATTCATTTTTTATTTTATTTTGCGGCCTTCAAGTGTGTGTTCCAAACTTTCTTCTTCCTTCCCACAACACCGGCATAGAGGATCCGCGTGTGCCTCTTTACCTCCGTTTCCAACAATTTCGAAACCTAACCTGGTCCATGTTTCTTTAGTTCTTCCCTCTATGCCCTTCTCGTCCCAGTACTCTTCCATTTCTATGCGTTGCTATTGATTTTTGTACTCGCTACAATATATCGAATTTACATTTTTTTCCCAGTCTTTTTGTATTTCCTGGTTGGTTTTTATTCGGACAGCTCTTTTGATGAATTTTCTTACTTCCTCCATATCTTCGTCTCTTATCCTTTTTTATATTTATCCCACTCCTACCTCCTTCATGGCTCCCTTCATTTCCGTGTATTTTCCTTTGAATTATAATAATATAATATTTTTATTTTGTTTAATGACAATAGATATTATTATTATTTTCATATCATAATTCGACATTATTATTGGATATTATGGTTATTATCCGATTTTATTGCTCCGGGCAACACACTTCCTCAGTTTGTAATTATTAATATTATTTCATTGTATTTGATAATCATAGACATTATTAGTAGTATGTAGCTTATAGTTTTTCATTTTCAGGACGCAAAGACTATGTGTATACCCTTTCAGGCGGAATATACATTCACGACAATAAAAAAATCGATTATTTTTTTTTCTTCTTTAAACGATAGAACTATATATGTAGAATATTTCCCCAAAGTTTCAAAGCGAAATTCGAAGAACTTCAAACGTTACAGCCCGTCAACGCTGTGCCTCATCGCTCGGATGCGAAGCGGGCGTGAACTTCAAACGCGTTTTTCTCAAAACTGCATTATCGAAATTAGCGTGCGTGATTACTCAAAAACTATTAAGGGGCTATACCAGTGTGAACGCTGAAAATTTGGGTGATTTTCGGGAATTTTTTTGAAGAAAAGTACTCAATGAAATGTTTCGGAAAATTAAGAATATATTTGGCTATATTTGACATATATTACATAATTTTTTCATAGAAAAATATCGAGATCCAAGCGACTTATGCGCTGCCTTCGGAGGCGCCAAAAAAAGGTCCTACACTGCTGACATGATTCCAGCCGATTGAGTAGCTGAAACCGAAAAAGGAAAAAATGTCGTTAAACTGGAAGGTATTTCCTGTACAATGACGTAGGATTTGCGAAAAATATCAAAATTTAACAAAATGGCGTGGTCATGAAAAAAGTCTGTTTTCTTGCCTATAAAATGGTCGTTTTTTTTCAATGCCAAATCGTCGATTTTCATCCAATCAAAAATATCCTACGTCATTGTAGAGTAATTATATTCAAGAGTACTCAGTTCAAAATTCAAGTCAATCGGATAATTGCTCTTTGAGTTACAATGTCAGCAAATTTGAAAAATCTCATTTCATATTCTTGAAAGTCTAAAAATCTTGAAAGTATAAAAATCTCATCTCATATTCTTGAAAGAACAAACTGTCGAAGAGGACAAAAAAATCGATTTTTTGAAAGTTTCACACTGGTATAGCCCCTTAAGCCGATTGAGTTGAAACTTGGTAGAAATGTTGATAATATTGGTACCTTCTACTTGACGAAAATTGTTTTTGAAAATTTGGGAAAAAAAACTACTTCTTTTATCCACATTTTACAGAAATGTTGCGTGACATGTTGATTTTTTTTTTAATGCGTGCCTTTTTCTCGAATTTGCATTTTCTTCATTTTAATTACCGTCACACAGCAACTATACATGTTGTCACTGAAAAAATGTTTGAACTTTTTTGCAAATCAAAGTCTACGGGAAGCTAGACTGCACGCCGATTCGCTACTCCCGCGGCGACCTTGCTGTAACACTCTGCCACAACTTCGCCATTTCGATGATGAATTAGTTAAAAAAAATTGTTTCGTATACTTAAATATACTATTAAAGCATACCTAAAGTTTGATAATTATAGAGTAATTATTTCTTAGTTTAAAAAATCTCTTAATATTGCTTATTTTCTTCCTGTCTGAATGTATATCCCGCCTTAAGTTTACACATAGTCCCCCCTCACATTTTATTCCCCTTCACATTTTATCCTACAAATTATGTACATGAGCTTCCGTTTTCATAACATTTTATATATTGCCATATCCTTCTATTTGCATTACATTGTTTTATCGATACATCGAATTTCCTTACATGCGCACATAGATCTTTGGAGGGATTATTCCTGATCAGTTTCTCTATTTTTGGCCGTAGTTATTTTTGCCCCCTTTGCATTCCAGAACTTCTCATTTTTCCACTACTTCCGCTCCGATTTCTACCCTCATTGCCTCGCAGCCACAAATGCGTTTCAAACTCTCCACCCCTTCCCTGCATATCCGGCAGCTATTGTTTCTATATACCATATTATTTTTTTCTCTATATTCCCGCACCTTATCATTGCCCTTAATTCCTTCGTTTCCCAGTATTTTTCCATTTATGCATTCCCTTTTCTGTTTCTATCTCTTCATATTCTTTGCTCTTTTATTTCCAGCTTCGTTTTAATTTTTATTCCTCTTTCTCCATTTTTCTCTATCCCCCCAATCCTCAATAGGCATTATTAGTATTTTCATTATTATTATTATAACAATTATTATTTATATAAAAGGATATAAAAAATAATTTGAACAGATCTGAGCAGGTGATGGAGAGAGGAAAAGTTTTGAACAATCTCACACCTCAAGCACGTCGATTTCTCTTCAGCCCAACAATACAGAACACAATAACGAATCTCAATAAAAATTCCAATTTTCAAGGGCCTCCATCGTCCAATGCTGACGTCGAATTGTAAGTTTGCAATGTTGTTCCACAATTAAAACAGCCGAAAATGGGCAATGTAAATTTTGAAAAAACACTAATTATTTGTACTATACTTGTACTATACTTTAAATGTAAAAACAAATTTTTAGAAAAAAATGGGATAAAAGAGGGAATGGGAGAAAATTTGTTAAATATTATTTTACATTGATGCAGGACTCGCGATCACGTGACCTCGCGAAAAAGTGCACCGGAGCGCGATTCTCGAGGTTCATGGCCACGGAAAATTTGCTTCACTTTCGAATGAAGTGCAACCTCACGCGGAACGTTGTGTCCCTGGAAAAGAAGAAAAATATATATATATATAGAAATGAATAAATAAATTACTATGAAAAATCGTGGGACTTTTCATTGGTTCGGAGGAATAAATTAATGAGGTGCATTTTATGGACTGAATTATTAATACATTAACAATACTTTATTTATTATTATTTATTTGCGTAAATTGTTGGAGGTGATTATTTATAAATTAAATTATTATCATTATTGAAAGAATGTTATTTAGATTTATTTAAATAACTAAGATTAAATTAAATAGGATTTATTTAAATAATAGTTTTTTTTATTCTTAATATTAGAATTTATTGCTCCGGGCAACACACTTCCTCAGTTTGCACTGGGAAACATTCACCTACCCCCGGGGGTTAGGCTCGGTCTTAATCTAGACCGGAACAATAACGCTGGGCGACACTCGAGGGTTCCGACATCACCTCGGCTGCCGCCCAGTCAAAAAACAAAAAAAAACGCGCGAAAAGTCCAATAAATCGCTCTGCGATAGCCGCTCCCTCAAGCCAGAGGGTTAGCGGCTACCGCAGTCCACAATCGTGTTGCCTGAGTAAACGGAGGGACCCAAGTATGACCGCCTTCTGCGTCCGACCCGCTAGCAACCGGACACCGGGTTTGCAAACCGGTATGCCAGCGAGGCCCGATACAAAAGACTCTTTCATCCCCCCCTAGTGCGCCGATGATGAGGACAACGAGAGTTACCCTGAATCCTCGGTGCAAACGACGTAGCTCGGCCAGGAGAGGCTGATACTTGAGCCGTTTCTCCTCTTCCTTTCGCGGCACGTTCACTTCGGCCGGAGCCGAGAACTCAATGACGTATATCGTCTTGTCGTCGAAATCAAAAAGGACAACATCAGGCTTAGTTGCTTGAAGCGGCCCGATGGTCGCGAATGAGAAGTTCCAATAAATCTTGCACCTCTCGCCCACGACAACGGACTCAATATCTCCTGGTAAATAAGGCGGCACGGGCTCCCGGTCTATCCCATAAGAGTGCCGTAGATGGTAGTACAACAGTCTTAGGGCCGCGTTATGGCGATGGATATAGCCGGAGACTGCATATACTGGGCAGGCCGACAGTAGATGCATTAGTGTCTCCGGCGATTGTTTGCATGCACGACACAAAGTGGTCGGCAGAGGCTGACCCAAAACGCGGCTGCGATAGACCAGGGTGACTCCGTCTTGGCAGGCGCAGATAAACCCTTCGGTCTCGGACATCAGTCCAGCTGACCGCAAGAAGGAAAAGGTCAGCTGGGTGGACAGCCCCTGTTCCTCGATGTGGTGAAAAAACACACCGTGCATCTGTCTGTCCACGTGCTGCCGAGTCAGGACAGTCTGCTGGGCAGCCCTGATTACCTCCCGATGTCGGGACTTGGGCAACCGAGCGACGGAGTCTATTGGCAAGGCGCCACGCCGGCGCCGGCGGAACTCCAAGCCGAGGGTCTCTGCCACACGATCTGCCACCTTATAAAAAAAGCACGCGCCCCCTGAAGCTCATGCTGGTGCACAATCTCCAGGAGCGGGTCCGAGCTTCTTATCACATCGCTTGCTATTCCGAGGACCATGCGGTCATGAAGACACTCCAATCCCAAGAGCCCACACCCGCCGCTCTGACGCAGCATATAAAGGCGCGAGGTGGAAGATCGAGGGTGCAGACTCCGCTGGATGTTCATTATTTTGCGTGTGCCGATGTCCAGCTGTTTAAGCTCGTCTCTACGCCATTTGACGACGCCAAAGGAGTAGAGCAGGACCGGGACCGCGAGCATATTGGTGGCAGTGATCTTATTTTTCCCAGACAGATCTGATTTCCAGATCCTTCTGAGACGCCGCCTATACTCGCTGCGGAGGGCCCCCTTGACACCCTCAGCGTCTTGTAGAGAGCGCTGATCGATGCCAAGGTACCGATAAGACCCCCCGGCGTCCAGGTGTTTGAAGACGCTCCCATCCACCAGCCGAACATCAGCTGCGACACCCTTTGCTCTCCCTCTCCTGAGATAAAGAACAGCGCACTTGTCCAATCCGAAGTCCATTCCCGCCGCCCGCGTGTATGTCGCTACGATGCTCAAGAGGAGCTTAAGCCCCCCCCTCCCTGGGAGCGTATAGCTTGAGGTCATCCATATAAAATAAATGGGTGATCCCTCGCCCACACTCCCCGGGGGGCCCCGCTTCGTACCCGCGTGCAGCCCGCAAGGCGATTGATAAGGGTAATAGTGAGATGCAAAACAGGAGGGGGCTGAGAGAATCTCCGTGGATAATCCTATACCCCGCCACTCCGGTCGACACGTTGCCTTCACTAGTCTTAACTGTGAAGCGTGTCTTCCAGAGCGGCATGAGCTGCTTAATGGATCTTACTATGTAAGGACTCACCGAAAGGCGTTCGAGTAAGTGTATAATCAGTTTGTGACTGAGAGTGTCGAACGCCTTACGGTAGTCTATCCAAGAGACTGAGAGGTTACGCTTGTGCTGGGCCGCGTCTTGCGTGATGCAGCAGTCCACCAGCAGGTTCTCTTTACAACCTCCCAGCCCCCTCTTGGATCCCCTTTGTTCGTGTATCTCCCGCCATGCAGGCGCGATCTCGCGAAGAACACGCTCATAAAGAATCTTTGTGAAGATCTTACAGAGCGCATTCAGACACGTTATCGGGCGGTAGTTCTCCGGACGAGACAAATCCCCTTTTTTGGGGAGTAGCACCGTCCTTCCCTCTCTCAGCCACGCAGGGATGGGCACCGTCCCATCGATGAACGACGAGAAGATGCGGGCCAGATGGGTATAGGTGCACGTGAATTTCTTCCACCAGAAGAGGTTAATCCCATCTGGTCCGGGAGCGGCGTGGTTCCTCATGCTACTCACCGCCTTCTCCACCTCACCCCGCGTGACTGGAAGACAGTCGCCACGCTGACTCGGGTGTTGCCGGCAAAACGCGTCGAACCGCCCCAGACCTTATTATTATTATTATTATTATTATTATTATTATTATTATTATAGTGTGCAATCGTTCATGTATCAACATTTACAAATATTATAAATAAAATGAATATTTTATATTTGAATATTATTTACAAATTAATTGTGAAGTAAAATTACTATATGGTACGGGTTTTTCCCAGTTTCCCCGTACCCTCGGCAAATGTGGTGTCGTCGAGAAAGATGGGAAAAAGGGTATGCAGACGCCCAATGTAGAATATGCAAGTGGGCAATTAAAAATTCGTAACATATTTGCGAGTTTACGAAATTTAAGGAAAAGCTAAACCTAGAAATAGCATATAAACTGGAGCAGTGGTTAGAAAATGGCATGGGGCTAGAAATTGACCGGAAAATAGAAATGCAACTGAAAATGCAACCGGCAAAGCAACTATGCGATAACATCATAATATTTGAGAAAATAGCAACTAGCGTAATTATAAGAACACCAGCGTCAAATACTTTATGTCAATGAGAAATGAGGGGCATCTATGGAAACCCCCTTAACAAGGCTATACAAGGAATACGACTACTACTACTACTAGTACTAAAACTAGTAAAAACGTAGTACTATTACTAAGTAGTAGTAGTTGTCTACTACTAGGTAGTAGTAGTAGTTTTTTTTAAGAGGTTTAAAAAACTTCAATAAGACACCGACTGGGTGGTATTTGTCGGTAGTGCCAGATTTTTACTGGCTAAAAAGATTCCTCTTTCCGCCAATCCTGTTGAGAGGGGGGCCGGGCTGGAAACCGCTTTCGCATTACTTCAGCCCGACCCGGGGTGCGCCATTAGGCGTTTGCGGTGGGTGGGTGCTCCAGCTTTTTGGCTTTCAGCACATTTTCTGCGAAGCTCATAATCGCTTGCCACTTTATCTCAGAGTTGATGATGTGGGGGATTAAAAGAGTTTGTGGCTTCCGGATGGAGGCCGTGTTGAGGATCAGCGTTGTGCCGACGTTTCGCAAACGTTACAGTCTGCATCATCAGGGCTGAGAGCTCCGATACTGAAGCTCTCGTGTCTCAGGTATTCCTTATATAGTTGCAGTCATCGTTCCAGATCACTGCACCAGCCAATCAGATGTTTTAATTGATCAGCTGGTCAATAAAAAAACCGGGAGGACGGTGTGCCAAATAGGATTGACGTGATATCCTCCATCTCTGTTTAGGTTGTCCGGATGTTTTCGGATTTCCAAGCCTTCTCGGTGTTTCCTGGAAAAATAGCTGTTTGATGGGGCCAGACTTTGGGCTTTGTCGAACTGGATGGCATGACCAGTCTCCATCCAATGTTCGGCCAGCGCTGATTGTGTAATATGGCCATATTTGATACACCGTTGGTGTTCTTTGATCCGTGTACTGATCTTCCTCCCGGTTTCCCCTATGTACACTTTGCCGCATGAGCAGGGTATTTTGTATACTCCTGGTGCACTCAATGGTGGTCTTTGGTCTTTTGCACTCGGAATCACTTGTGCTAGTTTCTTCTGAGGTTTGAAGATGACTCGCACGTTATGTTTTCCAAGGACCCTGCCTATGCGATCGGTTATGCCCTGAAGGTATGGAAGGGAAGTTGTTGCAGTTATTTGTCCTTCATTCTCTCCATCAGGTGCTGTAACCGTTTTCGGATCAGCTATTTTTCTTTTTAGACTTTGATCGTTCTTTCGATGTTGCCTGGCTTGTAACCATTGTCTCCTAAAGCTTTTCGTAGGTGTTCTGGTTCAACCTCCAGGGAGTCTGGTTCGGAGATCGCTAGAGCTCTGTAGACCAGAGAGCTTATGACCGACTGTTTTTGGGAAGGGTGGTCTCTGGTCTACAGAGCTCTAGCGATCTCCGAACCAGACTCCCTGGAGGTTGAACTAGAACACCTACGAAAAGCTTTAGGAGACAATGGTTACAAGCCAGGCAACATCGAAAGAACGATCAAAAATCTAAAAAGAAAAATAGCTGATCCGAAAACGGTTACAGCACCTGATGGAGAGAATGAAGGACAAATAACTGCAACAACTTCCCTTCCATACCTTCAGGGCATAACCGATCGCATAGGCAGGGTCCTTGGAAAACATAACGTGCGAGTCATCTTCAAACCTCAGAAGAAACTAGCACAAGTGATTCCGAGTGCAAAAGACCAAAGACCACCATTGAGTGCACCAGGAGTATACAAAATACTCTGCTCATGCGGCAAAGTGTACATAGGGGAAACCGGGAGGAAGATCAGTACACGGATCAAAGAACACCAACGGTGTATCATATATGGCCATATTACACAATCAGCGCTGGCCGAACATTGGATGGAGACTGGTCATGCCATCCAGTTCGACAAAGCCCAAAGTCTGGCCCCATCAAACAGCTATTTTTCCAGGAAACACCGAGAAGGCTTGGAAATCCGAAAACATCCGGACAACCTAAACAGAGATGGAGGATATCACGTCAATCCTATTTGGCACACCGTCCTCCCGGTTTTTTAATTGACCAGCTGATCAATTAAAACATCTGATTGGCTGGTACAGTGATCTGGAACGATGACTGCAACTATATAAGGAATACCTGAGACACGAGAGCTTCAGTATCGGAGCTCTCAGCCCTGATGATGCAGACTGTAACGTTTGCGAAACGTCGGCACAACGCTGATCCTCAACACGGCCTCCATCCGGAAGCCACAAACTCTTTTCATTACATAAAGAGCCGTGAAAGCCTTAAAACTAAAATGTGGGGGATTATGTTTTCTGGGCTAAGCATGGCTCCAATGGCTCTTTCGGCATAGTTTCTTTCTATCACCCATCTACTACAGTGGAAAAAGGTGTGGTAGGCATCGTCGATGTTCTCCGGGCAGTATTTGCACATAGGGCTACCTATTTTCCCCATGCGGTGCAAGTAGGCGTTGAATAGGCCATGCCCCGTGAGCAGTTGCGTGAAGTAGTAGTTGGTCTCTGCATGTTTAGAGCCAACCCACGCTTCTATCGTTGGGATCAGTTTGGCCGTCCATCTCCCTGTGTCGGCGCTTTGCCATCTGCGTGTCCATTCTCTATACGTCTGTTTCCGCTCAAGCTCTCGGGATGTATCGTCAAGAGTGCCTGCTGAGCGTCGTTTTTGTAGTCTTTTCCGTTCTTTCGCCATAAGATCAATTGGTATCGTCTTGGTTATAACTAGGATTGCCGCTTCCGAAGTTGTGCGGTACGCACACGCGACTCGGAGGGCGGCTCGTCTTTGTATTGCCGCGAGTTTTCGTCTATATTTTTCCTGGGTGAGTTGGTCTGCCCAGATTTCGGCGCCGTAGAGTATCACAGAGTGTACCACGCTCTGCAGCAGTCGCCTCTTGGCATATCGAGGCCCTGAAGTGTTGGGCATTATCTTCGACAGGCTCGCCGCTATTTTGTTTGCCTTTTCGGCCGTTCTGGTGAGGTGCTCGCAGTACGTTAGCTTTTCATCGAGCTGGAGACCCAAGTACTTTAATGAGGGTTTCGCTACGACGTTAGTTCCACCAATGTTTATCGTAAACGGCTTCTCAAACCAGCGTTGTCTGGTAAGGACAACCATCTCGGTTTTGCTGGCGGCTAGCTCGAGTCTGTGTCGCTTCAGCCAGTCGCTTAGTCTCTCTACCAGGCAGTCGATTTTCCGGCGTGCGTCCTCGTTACTGTTAGCGAGGACGATTCCGGCCACGTCGTCCGCATATCCGACAAGGTACGTGTCCCGTGTTGATTCCATCCTTAGGAGGTCGTCGTATCGCACATTCCAGAGGTCCGGGCCCAGGACAGAGCCCTGTGGGACGCCAGCTGTCACTTCGGTGGTGAGCGTGCCCTCCGTCGTGTTAGATACTAGCTCCCGTTCGCGGAAGTAATCGTCTACCATGTCCCGGATGTACTCGTCCACCCCAAAGTCGTCCTTCAGTGCGTCGAGCACATCTTCCCAGCTTACGGAGTTAAAGGTGTTTCGGACGTCAAACGTGATGAGTACACTCACTTTTCGGGAGAGGTGGTTCCCTGCCCAGGCCTGTTGGTCTATCGCCGAGACTGTGGAGTGCCGTTTTCTAAAACCATGCTGGTTATTGGAGAGTCCACCGGCTCTCTCCACCGCAGCGGTTAATCGTGTCTCGATTAGCTTTTCAAATAGTTTGCCAGCGATGTCAAGCATGCATAGTGGCCTGTACGAGGATGAGCTTATCGGTGGGCCGTTATCTTTGTCGAGCAGCACGAGGCGTTGTCGCTTCCATCTTTTACAGAAGATTCCGCTAGAGAGGCACGCATTGTACATCCCGAGTAGCATCTTGGGAGCCTTTTCAGCGATTTTCTTGATTACGCTCGTTGGAACCCCGTCCGGTCCGGGGGCCTTTCCTGGGTTGAGCGTGCACGCGGCGTCTTGTAGTTCTTCTGTTGTGAAGAGTGGCGCTGCCGTTGTAGCCCGGTTCTTTTTGGGCGGCCTCCGTGGGTGTCGTGGGAATAGGTCCTCTATGATTTTCTTGGTCGTGGTCCATGATCGCGGAGTGCCACCGATATATGAGATGGTTACAATACTATAAAATATTGGAAAATGTGATTGATTCAAATAACATATTATTTTATTTGAAAATATCTTCTGTTCTCTGAATATCTATATTATCCTTCAAATCAAATTATATTTTATTGAAATCATTCTATGTACAATCCGTAGATGTATGGATGAAATAATTAAGCGGTTGCTACAACATTTTTTATTTCGTACAAAAATATAATCAATAGAATAAATTATTTATTTACTACATCAAAACGAATATGCCATGAGACGTAAGTTTTTCAATTTGATTTAAATCTTAAATAAAAATTGAGCATTAGAATGACCATTCACGATAATAGTGGAGAGAATATGCGATATCCAATGGAATATCCATGGAGAGAATATCAGATTTTCGACTGATAGGAACAGATACTACACTTTGATCTTAGCCACAGGCCAAGAAGCGATACTCTTTAGAGTTTCTCCGGCGTTTAAGTAGATTTTCGGTTCGTGCCACGCTTACGCGAAACGAGCGCGCGTGCGGCTTCTAGCGGTTACTCCGAGAACTACGGGTTTCCTCACACCTATAATTTCGGTGGAGCTCGGCCATGATTTGGTTGAATTTTTTCAACCAAATGCGCAAAAAACAAAGTTTATTTTCGCATAATTTTTCCACCAATTCAAACATTTGCTTAATATTTTTCAATCAAAATAAAATATTAATATTTTAACGAATAATGTACTTGAAAATCAATATCGGATATGGTGAAAAAATTAAATAACACATTTACTCAATAGAAATTTTATCTGAATCAAACGAGCGAAATTCAATTTTTCTTATGTACTCGAATCAACAATATTCATGTTATGAATTGAAACGCTTTTTTGTTCTTTGCAGAAAATGCATTCAAAACTATATAATTTGTTCGCGATAATTTTTTAGATAGTTTCAATGATATATTGTTCTTGGCTAACAATATATCTTTCGAATAAAAAAGAAACTTTCAATTTTATCATGTTATTAAAGTCAATAGCGTTTTGTTTGGACTAATAAATCCGATTATTTACACCAACAATTTTACAATTGAATCAACGAAATTTCATTCAATAACACCAATGATATTGGATCAATGATTTTATTTCTCAGTGTAGCCGTAGCAGTAGCAGTAGTAGTAGCCGTCGTAGTAGTAGTAGTATTTTATCAATAATAGTAGTAATTATAACCCGCTATTACCTACTACTACTAGTAAGTACATTTATTTCGTGTGTACCCTCGCGGCTTTTTGACATTACCCTCCTACCTTCACATACTTTCCTATCGCTAGTTGGAGAGATTAAATTAAAAAATTGCATAGTCATAATCCGTGGTCGGGCTCTACTGCTAAAAAATAACTGCTAAAAAAGTACTGCTAAACGGGCTCCACTGCTAAAAGCTCTACCGCTGAAACTGTGCAGCTAAAAGGCTCCACTGTTAAAAGCTGTACTGCTAAATGAGCTCTGCTGCTTAAACTGAACTGCTAAAACTAGCTTCCGACAAAGGGCTCATATAAGTCCCATTGATGGAGGTTATACTGTACCTTTTGCGGTGTTTCTGGCGATTTTTTGGGATTTTTCTTAGATAACTTACCTTGCTGTCGGTGTCATTGTGCTGCACTCGGCGGTATGCGTCCATAGACACCTCATTTGTACTCGTGTGACGTCAGGAACGTCAAAAGTTAGAAATACCTACCGCCAAAGTTTGTTTGGGTTTGTTTGGGTCATCTAACATTCACTACTTATTTTCAAGTCATCTTCCCTTTGTTTTCAATGTTCTATTAACTTTTCAATGACTTTCAATGACTTCCAATAAAACTTTTCAAAAACATACCCTTTTGCGTTTTAGCAGTTATAACTCTTTAGCAGTGCTGCTTTTAGTACTAGAGTCTATTTAGCAGTCCTGTTTTAGCACTAGAGCCCGTTTAGCCTGTAGAATTTTTAGCAGTTCTTTTTAGCAGTAAAGCTGTAGAGCCTCATAATCAGCTAATAGCAATGAAAAGAAAAAGAACAACGAAAAGAAAAATAAATGTGTATATTACTACTACCAGTATAAAAATATAATATAAATAAAACAATATTTATGTATTATTTTATTTACGTATTCTTCAATTTAGAGATTTTTGTTTTGTGGGATTTTCCTTTTCGTTTTAAATCGTCGATTTGTTTTTAAATGAACCGTTGACCACACAGCAAAATTATCTTACGTTATTTCGTTGTAAATTAAAACCGAAAAAAAATGTTCCCTACGTGGCTCTCGTTGACTCTCTCTTGCTCTCTCTCTCTCTCTCTCTTGCTTTTATCCGCTTTCTCTCTCGAAGGGTTTGATCGATAAGATGAGGTCGTCCTTGACGACTGTTCTCCAATCTCTCGCCTCGGTGAGCTTTTCTCACAACGGAAGTGTGCCCGCTACCTCAAAAAGGTAAGTTTTTTGCCTCCTATTTTTTTCAATTCGTACTTCTCTATTATTATCATTATTATTTGCATTGCGATCAATCCAAAGTGCCCGTTTGTTCGAGCCAAAATATTTCGTGTGTGTTCGTCGAGAACGGGCAATTTCCGATGGGCCGACAAAGAGCTCGACGAAGAAAAATTCGTGACCATTTTAGACGTTTTTTTCTGCTTTCGCTATTAAGCGCGACGTGTCTAACGATTTTCTTTATATGCAATCTCACGAATGAGCTTGAGCTAATTTTGATCGCTCCTCTATCGATTCGTAGGCACCGCGGAAAAAAAAAGACAATAAGACGGGGACCTCGTCGTGGGCGAAGTGGAGCAAATATGCAAGTGTACAGAGTCGTTCAAAAGTTGTTGAAATCGGGATTCGATTACAAACCGTGAATCGGGAATAATAAAAATATTGAAAAATTGTAATAAATTTTTTAACGATATAGTATTTAACATATAACATTTTTTTTGATAATTGGGCACTTGTTAATATTTATCGGGCACGATTGATTGAGGCACAATAAATTACTCGAATTTCAATAAACGATGGTATCGAGCAACTCTGTTGCTCTGAACTGAAAAAAATACATTAAATTAATGAATTAATTAACAACATAATTAATGAATTCGTTATATAATAAGTAAATAAATTAAGGGGTTACACCAATGTGAGGGCTGAAATTTTGAGTGATATTCGGGAATTTTTTTGGAAGAACAGTACTTAATTAAATGATTCGAAAAATTAAGAATATATTTGGCTATATTTGACCTATATTACATAATTTTTTCATAGAAAAATATTGAGATCCAAGCGACTTATGCGCTGCCTCCGGAGGCGCAAAAAAAAAGTTCCTCCACTGCTGACATGAGTCTGGCCGATTGAGTAGCTGAAATCGAAAAAGGAAAAAATGTCGTTAAACTGGAAGGTATTTCCTGTACAATGACGTAGGATTTTCGAAAAATATAAAAAATCTAACAAAATGGCGTAGTTATGAAAAAAGTCTGTTTTCTTGCCTATAAAATGGTCGTTTTTTTCAATGCCAAATCGTCAATTTTCATTCAATCAAAAATACCCTACGTCATTGTAGAGTAAATGTATTCAAGTTACAAATCTTTGAGTTACAATACCAGTAAATTTGACAAATCTTATTTCGAGAAAAACGCGTTTAAAGATTTAACTATCGTTTTTTTGCAAGATGAAATGATTAGAGATACGGCATTGAAATTTTTACAGGATATTCTTGAAAGTATAAACTGTCGAAAATGGCAAAAAAATCGATTTTTTAAAAGTGTCACACTGGTATAGCCCCTTAATGAACTTATAAAAAAAGGCGGAAAATATTTTTAAAAAACATGTAATAACTGAATTGTGCAACTTCCAACCTGATACGCCACTTTCTCGAGAAACCTCCGGGTTGCATTCTCTCAAGGCGTTAGAGCCCTTAGCCCTCTCTCTCTACCTCTTTCTATTTCCCTCCCTCTGTTGATAAAGTTTGATTATTCGCGTGACTTACCGTGGTCGATTCCTAAATGATTTGAATGTCTTGAGCCACTTGATCTTGATAATCATTCATGTTAAAATATATATATATATATATATATATATATATATATATATATAATTCCAAACAAACGAATAAACACACCCACACATCATTTATATATTGGGCGTTCCATTCAAAACGGACCATTAATTGAGACCTCGTTAAAATGAAAATAAAAATAATACTGTTAATGAAAATAAAAATACAAATAAAAATAATCATCATAATAACAATTATCAATAATAATAATAATATTAATAGCCTCACCTGCACAAACAAAATTGAACAAAATATTCGAATGAAAATTTAAAAATGCATCAAATTGGAAAAAAATGTGGTATTTGATATCCCCTGCATAGGTATACACACGTTTTGGCCCATACTGTAACTACTGTGTTTTTTCGTCTTTCTATCGTCGCCGGAGCAATTCAATCGCGCGCCCATATCTGCTCGTAACGAGAAAAGTTGCAACTTTGGTTCTCGTCGAGGTTACTTTTAATGGGCGTGCTACATGCAATTGCTCCGTAATTTTACGAGCATACGTCGAGATCTCGAAGTTTCATCCGGCGATTCCTATTTTCTTACTTTCCTCGAGAAACAATAATAACAATAGTCTCAATAGCAAAAATAATAATAATAATAATTTATACAGATAAACCCAAAAATCCAGTAGGAAAATAACAACAACCATAATAATAATAATAATAATAATAATGAATGGCAATAAATGATAATAAAAAAAAGAATAATCAAAGATATAAAATATATATGACGATATAAAATAATGATTGCATTATCTATTAGTATTATCATTATTACTTTGATTGAAAGTTCCTATCGATATCAAATCAATAGTGATGTCGAATGAAAATAATAACGATAATAATAATCAATTCATTATCTATAAAATATTCATCAAATCATCAATCAAAAATTGCATTAAAAAGAATCCCCGTTTCGTCTGAATTACCGTGTGTACGAACAAGTTTAATGCAAAGCCCAATGAGGATAGGAGAATCTGAATAAAACGACGCGAAATTGCGACGTTTACTCCAATAACGCAACGTCACGTGAACATATCCGGTCTCGTCGCCGAAGAAAAAGCAATCGAATAAAAAGGATAACAACTGCTCGAGTGAATTTCCATTTCACGAATATTTATCGATTGCCATGAGGAATTTACTCGTCGAGCCAGGACAAAAAGGAGTACAAAAAAAGAGCAGAGTAAAATAATGTGAAGAACAACGCGATTGATGTCGAGTTACATGCCCCGAAATAATCGTTCAATTTTCAAATGTTGACAAATTACTATCATAAATTTCTTATAATTATTATTTTTTATTCACATACTCTTTTAGTTAATATTTTTTAATAAACATTGTTTTGTCCATATTTGTTTGAGTTTAAATTTTTCATTATTGTATTATTATTTTGGATTTGATTATCGTCATTATTAATATAAATCATTGACGCGATAAGATCGAAAATTTAAAAAATTATTGCATTATTAAAATAAAGTTCAAGTTAACATTTTTAATAATTCTAGTATTATTTTGTCTTTGATTATCGTCATTATTAATATAAATCATTATCGCGATAAGAGCGAAAATTGATAATAATTATTGCATTATTATTGCTATCATCAACGATGTGGTCGTTATTTTAATTATTCGTTCAAACGCCATCGTTCCGCGGGCATAAATTTCAATTTAAGGAGGACGAAGCGTTAGTCACAATCCAAGATTACATTTGAAAAAATATATGCTATTCGATAGACTATGCTGAGTCTTTGGACATTTTTTCACATTTGTTTACCACAAAACAGCAGAGATAAAAACAGTTTAAGGCCTTAGGCCACTCTAGAGGCCGAAGAATAGGCTTCTTGGGTTTTTTTTAGAAAAACTACAAAATAAATCGAGTTTACAAAAAAGGGTGTTTATCATACATATCAGTGACTGTATACAATAATTTTTTTAAAGCGATTAATTTTAAAATAGCGCCTGTCCAGCGTTTATCTGAAAACTGCATTTTTTAAGTTTGCCGGAAACATAACTCAGACAATTTTCAACCGATTCACTTGAAATGTTGAATATATCTTGAAAAATACATTGTCTATGGAAATACGTAGAATTTTTTTTCAAATATTGCATAGTTAATTTGTTATTAACAATTATCTGACGATTTTTTAGGCAAATTTTTGGAAAGTGAAACATTTCATCGGATAATTGTTAATAACAAATGCACTATGCAATAAAAAAAAACATCTTATGTACTTCAATAGACAAGAATATGAAAGACAAAGAATATGAAAGGTATTTCAAGATATATTCAACATTTCAAGTGAATCGGTTGAAAATTGTCTGAGTTGTGTTTCCGGCCAACTTAAAAAATGCAGTTTTAAGATAAACGCTGCACAGCCGCGATTTTGAAATTAATCGCTTCAAAACAATTATTGTATATAGTATTATTATATTGTATTGTATATATATTATGATATTGTATATATATATATATTATATTGTATTGTATATATAAATTATTGTATATATATTATTATATTGTATATATAATATATTATTGTATATATATACATACATATCATAGTGATATGTACGATAAACAGCTTTTTTTGTAATCTGGATTTATTTTGTAGTTTTTCTGAAAAAAAAATCCCCAGCAAGCCTATTTTTTTCGGCCTCTAGAGTGGCTTAATCTCTCAACGTATGTAATTTCACGCGCGGTTAGATGGACAAGACGTTCATGCTAAGGGTCATGTATTTTTTCGTTGCTATTTGGCCCCAAGATAAACCATTTCTAACGACGGATTAACATAAACTAAACTTTTGTAAACATTTGGAGAAAAAAACGCCCCATCTTGCCCATCGTAAACCATATGTATTCAAAATTGAACCATCACAGTTTGATGAAAGATTACGACCATTGGCTGGCGAATGAAGAACATTGTTGCCAACCTCAACGTCCGCGAAGTTGTTGTATTTCGGTATAACCTCGTGACAAATATCAATAGGCATAACTATAAATGACTCAAAATTTCATTCTGAGTTGTATAAAACATTGGCGGACGTAATTTTTTCATAATAATCATCGATAATGTTGTACTTTTTCCAGTTAGTAGTAACAAAAGTTTGTCTTTATTACGTAATCTATATATATAAAAGAACGTGTCCTGACTGATTCACCAACACCGAGCCAAAACCGCTGAAGCTAATTACATGAAATTTGGACAGTAGGTTAATTTTTTGACGTAAGCAGCCACTACAAAGGGATTTTTCGAAATTCCACCTTTATGGTGAAAAAGGGGGTGGTGAAGTTTGTAGGGAAATTAAACAAAATCTGGTCGGATTTACTTGAACTTTGGTACTTGTGCTTCTTGACACAATTAATGGGTAAGGTCACCCCCCCCCCCCCCCCACGATCGGGCTGAAATTTTGAACAAACCTTCCTTTTAATATTTTAAGACAACGCTCTAAAGGGATTTTTGGCGAGGCGCAATAGTTTTTGGGTTTGTTTGGGTTTTGTTTAGGCTTGTTTGTTTGGGTTTGTTTGGACAAAACAGAGAGCGCGATTACATATGAGGTATTCCAAGTGTTTTCGAACGGCCTAAAATCCTTACCTTCTCCAATCATTTTCAAAGTTGGTGATGTTTTTGTATAATATATTTTGAGTACGTGGCATTTTTTTCAGATTCTTATCGACTCGCTAACTCCGCTAACGCGGAGATAAGATTTTACGCGTGATAAAATTTCAAATGATCGTATCGCAGTGATCTTCTCGTTGTACGAAAAAATGTCCTCCACAAAAAAGATGCATTTTTCTATAAACTATTTTGGAAAAAAATTCCAAATTTTCCAAGTACTACCACACTAAAAAAAAAGAAAAATCTTTCATTTTCTAATTTTTCAATACAAATGACTAGGTTGATTCTGCTGAAATTTACACTGAATTTTCTTTTATTAGTGTAAAACAACATGTGTAAGTTTCATTCTGGGCTGGGCTTGCGTTCAATTAATTTCGTCGTCTTAAATTTAATGGGAAACTGTTTTTGTTGAATAACTCGAGGATTTACAAATTTTAAGTAAAAATGGCAATGAGCAAACTTGTAGGAAATCGAGTGCTTTACAACTTTGGTCATTATAGTTTTTTCTCTACCATCAATATTTTTCGGATTAAACCTGAAAGAACCGACTATACCGTTATATCGTTCATTTTTTACTTTAGGGCATAAATGAACATTAATAAACTTGTAGAGAATAAAATTATCGACAATTTTGGTCTCTACCTTTTTTTTATCAATATTTAAGGCTTCATGTGTAAACGGAGACGTAACAGCTGTATATATGTACACACACATATATAGTGGCGCGCGTGAAAACAAAGTTTTAAAATTCAATACCTTGAAAACTATTGCGAGTCGCTAAAAATCCCTTTAGGGGTTGTCTTGAGATATTAAAAGGAATGTTTGTGCAAAATTTCAGTTTGATCGGAGAGAGGGGTGGGATTTGGAACCTTACCCTAATTAATAAAACACGCATTTCAGCGTTTCTAGAAATTCAACCCCTAAGGGGAGAAAAAAGGTGACAAAGTTTGTGTGTAAAACGAAAAAGGTCTGGTCAGAAGATTGACTTGAAATTTAGTATAAAAGCTATTTAACGCAATTAATAAAACACGTATTTTAGGGTTTTCCAAAATTACAAGTACAAAGACAAAATTACAGTACAAGAAATATATTTTCAGATACACATGAAACCTAGTATTAATGCTCTTCAACACAATCCTACGTGTACCTTGATGAAACATTTCAGGAGCACATTTCATTAAGGGGCTATACCAGTGTGAACGCTGAAAATTTGGGTGATTTTCGCGAATTTTTTTGAAGCAAAGTGCTCAATTAAATGTTTCGAAAAATTAAGAATATATTTGGCTATATTTGATCTATACTACATAATTTTTTCGGAGAAAAATATTGAGATCCAAGCGACTTATGTGCTGCCTTCGGAGGCGGCAAAAAAAAAGTTCCTCCACTGCTGACACGATTCCGGCCGATTGACTAGCTGAAACCGAAAAAGGAAAAAATGTCGGTCAACTGGAAGGTATTTCCTGTACAATGACGTAGGATTGTCGAAAAATATCAAAATCTAACAAAATGGCGTAGTTATGAAAAAAAAGTCAGTTTTCTTGCCCATAAAATGGTCGTTTTTCGAATGCCAAATCTTCCATTTTCATCCATTCAAAAATATCCTACGTCATTGTGGAGTAAATATATTCAAGAGTACTCAATTCAAATTTCAATTCAATCGGATAATTGCTCGTTAAGTTACAATGTCAGCAAATCAGAAAAATCTCATTTCGAGAAAAACGTGTTTAAGGGATCGTCTCAGTGTAACCCTCCGAAAAATCACTGATTTTCGCGATTTTTTTTTAAATGTTCAAATAAACTAATCGGTTCGGTTTTTTTTAAATAAATAAATACATTGATGACGAATACAAAATGATTTTTTTTATGTTTATTTATTGGATGTACAATAGTTAAATAAATTGTTGAAGTGACACGTAATAAAAAAAGGTCCTGTACGGTTTCCACGATTGCGGCCGCAATTTTGATCTGAAACAAAAATTTCAAAAAGATTATTAATCTGTAGGAAAGTCGCTATCGCGCTATGGAAGGGTTTTTTTTTTAATTTGACGAAATGGCGGCGGTTTGAACAAAAAGTATCGAATTTGGCCCTTTTTCTCGACAGTTTTTCGTAAAAAAAAATAGGAAGATTTCCAAAAAAAAAGAAGCTTCCATAGCGCTATAAAGAATGACGATAAAAATGTTCTCTTCAAAGGGGAACTAGATATCTCCAAAACTCTTCCTTTGAGAGTGGAAACCGTTTTGAAAAACACTATTCTGAGAAAAACGCGTTTAAAGATTGAAGTTGGAAAATTTTTAGATAAAACGTTTACTTAGGATCAATCGGCGATGCCAGGTCCATACAATTACAGTGTATACTATCCGATAATGCAACAAAAAAAATCGATTTTTCGAAAATTTCACACTGAGACGATCCCTTAAAGATTTAACTATCGATTTTGGCAAGATAAAATGATTAGAGATGCGGCCTTGAAATGTTTACAGGATATTCTTGAAAATATAAACTGTCGAAAAAGGCAAAAAAATCAATTTTTTAAAACTGTCACATTGGTATAGCCCCTTAAGGAGCATTCAACACAAGTCTCCGCGAGCGAAGCCGCGGGTGGAAAGCTTCTAAGAATATAAAAACACATGATTTTGCCCCTAAATTTGATATTTTATGAAAAAATAGCATCTGCAGAATAAATCTATACCTCGTATGCGTTTTTTTAAGGTTTCATGAAGAAAAAAAATGCATACCCGTAATTTGTCTCAACTGGACTGCTTGAACCTCCCAAAATTAAACAAATCGAAACCATCAAATTTTAATTTAAAAAAACGTAAAAAAAAAACAAAGAATTTTTTTTCAATATCCGTTCTCTCTGAACAGAATGCCCGAGAAACGGAGCACGTCGAGTTCCTCGCGGATAGCAATGCAAGGACCAGGTGGGGGCGTGTGTATCAGCGTCGGCGCGCTCGCCACGACGAGCAGGAAGCCTATAACCGGTCGCGCTGGTACTATCCTCATGAGAACCGTTTCCATATTTCTCACGAGCGGACGAAGGATCTCGATTAGTAATACGAGACGACAACAGTCCGCCCTCCTCGTACCCGGGACAAATTCGACGGGCTCGCGAAACCATCGTACGAGACGAACAATGCCCGACGAGGCCAAAACTTCGGCCTATCAGGCCAAAATTCTCGACTCCCTCAAAAGGAGAACGAGATTTACGAGGTAATACAAACATCGCGTAATGCAACGAAGAAAAAAAAACGAAACAATCTTGTTTACCTTTTTTGACCCCTTAAACACTGCCAATAAAATATTTAATTTAAATTCGATCTATTTGAATCAAATAGGTTTTTTCCTTGGCTCACGGCCTACTACGATCTTATTTGTTTCAAAGATACTTTTTTATTTGCTTCAGCTATTCCTTTTTAAATATTGGATATATTCAAATTGTATAAATAAAACTTCGATTCAACTAAATCTGTATTTGCTTGCAATGTACACTGTAAATCTAAGTGTACTATATACATAAAATATTTCATAAATCCAAAATAATATGAAATACTAAGTTGAAAGTTTTACGACAACGATTTTGTACGCTACGCACCCTGCCCCTACGCTACCCTAAATTCCTATAATTATTTGCTGTATCACATAAACTATATCAATTAGTTAATATCATTGTGACAATTAAAGAGGTTTATCGAATAACGTGCTATATATTCTTGAAACTTAATCTTACATATATATATATATATATATATATATATATATATATATATATATATATATATTAGGGTGATTCGTTTCAGGGTAACTTTTTTTTAACCCATCGTGCCCGAAAACCTTTAGTTGGTACCCAAAAACGAAGTTTCGTGAAAGGGGAGTGTTGTCAAAAAATATTTAGAGGTCGCGAATCAAAATTGAAGGTTTCCCATTTGATTAACATTGAAAAAAATGTTTTTCTCATTATTAGTGTTACCATTCCGCGAATTTTGATATCGCGATATTTTCCGAGTGGGTTCTCATAGGAAATATGATACTTTACAATAAAGTTCATTGAGCCGTGTCCGTAAATTCAACCGTTTCAGCGGTATCATTATTTCAAGTGAATATTGTATGAAAATATCTATTCAAACGGCTGTAACGCCTAAGCTATTAGATATATCGAAAAAATTCAAATGAGAACTATCTAGAGAAAGTAATTTGCTGCAAAAAAGTCTTATAAGCCGAGCCCGTAAATTCAACTCTTTCTCGGCTATAGGTGGATGAAGTAAAATAAATAGATTTTTTTTGTTTAAAAAAAATCTATTTATTTTACTATATTTCTATTATCTATATTTACTATATTTCTATTACTATATTATCTATTTATTTTACTTCATCCACCTATAGCTGAGAATGAGTTGAATTTACGGGCTCGGCTTATAAGACTTTTTTGTAGAAAATTACTTTCTCTACAAAGTTCTCGTCTAAATTTTTTTCGATATATCTAATAGCTTAGGCGTTACAGCCGTTTGAATAGATATTTTCGCACAATATTCACTTGAAATAATGATACCGCTGAAACGGTTGAATTTACGGCCATGGCTCAATGAACTTTATTGTGGAGTATCATATTTCCGATGAGAACCCACTTGGAAAATATCGCGATATCAAAATTCGCAGAATGGTAACACTAATAACAAGAAAAACATTTTTTTCAATGTTAATCAAATGGGAAACCTTCAATTTTGATTCGCGACCTCTAAATATTTTTTGACAACACCCCCCTTTCACGAAAGTTCGTTTTTGGGTGCCAACTAAAGGCCCTGAAACGAATCACCCTAATATATATATATATATATATATATATATATATATATAATTTCTCTCTCTCTCTCTCTCTCTCTCTCTCTCTCTCTCTCTCTCTCTCTCTCTCTCTCTCTCTCTCTCTCCACCCTCTCTACCCCCACACCTCTTTGACATGTGTGTTGCAATAAAGACAGACCATTCAATCAAATAGAAAAATGGTTGACTCTACGAAAATTCGATTCAATTTAAATTTAAGAAAATCAATGGGATCCATTTAGTGGATTCAACTAAATTGTTTTTTTGAGCAAACGAAACCGAATCACAGATTTATTAGGATGAAATAAAATATTTAGTTATTGTACGATATTGAATATATTTTCATTTGAATAAATAAATATATTTAAAGTAAATAATTTCAATAATGAAATGCAATAGGAAAAATTTGATTCCACGAAAAATCTATTTAATTCAAATAAAGAAAAATCAAATAAACGCGATTAGTTCATATCAATAGAATTTTTCTGTCAGTCTATACGCGATTTCGCCGATTTTCGAAGGTACTTTTCTAGACGCGGTTAAAAAAAATGACGCATGTATTGACAACATTTTTTTTACAGATCATTATGCACATGGTTGAGTATATGTAAAAAAAATCAGAAATATTAACAAATGGCGGAGATATAACATAATAAAGCAATGTATTTGTTTTGCGCGCGCGTTGATGGTGAAAGTTCTCGGCATCGATGTGGGTGTCTGAAAAAAATGAACATATTTATAATTGCATAATGAATGTATCTTCAGTGTGAACCAACAATATTATTTTTTTAAAATATTACAATGAAAAATCCAAATCACATTTTTTTACTCAATTTGCTCTCGGTATTTTATTTTTGATTTTTTTGTGTTATTGAAACTTTTGTTTCTGTGGTTCACACGATAGGTGATTATACTAAGAATATGTTGTAAAAATTTCAAAGCGATCTGAATCTTCGTTCAAGAGTTAGAATTTTCACAAGGTTAAAAAAAGTGAATCGTGGGAAAACGGTTTTGAAGTTGGCGGTCGGGCGCGCCGCGCGGTATGTATAATACGCTTTAAATGCTGTGACTTCAACAATTTTTGGAATATTTCTATTCTGTAAAGTTAAAAATATTTCTAACCGTTCAGGCTAATAGAATAAAAAATAATTAAAAAATGAAATTTTTTGAAATTTTTTCGCGTATATAAGGCTCTAAGTAAAAATTTAAATGCCAATTTTTTCCAAAAATTTCATAACTATGAGGATGATCGTGTGTGCCGAATGACGAAAAAAATTCAATTGTATATTCGAAGGCAAATGTAACGCAAGTTTTGCTACGTATCATTAATTGGTAAAACTATAGGATCACGCCTCCCGATCAATGTCAATGCCAATTTTTTTTTTCCATGGACGCCTTTATAGTGTCATCACTATTTATATTTAGTTTCGGGAGACCGACATTTTTTATTAAATCCATAAATTATGAGATTTTGAAGTTTTCGGAAACGAGGGACAAAATAGCGCATTATAGACACACACTCACATATTTTATCTTATAAGTTCTTGTACCCATGATAATTATATTCGAATAGTAATACAAGGTTATTTCGTTTTATTATAATCAATATAATATTGATTATAATAAAATATATATATTGTAATATAATTATGATAATGTATTCGTCTACAAATTATTTAACTATAATAATTATGTGTTTGTAGATGTATATACAGGGTGTCCCTCTTATCTCTGCCACCCGAAATAACTCGGTAATTATCGACGTCACAAAAGAATGTTCTAGACAAAAGTTGTACGGTGTGAAGGGGGCCATCAAATGCGACCATTTCTTTAAATTTTGGTGGAGGCGCTGACGCACAGTAAAGGTCACGTCCACATTTTTAAATGGAACAATACATTCTTTTTCAACCATCTTATGGGGCACCTCAAGCTGCATAAAAAACATTACGGGTTCAAAGTCGTTATAAACAATTATCTGACGATTTTTTACGCAAATTTTTCACTTTCCAAAAAATTGCCTAAAAAATCGTCTGATAATTGTTAATGACAAATGAACTATGCAATATAAAAAAAATCTTACATACTTCCATAGACCATGTATTTATCAAGATACATTCAACATTTCAAGGGAATCGGTTGAAAATTGTCTGAGTTATGTTTCCGGCCAACTTGAAAAATGCAGATTTGACTTAAACGCTGCACAGCCGCCATTTTGAAATGAATCGCTTAAAATAAATTATTGTATACAGTTACTGATGTGTATGATAAACACCCTTTTTTGTAATCTCGATTTATTGTGTAGTTTTTTTTTTTAAATCCTCAAAAAGCCTATTTTTTCGGCCTCTAGAGTGGCCTAAGGCCTTAAGGGATCGTCTCAGTGTGACCCTCCGAAAGATCATTGATTTTCGCGATTTTTTTTTTATTTAATGTTCAAATAAACTAATCGGTCCGGTTTTTTAAAATAAATAAATACATTCATGACGAATACAAAATGATTTTTTTTATGTTTATTTATTGGATGTACAATAGTTAAATAAATTGTTGAAATGACACGTAATAAAAAAAGGTCCTGTACGGTTTCCACGATTGCGGCCGCAATTTTGATCTGAAACAAAAATTTCAAAAAGATTATTAATCTGTAGGAAAGTCGCTATCGCGCTATGGAAGGGTTTTTTTTTAATTTAACGAAATGGCGGCGGTTTGAACAAAAAGTATCGAATTTGGCCCTCTTTCTCGACAGTTTTTCGTAAAAAAAATAGGAAGATTTACAAAAAAAAGCTTCCATAGCGCTATAAAGAATGACGTTAAAAATGTTCTCTTCAAAGGGGAACTAGATATCTTCAAAACTCTTCCTTTGAGAGTGGAAACCGTTTTGAAAAACACTATTCTGAGAAAAACGCGTTTAAAGATTGAAGTTGGAAAATTTTTAGATAAATCGTTTACTTACGATCAATCGGCGATGCCAGGTCCATACAATTACAGTGTATACTATCCGATAATGCAACAAAAAAAAATCGATTTTTCGAAAATTTCACACTGAGACGATCCCTTAAAGAAAAAAAAAAGCAATCGATTTTTTTATCGTTGTAAATGTATATCCCGCCTTAATTGGTGTATACAAATGAATTACCATCAATTATATTTTCAGAGCGGAGCTCGTGGCACTATTCAAAATATATCGTAAATTGACGACGTCACCCGGACAACGAGCCGGTTCAACCCTGGATGGAAAAATGCCCACGCAATCGCCACAAGTAGTCGAAGTAATGATAGTTATTACACATCGCCTGAGATGTATTAATTCCCGAAAAAAAATATATTCATCGCGTTAAGGGGAGATATACATCTCGGAGCCGGAAAAAAGGTCATTTTTGTGAATTTTTTCAAGGAAAACTATCTGAAATTTCGGTTTGGGGTTTTAATTATCTAAAAGTATATACATTAAAAAATGTGTTTAATTTTTTTTATTTAAAAATATCAAAAATATGCAAGGTTATTGTATGATCCTTGGAGCGTCGTAAAAAAATCTGCGTATACGGTACCCACTGGCGTTTCTTCAAAAATCATCTGAAAAAAAAACCAAAAAGATTATTAAATTAGATACTATAATCTAGAACTTGTCATAGCCGATTTTGAAAATATCGATTTATGACAAAATGGCGGACGTTTGAACATAAAGAGTGATTTTTGGGCCAAAAATTAGTTATTATTTTGCCTATAAAACAAAAACTAAGTAACGGGAAAAAAAATCCTATGACAAGTACTAGATAATGGTGTATAGAATAACCACAAAAAACCTCAAGGCAATCGGTTCATTGGTTTTCGAGAAATTTTGGGTACCGATTTGAAAAACGTGGTTTTGAGAAAAACGTGTTTGAAAATTTGGGAATGAATAAATCATGAAATTTGTCAACTTACATGGAATCATCGATACCAGGCCCATAGTGTAGGTCTTGTATGGTCGACGGAATGTTTACAGCTTCTAAATCGATTTTTTTCGACCATCTAGGTGTAAATCTCCACTTAAACTTGATTTCCTTGAATGAAGAATTTTTTTGTTTTTCGTTCGCCTCACCGAGGGCATCGATCGGACGATTTTTCGAGAATTATTGCACAACACGTTCGACGTGATCACCGAGGATACCCTGATCGAGCGAATGTTCTGCTGCTGGGATCGCGAGTCCGAGGGCTCCATAAGACTCGACTCTTGGATACTAGGCTTGGACGTCTTTTTACGTGGCAATATACGCGAACGGGCCGAATTTTGCTTTCGCGTCTATGATCTTAACAACGACGGCTACATCACCAAAGACGAGATTTTTCAATTGTTCAAGTAATAAAAATGAACAATCCTATTCGTGATAAGAAAAAAATTATTTTATTAAGAATGGTCATTACCATTTTTTTATCGCCAAATTCATTTGAAAAATGTCCTGCCATTTTTTATAATTATTTATTATCATTATCATTACCAAAATAATTTTGAAAACGTACTGCCATTTTTTATAATTATTCATGATAATAGAAATTATTATTACTATTGTTGTTGTTGATGTTGGCAATATTAATACTATTGATACTCCATTTTCAAGAAACTGCCTGATAAAACAACCCGGCGAGGAGGATCCGGACGAGGGTGTGCGAGACTTTTCGGAATTGGCGTTAAAAAAATTGGACGTCGATCACGATGGTAAAGTTTCGTATCAGGATTACGAGGCGGCGATCAAGCGGGAACCATTGCTACTCGAGGCGTTCGGGCAATGTTTGCCCAACGAGGAAAGTTGTCGAGCTTTCATAATGACTCTGCAGCCATAAATAAATGTTTCGAAAATTTGACAATAATAAATAATAACAATTGCCATCATCGTCATAATAATGAGGATGATAATTAGAGCGTACGAAACGTAATCAGTATGAGTAACATCTTATTCTCGTTATTATTATCATTATTGATTAATTAATTAGTATTGTTTCTTGTTATTATTCATATTATTAAATATAATATAATAATATGAAAATAATGATAATGATGATGATGATGGTAATAGCAATAATAATATTATCGACATTATTATTAGCAAAGCTAAAGTGTATAATATAAATTGTACGATTATTATTATTCATTTTGGTATTATCGCTATTATTGTAATGACGAATAATATTGATGGTATTTTTATCGACATTGAAATCGAATTACTTCATTTATATTACTGTCGCAAGTTCCAACTACTACGTGATTTATTTTTCGCCGTTTTTCTCTGTGAATAATGTTTTTTAGATGGCTATGTACTTGTTAATTTGCTTGTAAATAAAAAAATAACAAGGTACGCTTGAGAAATAAACGAGATCCATAAAATCTGCTGGATCGACAAAGATCGAAAAAATAAGTTCCTTTTCTGTCTGTCATTGCTCGAAAATTATATATGTATTTTTTTTTCGTTTTTTTTTGCAACGAAATGTTGCCACACAGAAAAAAAGAACGGATTAAGGGGCCAGTCCACTTTGGAGCCACGAAAAAAAAACTATGTTCGCGATTTTTTTTTTGAAGATTTTATAAAAGATATGCATATAAAAGTTGTTGGGGTTGATAAATAAAGTCTTGAAATACATTTGAAAAAAAAAATGAATTCATTTTTATTCGTTTTTAAGTACAAAAACCATAGTTTAACGCAACGCCACAAAAATAGGTGGGCTAGGTAGCTCCATCACAACTCGGCAACGGCTTGTCTGAAACAAAAAAATCAAAGTTCATTAGATTCAGTATGACACAAGCTACAAAATGACGCTCGGATATAAAGTTTTATCAAAAAATAAAAAAAAGGCAGATGAAAAATGCAAAAAGTTTTTAAAAACGCGTTTTTTCCGCAGTTTTTCGCAAAAAAAGAGTATAAGTCAAAATTTTAAAGCCGTCGAGGATCATCTTGTTGCGAATCATGTTTGCAATATGTGGTTCAAATTTCAAGAGAGTCGGTTTATTGGTTCTAGAGATACGATGGAGCTAGATTTTGAAAACGTTATTTCGAGAAAAACGCGTTTGAAGTTTATACTATGAAAAACTCTTACCTAAACTCAATCGGCAATTCCTGCATCGTACGAAATCCCTTCTGATTGCCCAGCATCATCGCCGATTTCTTCAAGTCTTGCTTGCTTTCGATTTTTTTTCAATTTTCAAACTGGACTGGCCCCTTAAAATACTCCTAACCGTTCAGGCTAATGGAATGCATTTTTTAAAAAGAATTAAAAATTTTGAAATTTTTCGCGTATATAAGACCTTAAGGCGTGATATACATTTAAACAGGAAGAAAATAAGCAATATTGAGGGATTTTTTAAAACTGAGAAATAATTATTCCACAATTATCAAACTTCAGGGATAGTTTAATAGTATATATAATTATACGAAACAATTTTTTAAAATTAATTCATCATCAAAATGGTGGAGCTTTGGCAGAGTGTTACAGCAAGGTCGCCGCGAGAGTGTCGAATCGGCGTGTAGTCCAGCTTCCCGTAGACTTTGATTTGCAAAAAAGTTCAAACATTTTTTGAAAATAGAGAAAATCCAAATTTGAGAAAATGGCACGCATTTATAAAAAAAATCAACATTTCACGCAACATTTCTGTAAAATGTGGATTAAAAAAGTAGTTTTTTTCCAATTTTTCAAAAAGAATTTTCGTCAAGTAAAAGGTAAATATTGGGAAAATATTCCACATATATAGTTTTATCGTTTAAAGAAAAAAAAAGAAACGATTTTTTGATCGTTGTAAATGTACATCCCGTCTTAAGTTATTTTTTTTCGTAGCGTGTCGAGGGGTCATTAACCGAGCATGAAGAGGTACGATAAAACCGATGGAATTGCAATGTATCGTGCGACGTGTACGATAATGCCTAATATTTAAGGTGCACCGTCGAGTGTCGAGTAGGGGGGAGGGAAAAGGGGCAAAATGTACTTTCGCTCTATGTGCTCGGCGAGCAATAAAAGAAAAGAAACAAATGTGAAACAACGAGCGCGCTTAGAATCAAATTAGACCGAAGTGCCTTTTGACGAGAGGAATTTTATTCTTTTTTTATTGCTCAATTTGCTAGAGTTTGGAGTGTTTTTTTTTTTGTTTTTCAATCAGCGTCGCGTGTACCGAGACAATCGATCGGGTCGTCGAAACACCTGAAACCCCGACGAAAATCGTGAGAACGGTTATTCCATATTATTGGATTTTTAAAAATAATTTGCAAAATAAAAAAAAATATATACGTGATAATTTTTTTATTCGACACGATTATTTGTTGATTTTGTATTTTAAAAAATTACTTTTCATGCTTCACTTTATTTTTAATTATTCTGCCTCATTATTTATGATTTTTTCACTATACAACGTTGTTCATTTATTTTTCATAATTTTATCGTCATGTATCGCTTATTTCGCAGTTTCTTTTTTTTTTATTTGCTCATTAATTTATTTCTTCATTTTTCTTTTACATCCTTTATTTCTTCATTATTTATTTATTCGCTATTATTTTATTGGTTCCTTTGTTGACGTGAATAACGAGAATTCTCGTTGTTATTTGGCGAACAATTCCGACCGTCCGATGTCGTGGAAATAAATTTTTCGAAATACTTTTTTTCGCATCCTGGTTTTCTGAAAAACTTGATCGTCGAGTAAACAATTCGAAGGAGTGATAATACGAGGCAGGGCCGAGGTCGACAAGAATCGTTAAAAATTATTTCGCAGCTTCGTCAAGGTCCATTTACAATGGTCGATCCGGGACTAATCGACCGACTATATTTAAGGCTCCGTCTCATTATGCGACTCTGGCAAATGGTACAATGCGGGCGGCCATCAACATCCTCCTCGTTGTTATCGTCGGTCTCGTCGTTTCGGTAAAACGGCAGTCGATACTTTTCCATCTTCCAATCATGCCGAGACGAAGGCATACGACAAACCCAAACAAACCCATAAAACAATTTTTCAATTTATTCATATTTCGTCACTGCCGCTGAGTACTGGATTTGATTGTTGAATGGTTGAGTTCAAAGGCAAGTTGGTTGGATCATGGGCTTCCTGGTTGATTGCAGGCTCGGGGGCTGCAATCAAATTTGGACGGAGACTCGTACACCTACGACCCGGACTCGATAGCCCACAACGAGAGGATTCTACGGCTTTTCATCCGGTTGGCTTCCGAAACGGCGGATCATTTGATTCGCTTAAAAAAGGCGGCCAAGCCCCCGGCTGATGTTAGACCAAACAACGCGCTAGGTACGCCAGCCGTTTCCTCAAATGGACCTAAGGAACCTGGAAATCCGTCTGAGATCATCAAAGATTTGGCCACACAGCCTGTGGAAATTGAGACCCGAATGATGATCGATCCAGGCAAAAACCACACGAGCCAACTACCAGCAAGGACCAATAATTCAGGCACTCCGGTCTTGCCCAGCCAGCAATCAAAACCTGGATTGGCTTCCCAAAACGCCGGGACAGCTAGGAAAGTTGATGTGGTTGCTGCATCAACTGGTGAGCCGAGACTGGCCAGCCAAAGCGGTCATTCTGAATCAAAGAATCAAAGCAGACAGAGTGGAAATTCGACGGAGCGAATGGTGCATCCAGGTAACGCCTCAGGGCCAGGAATCAATCAAGTACCTGCTGGACAGCTGTCCAGTCATTCTACTGCCCAACCGGTGGGATTGAAGATCCATTCTGAATCAAAAAGCCAAACTGGAAATGGGACTGGAGGAATGGTGCATCAAGCCCGGGGGCCAGAATTCAATCGAAGGTCACCTGGAACGGTGGTCGGTCTTTTGGGACAGCCGGGACCGCCGCTGGGACTGTCCAGTCTTCCTATTGTCCAGGGAGCAAGTTCGAAGAATCTTACGAATAGAATGATCGCGCCAATGGCTGGAAATCCAACCAAACAATCCGGAAATGTCAACATAGCTGGCCAATTGGATCCAAACAGATTGGTGACATTTGGCTCGAGCCTTGGATCTTTCAGTGTCCCAGTGAACTCAGAATTAAGGCGAATCCTCGGTCCAGTGGGTGTCCCGATAAACCCTGCCTCGGCCCTAGGATCAATTCTCAACCCGGCAAGTGTTCCAGTTAACTCAAGTGGCAATCTGGGACGAATTCTCGGTCCAGTTGGTGCCCTAATGAACCCTGCCTCGGCCCTAGGGTCAAGCCTGAACCCGATCAGTGTCCCAGTCAACCGAAACGGCGAGCTGGGACAAATCTTTGGTCCAGTGGGGGTTCCGATGAACTCAGGTGCAGCTCTCGGATCAATCCCCAATCCGATAAATGTCCCAGTTAACCCAATCACCGATCTGGGACGAATCCTCGGTCCAGTTGGTGTCCCAACTAACCCAGTTACTATCCCAGTGAATCCGGGAGCATCGTCAATCCCTAATCAAGCGATACACGCGATGGCCGATGCTGGGAAAGGAACACCAGTCAATTTGATGCAATTCGGTCAGCACAGCGGGCCCAAAGGCTTGGGGGACGTCCACGATAAGGCTTCGAGTCTGGTTCGAGGTTTGACAGGACAATCTGGGCAGTTATTGAGTGGATTGGTCGATGCTGGAGCCAAGTCCGGACAGCCGATCTCAGAAAAGGGAAATCGAATCTTATCTTCGGCATCGATGGTGCCCAATGACGGAGGGATTTCTGGCCATAACTCAAAGTTAAAGGGAGCTTCGCCTCTTTTCAGGTCATTCCCCGATGTCGAGGCCACATCTCGTGCCATTGAGCATGAGCTGGAATCGACGAAGGAACACGGACAAACTGTCCTCAAAGCCCCGTTCAAATCTGGAGAACGACCGTTCTTGCTCAAGGACAAAGTGAACGATAACGCTGGAGAAAATCGGGTGTCCGAATTGGAATTACAAGATTTTGCGACCAAGTTCGCCGATGCCCTTCGACCCTTGGGTTAGGGTTCGAAAGTTCCAGGATACCCGGGGTCAAAGGAACCAATGGACAATGGGACTGGTACCCCAAAAACGATGGTGTAGTTCGAATTAATAAAATTTCGGATCCTGACCCGTGGAACATGGTTTCTTCGCGCTCACGTTGATAGTAAGCAGGGTTGGGCATATTCGATTTTTTTTATATTCGTGAATACTAAGGAAACTTATTCAAAATTCGTTCCGAAAATGAACAAAGAATCCCACTGGATTCAGTATTCATTTCAAACTGAATAAAGAATCCTACTGGATTCAGTATTCATTTGAAAATGAATAATGAATGCTACTGGATTCAGTATTCATTTGAAAATGAATAATGTATCCCACTGGATTCAGTATTCATTTGAAAATGAATAATGAATCCTACTGGATTTAGTATTCATTTCAGAATGAATAATGAATCCTACCGGATTCACTATTCATTTCAAAATGAATAATGAATCCTACTGGATTCAGTTTTCATTTCAAAATGAATAATGAATCCTACTGGATTCAGTATTCAATTCAATATGAATATTGAATCCTACTGGATTCAGTATTCATTTCAAAATGAATAATGAATCCTACTGGATTCAGTATTCATTTCAAAATGAATAATGAATCCACCTGAGTTTATAATTCATTTCAACATAAGTAATAAATCCAACTCGATTCAGTATTCATTCCGTATTCGGATATCATAAAATTGAATAATCTGGAAAAATGGACAATGGAAATGGGACAAATATAATGTCCCATTTCTACCCCCGTTTCTTCAGTTACTAGATACTAAGAGCGCGATTTCCCTTGTGTAAATATAATGTAATCGGACGATAATGTTTCAATAGAATAAACATGTTTTCTGTCAATTTTTCCAGGTTATTCAATTTGATGATATCCGAATACGAAATGAATACTGAATCGAATTGGATTCATTACTTACGTTGAAATGGATACTGAACTCAGTTGGATGCATTATTCATTTTGGAATGAATACTCAATGCAGCTGGAATGATTATTCATTTTTAAATAAACACTGAATCAGTCGGATTCATTATTCATTTTCGGAACGAATACTGAATCCAACCGGATTCATTATTTATTCGCTGAACGAACACTGAATCGGGGTGGATTCATTATCGAAAAAAAATGAATATCCATCTGACATGTAATCGGTATTATTTTCCCACTCGAATACTAAAAGTATTCGAGTATGCCCATCGCTGATAGTAAGCTCCTCCTCTTATCATGCTCAGTCCCCAATCTCAGATGGTGGACAATCCAAGATGGCGCCCGGCTATAAAAGCGATAAATCAACCGAGCGTAATGAAAATTGCTATGCGCGGATTTTCGAGGTCTCTGATTACGATGATGACGTCAAGTTCATGAATGTTTCAAATTGCGGACCAAAATGGCCGTCATAGAAAAAATAAAAGTTGTAGGTTCTCCACTAAAATTGGTACTCGAAGGTGTTTGGGGTCGCCGATTACGAAAATACCGTGAATATTTGTCGATTCAAAATGGCGGAGCTGGTATGCCTTAATCGACGAGATGCAAGTAATTCGCCTAGAAAAAAAATTAGTAACTTCTACGTTTTCCGAATTGGAAATTGTGGATTCACTGAAGATATCCAGTGATCCTGCTATTTTATCCTTCAAAAAATAATTTATAGCAGATCTAAAAGCGAACGATCGTACTCGTATCTTTTCATCCCACGATTAATTTCCATAGATAAATGCATATCGTTGAGACGTACGAAAGTTTTTTTCTTCTCTTTCAATAGGAGACCAAGTGATTGGAGGATCAGTACGAATTTTCACCGAACACCTCTTCGGTGGCTTGTTCCATTGCATGTTAGTTACGATTACGACTTGATAATGGCCGCCTGGTCTCTCGCGGCCGCGTATAAAATCAATCATCGTTCTCTCCCTCCCTCTCTCTCTCTCTCTCCCTCTCTCTTTCGTCCTTCGATCCAGCTCGGAACAATGGTTCATCTTCTTGCACGGAGCATAAACCGCACCCGGGCAAATGCGATTGAGCTCGTTAATTGAAACACCGATTATCACGAGCCAACGAATTTTACGTTTAAACGGCTTTTCTCTCAAGCCGCAATAAACAAATGATACTCAACAATATACAGGGTGTATCTTAACTAAGCAAAGCAAAACGCTTTTTTTTAAATGTTGTGCTACAAAAATTGGCCGAGATATCCACAAGTAAAGTCCAACGGTGTGTAAACTATGGCACAGCAGTTTCGGCGTTCAAGCGAGAGTAGGCGCGAGTTCAAATCGACGTTCGCGCCGTGGATTCAAATCCATTGATTTTTGTCAACTTGAAATTGAAATTGAAAGTTCAAACTTTCAATTTCGAATTTTCAAATTTGAATTTTCAACCTCATAAAAAGTGTTAAACAATATTGTCCACTGTTTACTCGAAAGATCCAAAGATCAAAAGATCTTTCGAGTAACCAATGGAAAACATGGTTTAACATTTTTCATTTATTATTTAATACCTTATTTGGACGACCGGATAACGTTCAAAACTCAAATTTTAAAATTCAAAATTGAATATTTCAAATCCTCTTACCGGAATGTGGATTTGAATCCGCGCCCACGCTCGCTTGGATGCCGAAACTACGGTGCTTACTCACCGTTGGACTTTACTTTTACTTACACCGTTGGACGCTTACTACGGTTGTTTACTCACCGTTGGACTTTACTCGTGGATATCTCGGCCAATTTTTGTCGCACAACATTAAAAAAAAAGGGGTTTTGCTTGGAAAGGTATACCCTATGTGCTCACGAACGGAAAACTAGTAGTTAAGATACACCCTGTATATGTAAAAAAAATGGCCGCCACTGCGACTAACCCATTGAGATTAAATTTGACGGAGTCCAATCAATCGTGGAGCGTATTATTATTATCATCATTATTACACAGTCACATTAAGGAGGAGGGTGAGTAAGTTGTACGAGAAAGAAATCGTTTTTTTTTTCCTTTATCTATCTTCGTTCCCTCTATATAAATTCGTCCGATCATTGAATTCCATCTGATGCAGAACTGCACGTGCAACAGACATGATGAACGTTTTTTTGCTCGTCACACTCGTCGTCAGTGGTTTGCCGAAGGGCGTAAGTGTTCGGCATTCAAATAAAAAAATCCATTATTCGGATCGTCAATTACCCTAAATAAATGGTCATTTAATCTTGTAAATTTTACGAAACCGAATATATATATATATATATATATATATATATATATATATATATATTTCGTTTTTTTTCTCTTTTATTTGTGCAAAAATATCAAACTTCCGGATGCCGTCTACTTTTTCAAATAAATACGGAACGAAAAATCATCAAATGGAAACATAAATAAATTGCCTTAATAAAGTTGTTCTATTAACGAATAATAATAATTGCAAATACAACACAAAAAATGACTGTGTCAACAATAACGATAATCATAATAATCATAATGTAATGAGGAGATAACAATAATAAATGATAATCAAAATAATAATAATGCATTAAAAATAATGATAATGAGGTAAAAAAAAATTAAATTGAAATAATAATAAATTCGAAATAATAACAACTTTTGAAGGAGGGTCAGAATTACGGGGAACACCTGTTAGCCAGGCTCAACACGGACATCCGCGAAATGAACACCCTGATGATGACGATACGGCAACACTATCGGGAGGAGCGGGCCAAAAATTCGCTTCTGCCAACGCCGAAAGATTACGGGAGCACGATGAGACGAGCGAGTACGACAATTGGTAGAGCGTTGAGATTGATGGAGAGCATCGAAGCACCCGAACGTCAAGTCGACAAAGGCAAGAGCAATACGAAGAAAAAAAATTAACTCAAATATGATTAAAAAATCTCGAAAAAATTGATTTTTAAAATTGTTTTTTTTTTTTTAATTGGAAAATCAAGAATGCGATGAAAAAAATGGGATAAAGTTCCGAAAAGGACTCGCCTCCGATTAATTTGGAATTTTGTGTACCCGTGTATTTTTACTCGCTGATCACGAATATGATAGTGAAAATACTCGCAAATTTGATTTTCGAGGTAAAAACTCACAAAAACTGATTTTTTTGAAGTATTTCGATTTTATTGTAATAAATGTTGATCTTAGAGAAAAATATGTTCTACAAAAGTTGTAGCCTATAAAAAAATTGATCTTTTATGTTTCACACAAGTTTTGTCTAAAACCCATCTGCTTCGAGGAAAATGGGATAATGCTCCAAAAAATACATTTTCCTAAACTCCATTAGTTTCGATGTTATCTACTTACGCACTTTACCGCGGAAAGGTTGCAGTTTGATCTGTAACACTATACACATACCTGGACAACAAACAACACACAACACAACAAACAAATCCAAATAAAACCAAACAACAAACAAATCCAAAAAAAATGAACAACAAACAAATCCAAAAAAAATGAACAACAAACAACACACAACACAACAACCCAACCCAAAAAAACACATGACAACAAACAAACCCAAACAAACCCCAACGTTCTCGCGCTAAAAAAGTGCTTAAGTCGATAATATCGAAACTAATGGAGTTTAGCGAAATGTTTTTGTTGGAGCATTATGCCATTTTTCTCGAAACAGAATCAACTTAGACCAAAACTTTATAGAACATAAAAGATCAATCTTTTCATAAGCTACAATTTTCAGGGGAACATTTTTCTCTAAGATAAACGTTTATTAAAATAAAGTGTAAAAACTTTTTAAGGTCTTAGGCCACAGTAGAGGGTATAAAATCATGTGCGAATTTGACAATTTTTTTCGTATGAAAAAGTGATCCACTCGTAAAATTAATTACACATCTATTTAGTATGAATATCAAGCTGTTAGAAAACATATATAAATTTTTTTCGATGTACAAAATGGCCGATACTAATATTTTCTTTTGTGATCTTTTTTAGACACTCCGCGGCGTAACATTTAGCATCCACAATTTTTGACCCAGAACAAAAAATAAAAATTCTCGTCAATCTACATTAGAATACCCAGAGAAGTACGTACGGAATTTAACAAATTTTGTTTTATTCAAAAGTTGTAGGTATTTGAACTTAACGGAGACTTTGTCCTTGGAGTGCCATATTTCAGGTGTTTACATTTTATTTTTTTTTTAAGGAAACGAGTAAAGCTTTTCGAGTGCGGTTTTGCTTTTATTCATGATATACACAACGTTACAATTTTTTTTAAACCAAAATGGCGGCGGTTGCAGCTCCGCGAAAACAGGTCCTCAAATCGCGGGAGGTAAACGGCTGACATCACTGACCCCTCTTTGTTGATCTGAAACACAAATTCAAAGCATATTATCAATCTGTGACCCTTAGGTCATGGAATGACGGATGGGTTTTTCGTTTAGTACAAATTTCGGAAAATGGCGGCAATTTAAAAAAAATCGAATTTTCGCGTTTTTTCGCATAAAAAGATAAATAATAAATGCAAAAATGTATCTATCGAAAAAACGATCCGTCATTCCGTGGAGACATATTTTCTGAGCATGCTCTCCAAATTTCAGGTCGATATGTTAATTACAGCGGTCAGGAGAATGTCAGCCATTTTTAAAAACGCGTTTTCGAGAAAAACGCGTTTAAAGTTTTGTAATGTGTTTACACAAATGTGTTTATAATTACCGCTAATCGGCAATGCCTGGTCCATAGAGGCATCCCTCCTCTTCTTCTAGCTGCTCATGTTGAGCTCAAATTGATTTTTTGAAAATTTCAAGGACAATGTCTCCCTTAAGAAATGAATTTTCAGTAAAAAATTTCGTTATAACTGCTCATAAACTGCTCATAAAATGAAAAGTTTTCGATTAATCAGAAATTCCGTACGTGCTTCTCTGCGAAATGGAATTAGCAACATAACTTTTAAATTTGAAGTAAATCGAGTGAAAATTGTTTATGTTATTTGTCACGACAATTGGAAAAAAGCTGTTTCGAGAAGTTTCGAGTACTCGGCCATTTTGTACATCGAAAAAAAAATCTAAATTTCCTAACAGCTTGATATTCATAGTAAATAGATGTGTAATTAATTTGATGAGTGAATCACTTTTACATACGAAAAAAAAATGTTACATTCGCACATGATTTTATACTCGTTACTGTGGCCTCCGACCTTAAAAATCCGTTATTGTGAGTTTTGACAGTGAACATCGAATTTTCGGGTATTTTCACTATCATATTGCGGGTTCCGCGGGTATTTTCACTGTAATACACGAAATTTCAAATTAATCGGCGATATGTCCTTCTTGGAACTACACCCAAAATGTGTTTTACACACGAACGATTAGCGATAAAAAAATCGTTTTGAATGACAGGAGGCAACAACAAAATAATCGTAGGCCCCGATGCTGCAGATGATTTGAGAAAGTCGCTGATTCTGGACGGCGAGTCGCCGCAATGGACACGTCGCAGCAACAACAAAAACAACAATCTCGAGTGGAAAAATAATTTTTACAAAGCGCTCTCGCGGGCCCTCAAGGAGGAATTTCAGGACGACAAAATGATACAGGATCACGTTCACGACGGCTTCGTACCACCTGTTGCGAAACAACGGGCTTGAAAGTGATCGCGGGCGTGACGTTGATCCGTCTCGATCGATACGTATAAAAAATGTAGTATGCTATGTATGGATTATTTCATATAGAGTATACAATATAATATAATGTATAACATATAAATGTGTGTGTGTGTGTGTGTGTGTGTGTGTGTGTGTGTGTGTGTGTGTGTGTGTGTGTGTGTGTGTGTGTGTGTGTGTGTGTGTGTGTGTGTGTGTGTGTGTGTGTGTGTGTGTGTGTGCGTGTGCGTGTGTGTGTGCGTGGGGGTTATGGGACATGTTTGCCGCTACCAAAAATCCAGTAATGCTCTCCACAAAAGTGAACCATTTTCGAGATATTTGTTCTATAATTTTTTTAAGACATAGGCAATTTTAATAATTAATTAAGGATGTATGGCAACTAAGTTATTTACTACTGTTCGAATTGAAACTCACTGATATTGTAAAGGAAAATATCGAGAACTTTTTGAGATTAAAAAAACAAAATTTGCCCACGTGAATGCTGAGATAAACGAATTCAAAGTTGGGTCATTTAACACGGGGAACATAGGACTGTACGTCCAAAATTCCCTTTACATTGGCAAAAAAGGTATTTCCGGAGTACTCTTTTGTAAAAAAAACTTTTGTGCGGTATCGCTGTAATATGCATGATACGTTAAAAAAAAAATCGACATGTGCCCATATATTTTGCGAGATATTGCGAGTTAAATGGGACCGTTTTCGTATTTCTTTAGCTCGTATGTCGTAACCACGACAACGTCAGGGAAAACGTACATCAAATCAGCAACTAAATTTGCAGTTAAAAATTGAAAATTCTTCTTTCTGTACCGCATGTTTTACTTTGAGCTGTGGTGAATCTCCTTTTTAGCTTCAATGAATACTACAATTATTTTATTTGGTCTTTAAATGCGATTTTTGCAAATTGCATAATCAGTTCTGTAACGACTCTGCAGTAGCTGCCATACATCCTTAAAAAATCTGTTGTATGAAATCAAACTATTCAATTATTTGGCGTTTAAGGCCTTAGGCCACTCTAGAGGCCAAAAAAAGGCTTTTTGGGGATTTTTTTTCAGAAAAACAACAAAATCAATCGAGAATACAAAAAGTATGTAGGATGTTTTTTACATTGCATAGTTCGTTTGTCGTTAACGATTTTTTAGGCAAATTCTTGGAAAGTGAAATCTTCGCCTAAAAAATCGTCCGATAATTGTTAATAACAAATGAACTAAGCACTATAAAAAAAAATCCTACGTACTTCCATAGACAATGTATTTTTCAAGATATATTCAACATGTCAAGTGAATCGGTTGAAAATTGTCTGAGTTATGTTTCCGGCCCACTTAAAAATGTAGCTTTGAGATAAACACTGCACAGTCGCCATTTTGAAATTGATCGCTTCAAAAAATTATCGTATACCGTCACTGATATGTATGGTAAACACCTTTTTTGTAATCTGGATTTATTTTGTAGTTTTTCTGAAAAAAAAATCCCAAAAAGCCTATTTTTGGCCTCTAAAGTGGCCTAACTCCTTAAAGACACAGTAACAAAGAATTATCAACAATGAAACAAGAATAATTATTAGGCTTGCAAAGTTTTGAACACCTGATTAAACATTTTTTGCAGATTATTCTTACTTTTTTGTCGATAATTCTTTGTTACTGTGTCCTAAAACTACAAATGATAAAAAAGTTTGTTTGCATACAACAGTTTTTCAAAACGAATTTTCACCGAGCGCTAAAACTCCCCTAAATAAAAAAAAATAATAATATCTCGAAAATGGTTGACTTTTGCATAAGACGTTACTACATGGATAATCCTGAAACTGTCGAGGGGTTAGATCATGTCCGATTATATGCTGGCATTTCAGTTTCGCAAAAGTCCCACAGCTTTTGGCTGTTCGCATGACATTTCTACAAATAACATGAATCGACAATAACTAAGCAACTTTTTTAAGTAATTGGCACGATATATGCGTAGTACATTTTTTTTTACACCGCAGGCTATCAAAGTCACATGTTCGAATTGGTTGGTATGAAAATTCTGCATAAGATCATTTTTCGTAAAGTTTCCTTAACATTTAAGGGGCTATACCAGTGTGAACGCTGAAAATTATGGTAATTTTCGGGATTTTTTGGAAGAAAAGTACTCAATTAATTGTTTCGGAAAATTAAGAATATATTTGGCTAAATTTGACCTATATTACATAATTTTTTCATAGAAAAATATCGAGATCCAAGCGACTTATGCGCTGCCTTCGGAGGCGCAAAAATAAAAGTTCCTCCACTGCTGACATGATTCCGGCCGATTGAGTAGCTGAAACCGAAAAAGGAAAAAATGTCATTAAACTGGCAGGTATTTTCTGTACTTTGACGTAGGATTTTTGAAAAATACCAAAATCTAACAAAATGGCGTAATTATGAAAAAAAAGTCCGTTTTCTTGCCTATAAAATGTTCGTTTTTTTCAATGCCAAATCGTCAATTTTCATCCAATCAAAAATATTCTACGTCATTGTAGAGTAAATATATTCAAGAGTACTCAATTCAAATTTCAATTCAATCGGATAATTGCTCGTTAAGTTACAATGTCAGCAAATCAGAAAAATCTCATTTCATATTCTTGAAAGTGTAAAACTTGAAAGTATAAACTGTCGAAAAGGCAAAAAAATCGATTTTATGAAAGTGTCGTACTGGTATAGCCCCGTAAGGTTAAAAAGAAGACTTTCCTGGATGAAACAAATAACCAAGACTATTTTTGAAAAATCCGGGTAAAAAAAGGTTCTCATTTGTAGAAATGGCATGCGAAAAATACATATGTATATAAAAGTATATATATAATAAAAATATTATATATATATATATATATATATATATATATATATATATATATATAATAAAGTTATACTAATTAAATTACATAGAATGTAAAAATATTCCAAATATATTTAAAACATCGTAAACACATCTATATTCAAAATTTCAAAAATTCCATGACCCAGATCCAAATCAGGGTAAAAATACTTCATCCGTCAAGGTTAACGAATCGGCTTCGAAAGAACGAAAAAAAATCACAAAAATAATACAAAAATGCTTTTAAAAAACAAAATCGCATTTCTCATTTCGTCGTCTCGGCTTCGCTGGACTTCGGCGTTGAAACTGAAAAAAAAAACAAAAAACAAAAATGCACTCGTTGCAAAACGCGCTACTTGAACGGAGGTTGCGCAAAGAGAGAAAAAAAAATATCCACATAGCTCCGTTGCAAGTTCGTTTCCTTCTGTTTCGTCTCCAGCGACGAAAAATCAAGAATGACATGAATTTTTTTTATGCCCCTGTGCCACCCCTACCCTGCCCCCTCCTGGTATCATAATTTCTTAAAGGCGTGAGAGATGTGGTTTAAACGAAGCGTGAACATTGTAAAGTGATAGTACACCGTATATATATATATATTCGTTTATTTGCAAGTGTATATGAGCGCGATCATTAATATTTATATGGCTATCGTAATCCGTATCCCAAATTACGACTTCTCATATCGCGAATACGACCGAGGAAATCTAAATAAAATTCTCTTATTGTCCTGCACTCCGTCTCCCCTGGCCCCGGGGCTCACTCGATCATTTAATCGTGTATAAAAAGAACGGGCTCAATTGGAAAAAAGTTTTTTCAGCTGGACCCGAAGTCTCGTCTCATCTTGGTCATGATTTTATTCGTGATTTGTTTGACCATCCTCGAGACTCTCGGTGCTCAACAACGCGTAAGTCAGTATTGAATCTCACCGATTTCTCACACTAGTTTCACGAAAAATATATATATTTTTTTCTTCGTTTTTGTCTTTGTCGCAAAAATGTTATTTATCAATGTGTATTGCCTTCCTCTCAGCTTATTTATGATCAATTATCTTTCGAGCGAACAATAAATAATAATAATGAGCAAAAAATGAATAATAATGAAATTGAATAATAAATAATAATTCGTTATTCAGTATTATTATTGTTATTATTGTTATTATTATCGTTCTCATTGTTAGGGTCACTGTTAGTGTAATGTTTTTTTTGAGCATTTCTAGTTAAGGATTGAGATGCATCTTGTTATAAATTGCAGACGAATCCTCGATTGGACAAGACAACGGGGAAGCCGAATTGGCAATCCGGACGTCCGGGAACCGCTGCCAAAGCGGTATTTTATTTTATTTTACTTATTTGTTTTTTTTTCAACAAATGTATTAATAAGTACAACAATATTGATATTAAAAAATAAAAATAATGATTGACAAAACAAGAATAATAATAACGATATTGATAGGAGGTATAAGAGTTACAAAATAAAATAATGACATTAATAATAAGAATAATAATTACAAAAAAGTAAAAAAATTACAACGATATTGATAATAACGTTAATTATCGAAGAAAACAAATAAAAACAATCTTTATAATGAAAATGATCGTTATGTAAAAAATGTAATAATAATAACTATATTACCAATTAAAATAAAAATTACAAAAAAAATCAATAAAAATGACGATATTGGTGAAATAAAAAGAATCATGACAAATAATTAATAATAATTGACCCTTCGACTGCACACTTCCGGAACGAACCTCTGACTGCATGTGGGGTCAATCTGACCCCAGACGATTTTCAGATCGTTGTATTTCGGTAAATATGCATTTTTGGTTTTTTTTTGTAGAGACGTTTTTTGTTGTTAATGATATTTTTTTCATGGCCCAAATTATTTTTTGAAGAAAAACAAAAATTAAGTGCCCAAACATTGTTTTAAAGTGGGAGATGCGTTTAAAAATACGTACTTGCACGAAAAATGTTGTAATTTTGTTTTTCTTCAGAATATAAAAAAAAGTCCTTTGAGGTTTTTGAAGACGAAGGTTTGTAGATATGAAAAAATGTCCACCGTCTTTACAAAATTATTTTGTAATTGAACGGTGGAAGAAATCCACTCCTTCGGCAGAATAATCATTGAAAACGTATATTTAGCGCATTTTATGTTACTTGAATGGCTTATTATCATTTACTGGCTCGTTGCACATGGCCTTCCTGCATAACGGATACTTGCTTTTATTTTTACGATGGGCATTCTAAATACACAATTCACTATAGTAGCTCAAAATAAAAAATATCTGTGAGCATTTTCTATCGTAACTCGGTTACATGTAGTAATGAAACACCAAATGTCGCGAAAAAAAAAGATGTTTTCACTTTCACCGCATTACTGCAGGTCCTTTATCGACAGCTGTCCTAAGTACACGGGCAGGATGTAAGATGGGGGCCGAGTGTCGACCTCTAGAGTAGGAGTGGGGGAAGATTCAAGGGCCACAATGGGGCCGAATAGATGACCCCATTTTGCGATACAGGCAGTTGAAGAAAAAAATGGGGTCCAAAATGACCCAGTGTGGAGTCGAAGAGTTAATAATAATTAATAATTACAAAAAAATAACCATATCGATAACAAGAATAATCATGTTAAAAAAATAATTAAATAATAACGATATTGATAATGGGAACAATAGTTATTTTACAAAGTGTACACTGAGAAAAAAAATCATTGATCCAATATCATTGGTGTTATTGAATGAAATTTCGTTGATTCAATTGTAAAATTGTTGGTGAAACTAATCGGATTTATTAGTCCAAACAAAACGCTATTGACTTTAATAACATGATAAAATTAATTTTTTTTTTCATTCAAAAGATATATTGTTAGCCGAGAACAATATATTATTGAAAGTATCTAAAAAATCATCGCGAACAAATTAAATGGTTTTGAATGCATTTTCTGCAACGAACAAAAAAAGCGTTTAAATTCAATACATGAATATTGTTGATACGAGTACGCAAGAAAAATTGAACTTCGCTCGTTTGATTCAGGCAACATTTATGTTGGGTAAATATGTTATTTTATTTTTTTCACCATATCCGATATTGATTTTCAAGTACATTATTCGTTAAAATATTAATATTTTATTTTGATTGAAAAATATTAAGCAAATGTCTGAATTGGTTAAAAAATTATGCGAACATAAATTTTGTTTCTTGCGCATTTGGTTGAAAACATTCAAATCATGGACGAGCGCCACCGAAACTGTAGGTGTGAGGAAACCCGTAGTTCTCGGAGTAACCGCTAGAAGCCGCACGCGCGCTCGTTTCTCGTAAGCGTAGCGCAAACCGAAAATCTACTTAAGGGAGACTATGTCCTTGGAGTGCCATATTTCAGGTGTTTACATTTTATTTTTTTTTAAAGAAAACGAGTAAAGCTTTTTGAGTGCGGTTTTTTCTTGCTTTTATTCATGATATACAGAACGTTAAAAAAATTTAAAAAAAAACAAAATGGCGGCCGTTGCAGCTCCGCGAAAACAGGTCCTCAAATCGCGGGAGGTAAACGGCTGACATCACTGCCCCCTCTTTGTTGATCTGAAACACAAATTCAAAGCATATTATCAATCTGTGACCCTTTAGTCATGGAATGACGGATGGGTTTTTCGTTTAGTACAAATTTCGGAAAATGGTGGCAATTAAAAAAAATCGAATTTTCGCGTTTCTTTCGCATAAAAAGATAAATAATAAATGCAAAAATGTATCTATCGGAAAAAACGATCCGTCATTCCGTGAAGACATATTTTCTGAGTATGCTCTCCAAATTTCAGGTCGATATGTTAATTACAGCGGTCAGGAGAATGTCAGCCATTTTTAAAAACGTGTTTTCGAGAAAAACGCGTTTAAAGTTTTGTAATGTGTTTACACAAATGTGTTTATAATTACCGCTAATCGGCAACGCAGGTAGGAAATTAGGAAAAGGCTGACGATGGAAACAAGCTTGTGCGAGCCTTGTTTCACCGAGCCTGAGTGAGACAGACCTGGCCCAGGTTTCATTGCATCGTTTGGAGCAGCCTGGAACCAAGACTGGCTGCTTAGCCTAAACTCAGGGTTATTTCAAGCTTTATTCAGCCGGTGAATTTTGAGGCTGAAAAATCAAGGCTGGATGCAGGCTTGTTTCAGGTTGTGATAACATAAAATAAGTTTAAAATAATATTTTTTTTGTACTTTTATGAAAAAAGAATTTAGCAATAAATTTGTCGGGTGCGAAGGCACGAAAAACGAAAGCGAAGGAGGCAGCTCAGAACATTTAAACATATTCTCTTATCGATATTTATGAGGTACACAAAAAGTGTATACGAAAATAAAAGTACGCAATAAAATAAAGTATTGTTTTTTAAAATATTTTTTATATATATTTTGTAACAAATAATATAACAAATAATAAATATATATAATAAATCAAATAAATTCTTTACAGATTTATTAAATTTACCCCAATGTAGAATATAGAAAACTAAAAACAGGCCTCATATAGCCTCGGGAAGAGTTTGGGAAAAGCCTGGTCATAAATGCTCGTGAAGGCTTCATTAAGGCTCGTTTTGAGCCTTGTTGTTTCTTCGTTTCAGGCTTAGTACAGGCTTTTCTACCAGCCTTTGGTCAAGCCTGTGTGCAAGAGCCTGAAACCGCGTTATCATTCAGAGGTTCAGCTAGGCCTGAAATCAGGCTGGTGCTCAGCCTGAATTAAAAAATGTGAGCCTTGTTTCAGAGCTTGGCGAGCCCTTTTTTCATCGTCAATTCCTACCTGGGAATGCCTGGTCCATAGAGGCATCCCTCCTCTTCTTCTAGCTGCTCATGTTGAGCCGCTAACATCTCCCGCTGCTTTCAAGGACAAAGTCTCCGTTAAACGCCGAAGAAACTCTAAAGAGTATCGCTTCAAAGTCTAGCATCTGTTCTTATCAGTTGAATATCTGATATTCTCTCCATGGATATTCCATTGGATATCAGATATTCTCATCCACTATTATCGTGGATGATCATTCTAATGCTCACGTTTTATTTAAGATTTTTAAAACATTGAAAAACTTTCAATATTTTCAATAAAGCGAATTCGATCAAACGCTTTATTGTGACAATTCTATCCTATTCCAAAGAACTGCATGCGATTTTTCAAATATTTTCAGCCTTTCTCGCGAGTGTTCATTTATTTGAACCAACAATCAAGAAATGTTTGCAAGGGCACATAGAATCATATTAAAAACATGACATCCCGAATTCACAAATATATTCTTTTGATTGCAATGAGCATTTATTTCAGCGAATATTATATTTTTCTTTCTACCAGAGACTAAATGCGTTGCTGCAGATGACACCTGTACTTTGTGGCAAAAAAAAATACCACTATTTCGGATCCATATTGTTGATATTTCAATCATGATATGCACTTGTCTCCATCTCATACTAGCTGCATCATATTGCACTTTTAATATTGTACGGAATACGAAAATGTTACGTCTCATGGCATATTCGTTTCGATGTAGTAAAGAAATAATTCATTCTACTGACTATATTTTTGTACGAAATAAAAAATGTTGTAGCGACCGCTTAATTATTTCATCCATACATCTACGGATTGTATATAGAATGATTTCAATAGAATATAATTTTATTTGAAGAATAATGCAGATATTCAGACAACAGAAGAGATTTTCAAATAAAATAATCTGTTATTTAAGGGGTGAGATTCAGTGAAACGCGTGAAAAAACGATCATTTTCAATCATTTTTTTAATGGTAATTAAGTTTGTTTTACAAAAGTGGTTGCACAGACTTTTTATGTTATTTTTCAACTTCGCTTGTACAAATTTTCAAAGAAAAATATTGATTATTTATAACAATATCGCCGTCTTTGTGGACCCCCTGCGGCATGTAGTGCTTTGCGGTGACCATCATAACATTTTACTGGATCATCTGAAACAAAAACCAAAGAAAATCATTGGTTTAATAATAAATCTAGTACTTGATCGAAGCGTTTTTTTCATAAATTAACAAAATGGCGGCTTCCGACAGATAACTTTCGATTTTCGACCGAAAAATCGCTCGTTTATTGTTAAAAAAAATAGAAATTATCAACAAAAATTAAAATCCTTCGATTGAGGACTAGTTTTTAATGCGATCAATAAGCACACCAAATTTCATCAAAAATATTCTACGTCATTGTAGAGTAAATATATTCAAGAGTACTCAGTTTAAATTTCGAGTCAATCGGATAATTGCTCTTTGAGTTACAATGTCAGCAAATTTGAAAAATCTCATTTCATATTCTTGAGAGTATAAAAATCTCATTTCATATTCTTGAAAGTATAAACTGTCGAAAAAGGCAAAAAAATCGATTTTATGGAAGTGTCGCACTGGTATAGCCCCTTAAGGTTAAAAAGAAGACTTTCCTGGATAAAACAAATAACCAAGACTATTTTTGAAAAATCCGGGTAAAAAAGTTCTCATTTGTAGAAACGGCATGCCACAAATGTACATGTGTATATATATATATATATATATATATATATATATATATATATGTAGTGCTTTGCGGTGCCATCATAAAATTTTACTGGATTATTTTTTTAAAAAACCAAAGACAATCATTAGTTTAATAATAAATCTAGTCCTTAATCGTAGCATTTTTTTTTTCAAAAATTAACAAAATGGCGGCTTCCGACAGATAACTTTCGATTTTCGGCCAAAAAATCGCTCGTTTATTGTTAAAAAAAAATAGAAATTTTTCAACAAAAATGGAAATCTTTCGATTAAGGACTAGTTTTTAATACTGTCAATAAGCACACCAAATTTCATCAAAATCCATCGAGTGGTTTTTGAATTATAGTGGTCACCGACTTGAAAACATAGTTTCGAGAAAAACGCGTTTAAAGTTTTTCGATGTGGATACGGTATCATATGTTCGTAAAATGTTGAGCTCGATGGATGAAGCTAAACTTTTTCTCATGTATTTCGATCTGCTGAATCCGAATATCACAATTTTTTGCCGAAAAGTCGAGCATTCAATTGTTCATAGCCAATTGTTAAAACAATTTTTCAAAAAATTAAATGTTTTTCGGGATGAATTATTTTTTAAAAATATTTTGGGCAATTTTAAAATGAAAGTATTCTTTATAAAATGTTGCTAAAATTCATAATTTCTGAGTAATACATTTTTGAAAATTTCTGAAAGAGTTTTCCTCTGAAGAAGAGAGAAAAAATGTTTTAAAAAAAACGCTTTTTTGAAAATTCATTACATTTTCCAATATTTTGTAGTGTTGTAACAATCTCATATATCGGTGGCACTCCGCGTTCAGACATTTATTTGGATCAACCAATAAATTTTTTCGATTCAATTGGTTCGTTTTCTCAGTGTAATAATAATAATTATAGGTCGACACGGTGATCGAGAACAAAAATGTCAACATAATCGTGAACGTAGACCCGAAGGACGTAGCGAAGGAATTATGGGGCCTGATCGAGACTCGTCTCGAAGGTAGAGCGACGCGACGATCAATGCCGCGAACTTTCGCCCTCGAGGAATTGGAGAAGATCGTGAGGCCGATTATCGTAGCCCCGAGTCGTCGGAAAAATCCGCCGAGCGCGTTCGAGGTCGCGTACGCCCTCGATCGCGTCACGAGACGAGCCCTGCTGGGCGAGGGCCATTTGCGTGACCCAACGATAGACGACGAGATCGACACGCGCCAGATCGTCGCCCGTATGATGCTTAAATTGAAGCTGATCATGAAATCGGACGAGGCCAACCGGACCAGCGCCCTACCAATGGCCGATAGTAACGACGCGCAAGGACCGTCTCGACGGAGTATGAACGACGAGGGCGACACCGGAAACGCGGCTTACTCCGACGACGGGAAGGAGAACGAGGACGATAGCTTCATCAAGATTGTTCTTAATTTGAAGAAAAAAGTGCTTTTACAAGGAAACATTTTTTATTCGGACACAGATCCTTAAAATTTTGCCGATTTTTGCCGATTTCTGTCCTCTCGTTCGCGATTTTCGTTTTTTTTCTCCGAACTTTCCTTTTTTTCCTGAAAGAAAATCACAGATGGAAGGATTTACGAAGATCCGTGGAATTTTCGCCGATTTTTATCCATCCCTCGCCTTCCTTTGGCATTTTTCCTTTTTTCTTTTAACTTAAGGGGCTAGTCCAGTTTGGAGCCACGAAAAAAGGCTATTTTCGCGATTTTTTTTTGAGGATTTTATAAAAGATATGAATATAAAAGTTGTTGGGCTTGATAAATAAAGCCTTGAAATACATTTTAAAAAATGTTTAATTCATTTTTGTTTATTTTTAAGGGAAGCGTAGTGGTTTCAATGTTTAAAAAAATAACACTTTTTAGCGAATTTTTTTTCATCTATATGGATAGAGTAAATTTATTTAAACCTTTTGTATATTGTTAAGTGTCATTTCAAGAAGATTTTGTGAAATTTGTACGCGTAAATTCACAAACAAGCCGGCGACAAAGCTTTTCCAAGAACGCCTTTGGAAAAACACGATTTGCGGTGTTCACTGTATCTCAGCTAGAAATTATCTGAAATCAAGTACCATTAAAATTTAGTCAAAGTATCATCAAATCCTCCCCTCAACGGTCTTTGATTTTTTTTTTATTTCTAAATTTTTGGTGGTCATGTAAAGTGAAAAGTGCTATTTTTCACGAAAAATTCCGCCATTTTGGGGGTGGAAAACCCCCTCAATGTAAAAAAAATCTCAAACTAACCGTTGGGGGGAGGTATTTTATATGTAGAAAGTGTGTACCAAGTTTGAAATAAATCGGTCATGTAGTTTTCAAATGGCAGTGAACACGGACTTTGAAAAAGTGGTTTCGAGAAAAACGCGCCACCGGCTTGTTTGTGGATATTTTCGCGTACAAATTTCACGGAATGTTCTTGAAATGACACTTAACAATGTACAAAAGGTTTCAATAAATTTACTCTATCCATATAGATGAAGAAAATTCGCAAAAAAATGTTTTTTTTTTCACGATGAAACCCCTACCCTCTCCTTAAGTACAAAAACTATAGTTTAACGTAACGCCTCAAAAATAAGTGGGCTAGGTAGCGTCATCGCATCTCGACAACGGCTTGTCTGAAACAAAAAAATCAAGGTCCATTAGATTCAGTATGACACCAGCTACAAAATGACCCTCGCATATAAAGTTTTATCAAAAAAAAAAAAAAATGGCAGATGAAAAACGAAAAAAGTATTTAAAAACGCGTTTTTTCGCAGTTTTTCGCAAAAAAAGAGTAAAAATCAAAATTTTAAAGCCATCGAGGGTCATCTTGTTGCGAATTTTGTTTACAATATGTGGTTCAAATTTCAAGAGAATCGGTTTATTAGTTTTAGAGATACGATGGAGCTAGATTTTGAAAACGTTGTTTCGAGAAAAACGCGTTTGAAGTTTATACTATGAAAAACTTTTACCTAAACTCAACCGGCAATTCCTGCACCGTACAAAATCCCTTCTGATTGCTCATCGTCGTCGATTTCTTCAAGTCTTGCCTGCTTTCGATTTTTTTGAAATTTTCAAAGTGGACTGGCCCCTTAACTTTTTTCCCCAGGAGAAAATTGAATTTGGAAGGATTCGCAGAGATCCGTGGAATTATGGCTGGTTTTCAGCGATCCCTGTCCTTCCTTTCGCAATTTCCTTTTTTTTTTAATTTTTTAAAAATTTTACTTTTTTTCTCGAAAGAAAATCGAATTTGGAAGGATTTGCGAAGATCCATGACATTTTGGGCGATTTTACCGATCCCTTTCCTTGCGTTTTGCGATCGACGTTTTTTTTCTTCAAATTTACTTTTTTTCACATTTACAATTTTCGTTTGTTTTCTGTTTTTTTTTTAATTTGACTTTTTTTCTTGAAAGAAAATCGGATTTGCAAGGATTTGTGAAGATCCATGACATTTTTGCTGATTTTACCGATCCCTTTCCTTGCGTTTTGCGATATTGTTTTTTTTTTTCAAAATTATTTTTTTCCCGAAGGACAATCGAATTTGAAAGGATTTGCGAAGATCCATGACATTTTCGACGATTTTTACCGATCCGTTTCCTTGCGTTTTGCCATCGACGTTTTTTTTCTTCAAATTTACTTTTTTTTATCAAATTTCCCATTTTCGTTTTTTTCTGATTATTTTTTAAATTTTACTTTTCTTTCTCGAAAGAAAATCGAATTTGGAAGGATTTGCGAAGATCCATGACATTTTCGCCGATTTTACCGATCCCTTTCCTTGCGTATTGCGATCGACATTTTTTTTCTTCAAATTTACTTTTTTCACATTTTTAATTTTCGTTTTTTTTCTGATTTTTTTTAATTTGACTTTTTGTCCTCGAAAGAAAATCGAACTTGGAAGGATTTGCGAAGATCCATGACATTTTCGCCGATTTTACCGATCCCTTTCCTTGCGTTTTGCGATCTTGGTTTTTTCTTCAAATTTACTTTTTTCCCGAAGGACAATCGAATTTTAAAGGACTCAAAGGGACGAAACGAGGTCCCTAATCGTCGTGTATCAAGAAAACCACACCGATATATTTTCATTTATTTACATTATCGTATATTATAAATTATTTATAACAACGAATTAATAATATATAACAATTGTATATGGATATACAAAGGTTGTGGATTTTTCAGTCTTGCGATTTTTTTTTCGTTTGTTACTTAATGCGCGGGGTTGTGCGAATAATAAAATGAATTTTTACGACGGAAAAACGCCTAAATACATGACTGACTATATATTTTTCTATTTGTTATTTATTGCGCGAACTCGCGCGAACAATAAATCGATGTAATTTTTAAATAAACCTCGTCATTGTCGGTAGGAACAAAATATTATTATTTAATACCTTCTAGCTATTTTTGCGGGAGGATGGGTGACCGGTGGATCCGCAAATAATAAATATTGGCGAATAATAATAGATATTTATATTATTATTTCTGTTTAATTGTTTTCCTGTCCTTTTTACGTTTTATTGGACAAACATCGTAAACTTTTGTTTCTTTTTTTTCCAATCTTCATTTCATATCGATGTTTGTTTTTATTTCGGCAGTGCGAAATTTCGCGGTCGGATAATTGTTTAGATCTGACGTATATCTTCGTGGCATGCATTAATATGTGTATGTGGATATGTATAATATTGCCAATAAGAAAAAACATTAGGCAATGAATTAAAATCAATCCTATTAATAGTAACAAATATTAAATAATATTTTTCATTTATTTTACACATAATAATAGTAGTAGTTTTTGTTCCATGACATACCCTTTGAGGGTTGTCATGGGTGTCTTCCTAATCCCTCCTCATATACTATTTCCCTTAGGTACGTTTTTTTCTTACACGTTATGTACATGAGCTTCTGATTGCGTAACATTTTATATACTGGAGTATCCTTCTCTTATGTAGTGCAAGATAATAATAATATAAACAATAAAGTATATAAAAAAGATAAATAAGCAAAAGAATAAAAATATATTAAAAAAAATTACAAACAGATATTAACAGTAAGTAGTAGTAGTGGTTTTTTTTTCATTTCCAAACCCTCCAAGAAGGCTGTTCAGGGTCTTCGCGTGACAGGCGGCAAGAGGGGAACGCATATGCATAAGGGGAGATATACACCTAGGAGCGGGAAAAAAGGTCATTTTTGTGAATTTTTTCAAGGAAAACTATTTTAAATTTCGGATTGACGTTTTAATTATCTTAAAGTATATACATTCAAAAATATGTTTAATTTTTTCATTTAAAAATATCAAAAATATACAAGGATATTGTATGATCCTTAGAGCGTCGTAAAAAAATCTGCGTATACGGTACCCACTGGCGTTTCTTCAAAAATCATCTGAAAAAAAACCAAAAAGATTATTAAATTAGATACTCTAATCTAGTACTTGTCATAGCCGATTTTGAAAATATCGATTTATGAAAAAATGGCGGACGTTTGAACATAAATAGTGATTTTTGGGCCAAAAATTAGTTGTTATTTTGCCTATAAAACAAAAACTAAGTAACGGAAAAAAAAATCCTGTGACAAGTACTAAATAATGGTGTATAGAATAACCACAAAACACCTCGAGGCAATCGGTTCATTGGTTTTCGAGAAATTTTGGGTACCGATTTGAAGAACTTGGTTTTGAGAAAAAGGCGTTTGAAAATTTGGGAATGAATAAATCATGAAATTTGTCAACTTATACGAGGGTGGGGTGAAAAGTTTCCGGCCTGACCAAGAAAAACGATATTTAAAAATTTTTTTTGCTTTATTTTTCAACATAATCTCCATCAACATTGATACATTTCGCATAACTCTCGCATCCCAAAAAACAGTAGCCATAACCTTGTTTGCCGATAAAATTGTTTTTGCCTTCATTGGGGTTGGTTCCCCTTTTCCAACCCACTGTTTTGACTGTTCTTTACTTTCAGGAGTGTAGTAGTGGACTCATGTCTCATCAACAGTTATGAATCAACGCAAAAATTCGTTTGGATTACGTCTATACAGCGCCAAATTGTCAGTAGCGTCGAGCGTTAGCAAACGCTCGATTGGTCGAGCGTTAGCAAACGCGGCACCCACCTTGCACACAGCTTTTCCATGTTCAAATGGTTGTGCAAAATATTTCGCACACGTTCAGCTGACATCCTACAGGTCTCAGCTATCTCATGCACTTTCAACCTGCGGTCTTCCAACACTATTTTATGGATTTTTTCAATCATCTCTGAAGTTGTGACTTCAACGGGCCGTCCTGAGCGAAGCTCGTCAGAGGTGCTCACACGACCAATTTTAAATTCAGAAACCCACTGATTAATAGTTGAATATGATGGGGAGGAGTCTCCTAGTGCTGAATCCATCTCTTCTTTTATTTGTTTTGGTGTAAAACCTTTCAAATGGAAGTATTTGATGACAGTACGTTTTTCCAATTTTTCCATTTTTACGAAAACAACGGAAGCGTCTCGCGCAATGTGCTCTCAAACGCAAACTAACGTAGGGATTGGGCTGAAACTGTACATACAAGCTCGGTAGGAATGGTACTGTAGGACGCCGCTACAAAACTAGACCTAGTGGCACCATCTCTTGGTCAGGCCGGAAACTTTTCACCCCACCCTCGTATTTTTCGTAATTATTCTCAAGCAAACGATGAATGGAATTTTTTTTATTAATACTCATAGTCAATATATACATATAGAAGACTGTATACAAATTTTTGTACTCGAATCTAAAGTATAGTTTGCGGTGTGCGCCGCTTCCAAGAGGACACCCCGATGAAATTGCTGCTCGGCGGTTGACAGCGATTAAGTCATACGGTTCATTTGAAAAATAAAATAAAAATATTTTTAGCAACTAGACATATAGGTTTATAGCAACACGTAGGGGAATTTCGATATCTAAAAAAACATGGCGGACCAGCAAATTTTATTTCCGATTTTCATGGAAAATTTTCAACGTTCATAAAAAAATAGAAGGAAGCCATTTATAAAAAAATCCCTACGTGGTGTCATAGAAACTGGATTTTCGAACAGTTTAAGACTTGGCGCATGCAAATCGGATGAATAGTTTTTTTAATATGTTGTCAACCAGGTTGAAAAACGTAGTTTCGAGAAAAACGCGTTCAAAACCGCACATCTGCCGCTCGGCGCGGTCGTGCGCTTCGAACGGTTTCACATAAAATTTGGTGAGAGCATTCTTAACAAATGTGTCTTTCAGAAAATGAAAAAAAAAAATGACGATTTTTTTTTTTTCATTTTCTAAAAAATACATTTGTTAAGAATGCTCTCACCAAATTTTATCGGCGAAAATGAAAAGATGGAAGGGAAAAATGCAAATCGAAAAACAGTACAATCTACGGTTGGAGCATAACCTGGAAAGCGGCGGAAAAAGTGGTTGAGCCGGAAAATGAATGCGCAGTCGAGGGACGACGCTTAAGGCCTTAGGCCACAGTAACGTGTATAAAATCATGTGTGAATTAATTTTTTTTCGCATGAAAAAGTGATTCACTCATAAAATGAATTACACATCGATTTAGTATGAATATCAAGCTGTTAGAAAATATATATATTTTTTTCGATGTACAAAACGGCCGACTACTCCAAACTTCTCGAAACAGTTTTTTCCAATTGGCGTGACAAATAACTTCAACAATTTTCACTCGTTTTACTTCAAATTTAAAGGTTATGTTCCTTATTGCATTTCGCAGAGAAGTACGTACGGAATTTCTGATTGAGGGCTCTGTCTACTTCAAAACTTTCAAAAAAGCTAAATCGCAAGAAATTGACTCACAGGAAGAGACAGAAGGAACTATGTATGGTCCAGGCATTGCTGATTAAGTGTAAGTCAGATTTTTTTATGATTTTTTATAAATTAAAAATTTCAACGCGCTTTTTTTCGAAACGACGTTTTCGGACCGCTTGTTGAAAAAATCTCAGAAACTACTGAACTGATCCTTATGAAATTTTAACCACATATTCTATACACTTATCGCTATATACCGTACCAGAATTTTTGCAAAATTTTAATTTTTACTATTTTTTTGGCAAAAACATGCAAAATAACACGTTTGAAAAAAAATTTTGTCCGCTATTTTGTTATTTTTGCATATAAATTAATATTAGAGGTACGGAATATAGGCACTGTCACACTAAACCTAAAACCGTTCAATTTTTTGGTTTCAGATGGGCTGTTGTTCAGATTTTTTCGACAGCGCACACCTACCTACTTTTTGAGGACTCCAGGTTACCTGACATTTTCACACTAAATAAGTGGTTAAAATCAACATTTTTTTTTCAATTTACGAATGTTTTTGTTAAGCCTAACAAGTTTTATATCAATAAACATAACAGTATTCTTTCGAAAAATTAATAAAAATAGGGTTTTTTTCATGCATCCAAAGTAGACAGAGCCCTTAATCGAAAACTTTTCATTTTATTAGCAGTTTATGAGCAGTTATAACGAAATTTTTCACAGAAAATTCATTTCTTAACGCGGTCCTCTAGTTTCTCGGCTGTTTTTTTACGGCTTTTTCAATAATTTTTTACGGGCAAAGCATCGAAATAATCAATCTCATTATTTTTGCATAATCTTTATTAACATTTAAATGAGCTTTACAAATTTTTTGAAGTCAAAAGATATAATAGAATAAACGTTATAGTGGCCGACAGGAAGACATAAAGTAAAAGAGGTGCTTGACGGTGACCAAGATTGCGGCTGTTCTGCTTATCTGAAATCAAAAAACCAAACGGCATTTTAATCTTCATATTTAAGACTAGCGATTGAACTAGAGTGAATTCTAAATTACAAAAATTGACTTTTTTATACACTTTTGAAAATTACATTCTATTTTTTACTCAATTTTTCTTAAGTTTTTCGCCCGTACAAAAAAAAAACTATCGAAGCAATCATGATAATCCTAGTTCAATCGCTGGCTTATAACATATTAAAGATGCTGTATAAATTTGAACAAGATCGGTGCAGTAGTTTCTGAAATATCGTGGTCACCGTTTCGAAAAATGGTGTTTCGAGAAAAACGCGTTTGAAAGTATACCTGCTCCGTATACCTGCTCCGTTCCAGGGCCGTAACTTGTGAACCACTTCGAATATCGAAAAATCCTTTGGCACACATTTTCTACACATGTAGATGTGATTTATGAAAAAAAAAACGATTTTTTCGACCCGAGAAACTAGAGGATCGGCTTAAGTTCAAATAACTACAACTTTTGAATAAAACAATACTTTTAAAATTCCTTACATACTTCTCTAGGTATTCTAATGTAGATTGACGAGAATTTTTGTTTTTTGTTCTAGGTAAAAAAATGCGGATGCTAAATGTCACGCCGCGGAGCGCCTCAAAAAAAGATAACGAAAGAAAATATTAGTAGTCGGCCATTTTGTACATCGAAAAAAATATATATATTTTCTGAAAGCTTGATATTCATACTAAGTAAATAGATGTGTAATTAATTTTATGAGTGAATGACTTTTTCATACGAAAAAAAATTGTTAATATCTCACATAATTTTACACCCGTTCCAGGCCTTAAGGGAAGAGTAGGGGTTTCAGCGTGAAAAAACATAAAGCTATTTTCACGATTTTTTTTTGAGGATTTTATAAAAGATATGTATCTAAAAGTTGTTGGGCTTGATAAATAAAGTCTTGAAAGACATTTTAAAAAATGTTTTAATTCATTTTTATTCATTTTTAAGGGAAGCGTAGGGGTTTCGCGTGAAAAAAAACCCTTTTTGCGATTTTTTTCATCTATATGGATAGAGTAAATTTATTGAAACCTTTTGTACATTGTTAAGTGTCATTTCAAGAACATTCCGTGAAATTTGTACGCGAAAATATCCACAAACAAGCCGGTGACAAAGCTTTTCCAAGAACGCCTTTGGAAAAACACGATTTGCGGTGTTCACTGTATCTCAGCTAAAAAATAATCTGAAATCAAGTACCATTAAAATTTAGTCAAAGTATCATCAAATCCTCCCCCCAACGGTCTTTGATAATTTTTTTTTTCACTTCTAAATTTTTGGTGGTCATGTAAAGTGAAAAGTGTTACTTTTCACGAAAAATTCCGCCATTTTGGGAGTGAAAAACCCCCTCAATGTAAAAAAATCTCAAACTAACCGTTGGGGGGAGGTATTTTATATGTAGAAAGTGTGTACCAAGTTTGAAATAAATCGGTCATGTAGTTTTCAAATGGAAGTGAATACGGACTTTGAAAAAGTGGTTTCGAGAAAAACGCGGTACCGGCTTGTTTGTGGATATTTTCGCGTACAAATTTCAAGGAATGTTCTTGAAATGACACTCAACAATGTACAAAAGGTTCCAATAAATTTTCTCTATCCATATAGATGAAAAAAATTCGCAAAAGGGTGTTTTTTGTTCGCGCTGAAACCCCTACCCTCCCCTTAATTGATATAAAGGTTATGTCGAAACCTATGCACTGCAGCTTCTGTAAAGAATGATTCAAAATATTTAAATACTCTTTATGAAACCGCTGTAAGAAATTTATATCAAGGAAGCAATAGTTTGTGCGTTTCAAATTTTGGCGCCTACTCAAAATGGCCGACTTGACAGCAGGGTTGCCACGTGCCGTAGGGCGTTTTGTCGTTATACGCGAATCAGCTGAAATTTCCTGTTTCATTTCACGAATATCTCGATAACGAGACGGACAAAACACTCTACGCTTCGTTTGTTTAATTATCAAAAAAATAGTATAAAGTATTATCGATTTTTTTGTTATTATTTTGCTGTTTTTACTATTATTAACATTTCAGTAATTTATTTCTTCAATATTATCACACCCACACATATATGTGTATGTTTGTTTTAATTTCTATTTCATTACAGTGTGTGCGTATAAAAAACGTTATACTTTGTTTAAACTTGATGCAATTACACGATAGTTCGTAAAATAATTTTAGTGCATCGTAACATTCAATATAAAATAACGCGTGCGAGAGTACAGACGCCCGAACGGATAGTGTCCGCATTGTTTGCTCGTGGAATTCGTCGACGAGCCTCACAAGTTCGCCGTTGCGAAAGAGAAGAAAAAACAAAACAAAAAGTAGTCCGAGAAAATCCCACAACGAGCCATGAAGATTGGATTTTTCGGTTTATTGGTAAAGAGAACGGTGGCAAATGGACGAACAAGATGAAATGAGAATGGAGCCGAAAAAAAGAATAACCGGGCCGTGCTATAAAAAATTTGAGACTGCGTATGTCTATGTATATACATATATATGAATTGTTGCAGACTTTGCTGGTAATTGTGGAAAAATGCCGAAGTGCACCGTCGAGTTCCTTGGTCCTCGAGCAAATCCTTGAGACCGTTAAGAAGATCGAAAATCTCGTGCGAGAAACGACCAGACCAAGCCTGTATGTCGCAACGCCGATTACGTTGAAGCGACCAAAAGCAAGAGACGACGACGCTATTCGCGGAGTCAGTATACGTTTTTTGATTTTTTAATTATTTTTCTCATTCCCGATGTTCTCATTCTCGATCTCCGAAACCATTTTTTTCTATTATTATTTTCTCTTCTTCAATTTATAAATAATATTTGGTTCCATTGCATATATATATATATATATATATATATATATATATATATATATATATATATATATATATATATATACACTTATATATATATACATGCACAGTCAGACACATACTAGGTGCGCAATTAAGTTCCCGGGTTTCACACATGGACGGCGCTAGCGACACATGTAGTCGGCATACAGGTCTAAAATTGGGTGTCTTTATAGCTTGAACATCTGTTAAGAATACCCAGTCGTAATATAAACAAATATACCAACACAACGACCTTTTTTCTAACCTCGAAAATGTCAAAGTTTGTGCCAAATAAACAGCATTTGCGGGAAGCATTGCTTTTCTGCTTCAACCTAAAAAAACAGCAGCTACCGCACGTCGGTTACTTGAGGAGGCCTACGGCGAACATACACCATCAAAAACAACGTGTGAAGATTGCTTCAAGAGGTTCAGAAGTGGCGATTTTGAGACTGGGGACAAGGAGCGCTCGGGAAGACCGCAAACATTTGCGGACGTCGATCTGCAAGCGTTATTGGATGAAGATGACACTCAAACAGAAGATCAACCTGCCGAGGCATTAAATGTGACTCGGCAATGTATTTCGAAACGTTTGCACGCCATGGGAAAAATTCATAAGGAAGGAAAGTGGGTGCCGCATGAGTTGACTGAGAGACAAATGGAAAATCGAAGAGCCACTTCCGAAATTTTGCTTTTGCGGCAGAACATAAAGAGTTCCCTGCATCGAATTGTTACTGGCGATGAAAAATGGATATATTTCGAGAATCGGAAACGCAGGAAATCGTGGCTTTCACTTGGCGAAGCGTCAACATCGACGACACGGCCAAATCGCTTCGGAAAAAAGACAATGCTCTGCGTTTGGTGGGACCAGAAAGGAATCGTGTACTATGAGCTGCTGAAACCGGGCGAAACTGTCAATGGGCATCGCTACTGACAACAACTAATCAATTTGAAGCACGCATTGCTCGAAAAACGGCCAGAATGGGACACGAGACACGAACGTGTGATATTGCAGCACGACAACGCTCCGTACCATCGCAGTTCCATCGTCGAGGACACCGTAAAAACACCGAAATGGGATCTGCTACCGCACCCGCCGTATTCGCCAGACCTGGCCCCTTCAGACAATCACTTGTTCCGGTCGATGGCGCATGGCTTGGGTGGGCTACACTTGGCTAATTACGATGCAGTACAAAATTGGTTGGACGAATGGTTTCAGTCCAAAGACGCGTCTTTTTGTCGTCGCGGTATTTATGTATTGCCAGAGAGATGGCACAAATGTGTAAATAGCGAGGGACAATGCGTCGAATGAACCATCTTTTGTATTTGTCTTGAAATTTTCGATTTTTTATTGGCCAAAAAAATCCGGCCACTTAGTTGCGCACCTAGTAAAGTGATACAGAGCAATAGCAGTCAAACTATTGATCATATCCAAAAATGTTTCAGGCAAAAGTTTCAGTGTTCGAGAAGGCCGTCATACTGGACTATCCTATTTTTTTATCGGTGGAGGCGCTGAAGCTACGTCAAGGTCAACTCCACTTTTTATATGGAATGGTACATTTTTTTTTCAACCATTTTGTGGAGCACCTCAAGCCGCATAAAAACATTAGGCGGTCAAAGTCGTTCAAGGTCGTTCAAGGTCACCTATTTAGATTTGTATCATCGATACTGACCTTGAATGACCTTGAACGACTTCAACCCCCGGTTGTTTTTTATGCAGCTTGAAATGCTCCACAAGATGGTTGAAAAGAAATGTACCATCCCATTAACAAAAAAGTGGAGGTGACCTTCGCTGTGCGTCAGCGCCTCGACCGAAATAAAAAAAAAATGGTCGCATTTGATGGCCCTCTTCACACCATACAACTTTTGTCTGGAACTTTTTTTGTGACGTCAATAATTACCGAGTTATTTTGGGTGGCAGAGATAAGAGGGACACCCTGTACATGTTGCTGAACAAATGTAAATTGATTTTTTTTCAATTAACATTGTTTTTACCATTGATTCAACTATTATCATTATTATTTTTTATTTGGATTATTCTTATTTTTATTTTAATAAATATCATTTTTTATTGATTATTCTATTATTGTTATTATCATTATTAAAAACGCAAAATTGGTTTTTTTTCGTTACAGAATTCTGCTCACCGATCTCGAGTACCGAGCGCCTCGAAGCCACCAGCGACGGAAGCCAAGCGAGTCGAGGATCCAAAATCGACGGCGAAAAAAGTGGCGGGAAAAGCCGCCGGCAAGCAATACTGGAAACGTCAAAAAGCCAACGGAAACTCAAACGTAAACGTGAATACGAACGAGAACGAGAAAAAGCCAGCCGCGATGGCCATTCCGAGAAAACAATTTATGTCGCTCAATCCCGAAATTTTGAAAAGTCCGGGTATAGAAGGCCCGTCGGAGAATTTAGGAAAAGACAGCGTCGATGGTAACGTCAACGCGAACGTCAACACAAACGTCAACACCAACAACCGAATATTAACCTTCGACGACGAGGACGAATAGATGGCCAACTTTGTCGGCCATTTTTTTCACACGTTTTTTTAGAAAAAAAAACGGAATTTTTTTTTAATAGTAATTTGTATCGCGCCATGTATCACTGACCCGCTCAATTTTGTCCAAATTAATTAAAGATCCGTATAACGATTGATCACCCGCAAATTATTTACTTCCTTTCTTTTTTTTCATGGTCTTTGGGTTTTTTTTACTTTCCACAGGATACTTTTTTGCCGCAATTATTTGTTCGAGCATCGGGGGTCAGTGGCAAGGAATAATCGGGGCCAACTTGATTTTTTCAAGAACGAAGTTACGATATTTTCATTTATTGATATAATAATGGCAGTAATTTTGTCGGACATGTGACCTGCACAGTGACCAGACGAATAAGAGAAAATTTTGTTAAGTTATATATATATATATATATATATATATATATATATATATATATATATATATATATGTATGTATATGTGTACATATTTATGTGTGTGTGTGTGTACGTATGTATAACTAAAAATTGATTAATAAGAACCCAAACGTTCGATATCCTCATCTGAGCTTGGACAGCTAGCAATGAATCATCGCCCAGAATTGATTACATGGTTTGACTGTGAATAGTGTTTTTTTTACATACATTCGCTTCACCATTAACGTAGTAAATATAGGCATATTTATATTTGCAAATTTCGCTGTCACCAATCATAATGTAAAAAAAAAAGAAAAGAAAAATAATTTCGAAGATGATTGATTCGATGCAGATGACTTTTCCAAGCAATATAATCGATATTCGTTATTCTCAAGAGGCAGTTTCTTTCCGCCGAAAGTTGTCACTCGATGACAATAAGGTCGGCAGATCAATTTGACTTTTCTCCCTCGACAATACCGGCCCAAATGATTTTTCCAATTTTAACGTGATGCGAAACGCTCTCGAACGTCTTATCGGTATTTTATTGATATGGTTGGCGGTCATCGAGGTCGCCTACTCTCGCGTGAGTAAACAAGCCAAGCGTTGGGGCCCTCATTTTCCAATAGCGCTATATTATTTATTTGCAAAGACAATAAGAATTTGTTTTTCAATCGAAACGTCTCGCTCATTCAGGTGGGAAGATGGCGATCGGATGAGAGGTGTCTGGAGAGAAGGCTCCGATTGTTACTGAGGACAATCGTGACATTGGAATCCCTAAAGGGTCGTGACTTATCTGCGTTAGAGAAGGACGACGAGGTCGATAATCTGCTGACGATAATAAAGTCCAATGTTTACGCGGGAAGCCTCGATTTTCCAACGAGGAAATTCATATGGCCGTTTAAACCTTGGCGCCCGTGGCGCTTCCTATGGACACCATCTTGGGGCACGACCGCAGCGCCCCCAACTCGCCCACCTTATCAGGGTAGCATTGAGTTCGGAATATTCGCAGGTTGGGGCCCGTACGGGCCCGTAATCACCGGTGGCTTCGGAGCCAATTTCGGGCGCGATAAAAAACCTCCGCATCAGGACGCCACGACGACCCAACAACCAGTTCCACCTCCGGTGCCGACGTGGACCTACCCCCCGACCCCATCTCGCCCACCGACAACCCCCGTGGACGGCCCGAGCGCGATCGGGTTCGCGGATGCGTCCAGTTCGGCGCCCCCTGCTACCGGTCACTCGACCCCGCTCGATGCGATCACGTATTTCTACGAATCGACGACCATTTACTATTGGTACCCGTCAACGACGCCCAGTACCATCGGCTGGCAGCCGGAAACAACTACCAATCACATCTGGTACCCGACAACAACACCCGTTACCGTTGCATGGCAGCCGGAAACAACTACCAATCACATCTGGTACCCGACAACATCGCCCGTTACCGTTGCCTGGCAGCCTGGCACAACTACCGCTCACATTTGGTACCCCACAACACTGCCCAATAATGGCAATTGGCAGCCTCCAACAAGTACCAATCAGCCGTGGTACCCGTCACCATCAGCCGTTACCGTCGGGTGGCAGCCTCCAATAAGTACCAATCAGCCGTGGTACCCGTCACCATCAGCCGTTACCGACGGGTGGCAGCCTCCAATAAGTACCAATCAGCCGTGGTACTCTACCACACCGCCCAATAATGGCAATTGGCAGCCTCCAATTAATACCAATCAGCCGTGGTACCCGACACAATCACCCGTTACCGTCGGCTGGCAGCCTGGTACAACTACCGTTCACAATTGGTATCCTACACCACCGCCCAATAACCTCGGCCAGCAACCTGGAACATCTGCTAATGGTCTTTGGTACCAAAATGTACCCCACAGTCGGAATTTCGGCTCTGGGAAAATGAACGGCCCCATCGACTCCTTTCGCTTAACAACCGTTCGGAATTCGGGCCCGAAAGCAAAGAACGCATCCTCCGGCAACCGCCAATTGAAAGTGCCGAAAGTTTCGGCAGATCGGCCCATCGTAAATGCACGCCCAAACCGTAATCGTCCTTCGAAGTTGAGCCCAACGACGAATCGTATTGGGAATATCGCCAATAAACACCACAACGACGATCGGCCCAAAAAAAGTCGAACCCAACAAATCACCCGATCGATGCTACACGAATCGGCCGAATTTGCCGAAATACGGAAATAAAGATCGAGGCAACCCCAATGGATCATTCGAATGGGAATCGGCACTTCCCAGAGCGTCATCCGTTAAAACTTCTACAATAATTTTCGCGACGAAAGATTTATGCCGATGTTTTTATTATCAACAAAGAAGAAATAAAAATGGCACCGCTTTTACCGAGCGAACCTAAAATCGATTGTAACATCTTTCGCAGCTTTTCGAGCCGAAAAAAAAGGTCGTCCACTCCATTGATTTTCACTCTCGTAAGATGAGCTAATTAGTTGTCGGATGTTAATTGACGGGCTGAAAAGCGTGTAATTGCGAAGTTGGAACGTGAGGAAATCGATTCGTTGAAATCGGTGGCAGGTGGAGCATTGAAAAACGGCACTTTTGATACGTTCGTACATGTTCCCTTTTGATATACGACATTCGCGATTGGGGGAGCCTTCTCGCGGATATATAATATCGTGGCCGCCAGTCTCGACGAAGCGTGGTTCCCTAAGCTCAATATACGACAGTACATTGCGAATTATTTCGAAGAAAACGAAAAAATAAGTAAACAAAATGCTCGGTTTATCGACTTTTCTGCTACTAACATGTGGCCTCGTTTCGATTCAGGTAATTCAAGAAAATCCTAACCGCCCCCTATATTCATTACGATCACGCATGGATTCTCAATTTCTATTCTTTTTAAATAGTCGATTTTATTTTTTCAAATATCCTAAAGCATTTGCAAAATTTTCTAAAAAGCATGTTAAATTCGAATTGCAATTGGCTCGCCATAGACAAAAAAAATATTCCGAAATCTTTCGGACTTTTTAACGGATCTTCTCATTATTCTGAACGTCCAGTTCACTCGAAAATATACGACAAAAAAATCTTGGGCAATTCGCCCGTTTTTCGCTTCTTTTTTCTAGAAGTCTAAAATGTTAGAGACATTTTTTTGCGGGCTCCGAAACACTCCAGACAATCTATAATATGCGAAAATATACTGCGATTTTTTTTTGCCTTTCTCAAATGATAGGAAAAATGGCAAAAAGTTCTAAAAAAACATGCCAAAATATTCTAAAACATGTGTAATCCGCCCGTTTTTTTCTAGAATTATAAAATGTTAGAGACATTTTTTGTGGGCTCCGAAACACTCTAGAGGATCTAAAATATGACAATTTTTTCTTTTCTTATATGATAGGAAAAACTGCAAAATATTCTAAAACATGGGTAATCCGCCCGTGTTTTTTTTTCCTTTTTTCTATAATTCTAAAATGTTAGAGACATTTTTTTGTGGGCTCCGAAATACTCTAGAGGGTCTAAAATATGCGAAAATATACTGAGATTTTTTTTCCTTTCTCATATGATAGGAAAAATGGCAACAAGTTCTTAAAAAACATGCCAAAATATTCTAAAACATTTTTTTCGTTTTCTTTTCTCCACCCAACGCGATCGCTCGATCAGGCATATCGGCGGTCGGGCACGAATGCCAATGCGTTGCGGCGTAATTACAACGGGAACCTAAACACGAATACCCTAGACCGCGACGTTTACCATTATCCCTATCTGCCGATGCAACGGCCCCCGATTTACTACAACGACGAAGCCGTCGACGGCGCTAAAGTGATCCTGGATCAGGTAAACCTTTTCCTTTTGTTTGCGAAAATAAAAATAATGTAACGGAGAAGCTGCGGTTGAAATGACGTGTTGAAAAATGATTGACGGTAAGAGTTTCGAAAATTCCCCGTTCAAGGGGGATGCGAAGATCGACGCGTTGGCGAACACAGCGGCAAACGCGGCGCTGAAGATTACGAAGAAACTTGCCGACGATATGGGCGATATGATATCGATCGCCATTGCCGACGCGATCGCGCGAATTCTTACCTCGCGTATACGGAGAATACCGCGAGACAGGACCGGCAGACGAAACTCAAATTTCAATAGCAATTATAATTTGAACATCATGGGACATGCAGGCTTGCAAAATCCCGACGATCGCCAATCGAACACGGACGACAATGGCTCGGGGACCGAGGGCTCAGGTTCGTCAGAGCATTTTTTTTTATTTCCCCCCTACTTTACCTCGTCACGTATTCATTCTCTTAAGGTCTTAGGCCACTCTAGAGACCGAATAAATGGGCTTTTTGGGGATTTTTTTTTTTCAGAAAAACTACAAAATAAATCGAGATTACAAAAAAGGGTGTTTATCATACATATCAGTGACTGTATACAATAATTTTTTTGAAGCGATTCATTTCAAAATAGCGGTTATGCAGCGTTTATCGCAAAAATCCATTTTTTAAGTTGGCCTGAAACATAACTCAGACAATTTTCAACCGATTCACTTGAAATGTTGAATATATCTTGAAAAATATATTGCGTATGGAAGTACGTAGGATTTTCTTTTTATATTGCATAGTTCATTTGTTATTAACAATTTATGACGATTTTGAGGCAAATTTTTCGTTTTCCAAAAGTTTGCCTAAAAAATCGGCAATAAAAAATGCAATGTAAAAAAAAATCCTACGTACTTCCATAGACAATGTATTTTTCAAGATATATTCAACATTTCAAGTGAATCGGTTGAAAATTTTCTGGGTTATGTTTCCGGTCAACTTAAAAAATGCAGTTTTGAGATAAACGCTGCACAGCCGCCATTTTGAAATTAATCGCTTCAAAAAAATTATTGTATACAGTCACTGATATGTGTGATAAACACCTTTTTTTGTAATCGCGATTTATTTTGTAATTTTTCTGAAAACAAAGAACCCCCAAAAGCCTATTTTTCGGCCTCTAGAGTGGCCTAACCCCTTAATTGTCATTTTTTTCTTTCCCGCACTTTCGTTCCAAGATTTAAAAAATGTCTGTGAAAATCTCGAAAAATGTCTACAGTCCGTCAAATACGCTTTTTACCATACTTCAAACTGTTCGAAAAGTGTGCGTGAGGTCCCAAAACGTATCGAGAACGTTCCAAAATGTATCTAGAATATCAGAAAAAAATTTTAAACGCAGGAAACAATAGAAATTAATACAAAAAAATTTCGGGAATCGATCTAAAATGTCCCAAAAACATTCTAAAATGTTCTATAAACTTTCTAAAACGATCCAAAAATGCCTAATATGGTCCAAAAATATCGCAAATATTCCTAAAAAATTCTAAAATATTCAAAAAATATCTCTGAAGTTCTAAAAATGACATGTTCTAAACATTTTTAACACGTACGGATGCATATTATCAACCGCTTGTATGGTATTGTATGTTTATCAAAGCGGACGTGACAAATGCCGATCCCAGTCCCCTCCATTTTTTGGCGGCGCAATACGGCTTGAATGACTACAATACCGGCCGCGAAGCCGATATCAATGCCGGCATAATGCACGACGATGAGAAAGTCGCGGACGGCGGGGAAGTGCGACCGGTGCCGACGGAAACAGTCGTTGTACCGGAGGACTTGCTTCAGCAAGGCGCCGAAACCCCAGTCCCCGAACAGGTGTCACATCGTTTTTTCAATATTACACGATTGTTCAGCAACTCGAAACTTGCCCAAAGCATCCAGCCTTATCTTGTAAAAAGACGGGAATTTTTTCGAAACATCCTGGAACGCTCCAAACATGCCCTCGCAGCCCTAAAAAATCGCGTGATACCGACAAAATCGTCGTTAAAAGTTTCCAAAATTTTGTAAAAGTTTCCAAAACGGTCGAAAAATGTTCAGAGTATTTTTCTCTATAAATATCACCAAAAAATGTTTTAAAACCGTCCAAAGAGTTTCTAAAATCGTCCTAAAAGTTTCTAAAATTCCCTAGATCTTTTCTAAAAACTTTCTATAAAGTTTCTAAAATACTCTAAAACTTCCTGAACGTTCTACAAAGTTTATAAACGTTCTCGACATTTGTCAAAATGTTCTGACGCGTTCCAAAACTGATCCAAAAAGTTTCTAAAGCGCCCTCTGGATTTCGAAAATGTTCTAAAAAAATGCCACGTTGCTCCAAACCGTTTCCTATCATTCCCAAGTGTCTCGGAACACATTATTCCCCAATATACAAAATCATTCTGAATTATTCCGTAACAATATCAACATTCCAAGATATCCTGTAACGTCGCGACAAAAGAAAAAAATTCTAAAATCTTGCGATTTCGGGGGCGTTTATTTTGTCTGTTTTCTTTCTTCAAGCCGCCCGTCGGTAGTCGCTCGTGGGGAAACGCGAACGTAAATAGCAACATGAACATGAATAATTATGAGCCGAGCGGCTATCGAAGAAACTTCAACAGGAACTCGAACCAAAATATGTACCGTCGCGTTCTTAAAGCCAATTCCAAGGCCAACCGTAAGAGCTATCGTCGCAGCAACGTCAATTACAATTCGAACAGCAACCAGATGGATCCCCATCCCCATTATCATCAGAATTGAGCGACGGAAAAAATTGCAAAAAGTACAACAAAAAAAAAAGAATTGACAAATGAATGGCGAACCGTTCCGACGACCAGAGCGATAATCGACGAAGTACTGTGCCGATGAAAATACGAAAAGAAAAAAGCATTGCTGTTGTTCCGGCGATAATAATTATTGTATGGATTTTTCAAAAATAATAAACGAACAAAAAGAATTTTTCTCGTTTTTCTCCATCCATCAACGCTGAATCTAAAATCAACTATTAACAAATATCTAATTATGAACAATTAATTGAAAAAAAATGAATTGTATTTAAATTTTCATGAATTCAGTTTTGAAATTCATCCTTTTTCCCAGAAGCGAGAGTTCAATTGGATAGTGAAGGAACAAAAATAGGAACGTAGCGTGTGTTGCCGACAGTCAATTATATTCGCCGATTAATCATTTGTATCGCGGATTGACGTGGTAATTGAAACAACGCCGGACGTGTTCTACGGGCGAACGACAATCGTCCCATGTGTCCCATCACACCTTTTCGGTCCTGTCGTCTTATTTTATTTTCTCTCTCTCTCTCTCTCTCTCTCTCTCTCTCTCTCTCTCTCTCTCTTCATTTGTTTCTTTGGTTTTTGTTTTCTTCGATTCGCTCGCACTTGACGAATATACGAGGCCGGTGTCTCGTAAGTCTCCGATCGACAGGCCCGATCGGAAACGTATATAACAACGATCTCGAGCTGGGACGGGGTCGAGATCGCCGACGTTGCAGCCTCGAATTCAACCAAATAAAAATTTATTTATCACTGTTCAAATCTACACATTTGTTCACAAGAAGAAAAACATTTTTTTTCTCGCAATTAAACGAAAAGCGTAAATTTCGCTCTTCTGGTCAAAAAAAGAATTGCTTGCATTATTTCTGCAATTAAAAAGCAAAAATTAAAATGTTTCGCCAAGCGTTAGTTTTGCTCGTGACAACGGTCCTGGCTTCGCTCGCGGTTAGTGCCAAAATTCGAAGGAAAAAAAAAACGAACGCGAGCCATTTTTCGAGGATAAGCTTAATTTTCGCAATTTTTTTTTTCACTTTTATTCCAGACTCGAGATTACTCGAAGGGCCGTTACGACAGCTACAATAGCAACGCAAATTTCAATCAGGTAGTACGATAATAAAGCTTGAGTTATTGTGTTTTTTTTACAAAATTATTCATGTGCAACGTAAATTTAACTTATACAATAAAACTCATTATTTCGTGTTCGTTTTTTCGAAACATCGAAATGTATTCTTTCGAACTCTCGAATTTCTCATGTTCATATATAAATTAATGAATTTTTGCCGATTTTTATCGATTTTCAACCGAGTCCATTGGATTGATCAAAGTATTCATTTTATTTAATGCGAATTCTTTCTCCGTTGCAAATAAACGGAGCCAATTCACGTTCAATTTGAATTTCTTCTTTGGACAGATAAAAAATTAATTTTCTTGATCAAAATATTCAACCTTTCGACTAAAAAAAGGCCGAAAACAAAGAAAAAACATTCAAACCCGATCGAGTTTTCCAACAAATTTAAATTGTTTTGTTCGATTTTCAATTCCTTTTATCTATTAACAATTTTTTATTATTTTTCTTTGAAAAACCTTTCGCCATTTTTTTTGAAGGATCAACTCTATTCGAAATCCCTTTTTTTGCAATGAGAAAAAATCGACTCTGTTTCTACAATTTTCCAGTTTTTACACGTAGAATTTATAGAAATGGATAGTTCGTAATATTTTTTTTGTTTTCATCGCACAGTTCAATGGCTACGAGGATGTTCGGGAGCGTGATATGGACAATGTCAAAGGCATGCGATACGCGAGCCAGCCGCAGTTCGGCCAAATGATCGTGAGGCCCGAACCGCAGCAACAATTCGTACCCGGGGACGTTGGCCGAACGAAATACGGCGGCATCGCTTACGGTCTTGGAGGATCGGGCAAGATGCGCTACGAAATTCGGGAACGGAATACCGATTTTGGGGAATTTTGCGACGATGCGGATGCAAATGTGAATGTGAAAAGACGCCCAATATATCGCGACGACACTTCCACCGAGGTAATAGAATAAAAAATCAATTTTCCTTAATTGGTAAAAATTAAATAATAAAAATGGTGATGATAAAATTGAATAAATTTGAGGCCACCTTTTGGCGAGGTGATGACAAAAAATCAATTTACCTAAATTGTTGAAAATTAAATCATTAAAATGGTAACGATAAAATTGAATAAATTTAAGGCGTTACCCCCACTTGTAGCGCAAAAAAAGGCCTTTTTCATGCATTTTTTTAAAGAAAACTACAAAACTTTTTCAATCGATCAATATACCATCTTAAAGAACACATCTTGAAGAACTTTCAGTAATTTTTTTATTGAATAATATTACATTGTTTAGTGGCAAATGGCCGTCAATGAAATAATGTTTTTATATACACGGTTTGCGGTGACCAACATTGCGGCGAAGTGGATCATCTGAAAAAAAAATGCGGATGGATTTAGTCAAATATAAGTATAAACTAGTCTTTAATCCAAGGATTTTAAAAAATATTCATTTTTCACAAAATGGCGGACAGTCAAAGTTAATGGTTCGATATTAACGAAAAAAACGGCCGTTTTTTGGCTATAAAACGGCCATTTTTTTCGAAAAAAAAATCGAACGATTAAAGACTACATTTTTATGTATTAAATAAGCCTGCAAAATTTCAAGAAGATCGGTTCATTAGTGTTCGAGTAATCTTGGTCACCGACTTCAGAAATGCCATTTTGAAAAAAAACGCGTTTAAAGTTTCAATTTCAGTTTACACGAAGAAAATATTTTTTTTTGTAAACTTACATAGAGTCATCTATTCCGGGCCCATACAGAAGTATGGGCCCGGATACTTATGCTTCAAAAAAATGCAATAAAAAAAATCGATTTTTTCAAAATCGCAAGTGGGGGTAGCCCCTTAAGGACACCTTTAGGGGAGGAAGAAATTGCACGTTTTCATGATTTTTTTTAAAGGAAATATTTCTTCACCATTTTTGGGACATAGGGTATGTTTCATGGGGCCGGGTTGAAATTCCGAACTTTGAATGGTCGGAACGCACAAAACTCCGAAAGAATAGCACCCCGAAAGATCAAAACTCCGAAAGAATTGCACACGAAAGACCAAAACTCCAAAAATCTTAACACCGTCAAAATAATTCGGCTATGGAAGTTTTAAAACTTTCAAAATTGTCGATAAATCGACGAATTACTTCAAGAATTTTTTGATTTATTAACAAGTGATTTTGCGTCAATTTTGAAATTTGTCTAGACAACGTTATACGTTCCACATCATTTACAGTCAATTGTGTAGACTTTCGCTGGCATGATCTTGCCATGACGGCCGGGTTGAAATTCCGAACTTTGAATGCGCCGACGGTTTAAAATTCCTAATTTTAATGTTTCGGAATTGCAAGGTTCGTCAAGATTATGCCAGCGAAAGTCTACACAGTTGACTGCAAATGATGTAGAACCTATCACATTGTCTAGACAAATTTCAAAATTGACGTAAAATCACTTCTTAATAAAAAAAAATGCTTGAAATAATGAGTCGATTTATTGAAAATTTTGAAACTATTAAAAGTTCCATAGCCGAATTATTTTGACGATGTTCAGATTTTCGGAGTTTGGGTCTTCCGGGGTAGTATATTTTCGGAGTTTTGAGCGTTCTGATCATTGCAAAGTTCGAAATTTCAACCCGAACTATGATGAAAAAATTATTTCATTACAGTAAACGGAAAATAATTAAATAATCGTCATAGTTAAAATTGAATAAATTCAAGATCAAGTGATATGGTATAATAATAATATTTTATACTTAATATAAAAAAAAATCATGAAAAAACTTATTCAATACAAAATAATAAAAGGGCATTTTTTGAAAAATAGAATAAAATCCAAAAACGCCATGCGTAATCGTGATCTTGTTTGGCAGGACATCGAACGCGCTCGCATTCCCCAGCCGGCCCCGGTGAAAGAATTCTCCAGCAATGTCAACAGCAATTCCAACAATAATATAATTGGAATGAAATATCGTCGATTGTCGCACTGGAAGCCGGTGTACGTTCCGGCCCCTCCGAATTTCGTAAAGTACGGCAATGTGCCGGCGGCGGTGAGAATACACAAGAATCCAAATTCTTCAAATAACGCGATCAATTTACCAACGGTAGATAAGTCCAGTCGGTCACTTATCGACAGTCGGCAACTCGCTGATCTTACTGGCGATCAACAAGCCAAGGATCTTTATTGTTAGTTGTTCAATCGCCTTTTTGCCGGCGGCTGGTAAGCCCAATCGGCCACTTACCGACGGTCGGTAAAATAGTTTTTTTTTAATTAATGGAAATTACGTCGATCTTTTCGCACCTAATTGGAAAAAAACATTATTTGCATTGGAAGGAGCAACATTTTGGTAGACAATGTCGAAAAATAATATTTCCCATTATCGAGCAGTACGATGATCACAGTTACGCCCAAGGTCACGGGGATTTCGATCGGTCGGCCTCATATCCCGAGGTCGGTAACGTCGAATCACGTTGGAGGACGTCCGAAATGGGCGTCCAGGATTACCCGACAAAACCACTGCCTCCTTTCTGGCCCGGTAAATAACTGGATCTTCTCGACCGACCGGAACGTACGAATTGTCGCGTGGAGCTGCCCTCTCGTGATCGAGTCTCGAAATAAGAAAGCTGGCAACGATCCGAGCACCGCACGCAAACGCCATCTGGCGAATTTTTTTTCAACAAACAAAATGGCCGCTCTCCATCCAATCAAAAAACGCCGCGCTTCGAGAGAGAGCTATAATGTTCAATGAAAATTATGAATTGTTGTTATCCGCGACAAAAACCCATTAGCATAGATCAGTGGAGTTAAAAATGGCGTCGTAACAAATTATATAGGAGTTAAAAACCGTTTTTTCATTTTACGCAGGTCGCGGCGCGGTGAACGATCACGATTACGAGTTAACGCAACCGGCCTCCTCTCAGAACCTAAATTTGAATTCCAACACCAACTTTATCGGGGGTCGAAGCTACGACGCCCCGACAGGGGGCATTCCTCAACTGCGACCCCGTCGAAGCATCGAGAGCGCATCGGTCGATCCCGCGGTCGATAAGTACGGTGACCAGTAGTGGAAAAGCACTAGTGGCGCCATCCGACGTGGACGAGTCGAAGCTTCCGGAGAAGCCCCTTGACGCGTCGGCAACGAAGGTTCCTACAGTTTACCGACCGCTCATCACCCGCCGAACGATTATTCGGACACACGTTGTTACAAAAATAACCGAAATTTAAAATGCAATAAATGTATATGTCTACATATAATAAAATGATCAGCAAAAATTCTCTTTTACTTTATTTCCCCCGTCAAAAGAATCATTTATTCGTTCTACGTATTCAAATTTTATGTATCAATGTGAATCATTTTTATTAATCGTTCAAAATATTAATTCGTTCATTTTGTGCTTTCGAACTTTATTAAGGTCAATGAATTGTGATTATTTTTCGAACGAATCGTTTCTTCAGTGTCTTTGAGTTTGTTTGGGTTTCTAATGAGCACAATTTTTTTGTAAATTATCGTTTAAATAAAGATCGAATAAATAATAAAAAAAATTATAATAATTTTTTTAAATCTAGGACATCACAAAATTCATTAGGAGTCCCGGCATTTTTATTTTCTCCAAATTCTACTTCCGTCGACTTGCAAATTCGATTCGAGCAATTGACTTCGTACCGATATCGCAAAATTTTTCAGTGTGCTCTCGGATTTTTGATCTACCCAATGTCAGGCCCACGATTTTGTTCCAAGTCATTTTTTAAATACGTAAATTTCAGTGGGCGATAAAAAAAGGTGTAAAGCTTTAAAAATGGCGCTGCGATCATTCGTCATTGACGAGAGTGGAGAAGGCACCAGGTTCAAAAATTTTCAACTGTGTTGTCTGGCCCTCGTAAATTGTGGCCCATAATGGAGAAAACTTTTGGCACATGGTCGTAAATAAAATTGACAAGGGTGTCAAGTTGAATAAATCAATCGCGATATACTCGACAAAATAATAATTGTCCCCGTATGATTTGTCACTTCAATTAAGATCGAGGTCGAAATTTTTTCCTTCGCTCTCCCTCGTACGAAATAATATCACGGTCTTTTGAAGAAGTTAATTGTCAAATCATTGGCGCGCTTTTTGCAAATAATTTGTAACTATGTATATGTGTGCAAGTCTATATACGTGTATGTATGATGTATACATACATAATTCGTTGTAAGGAAATCGGCCTGATATATTTATTAGTCACTTGGGTCCGTCGTCGCAGTCGTTTTTGGGTGCTGCTCGATGCGCTCCGAATTTCGCTTATTTTCGGTCGACGTTCGATCGACGAATTTTTTTTCACCAATTCCGTGGGAATGACGATATCCGTGTATTTTATTCTTTTTTTCTTGTCAGTTTTGCACGATACCTCGTCAGCCTGCCGAGTGAGTGCAGACGCAATCCACCAACAACAAAAAAACCTCGTTTCTCACTAATAACGAAACAAAAAATAGACAAAAAAAGTATCGAGAAAAACGCTGCAGAATATTTTTTCGAAAATAAAAAAAAAAGAATTTCCAAAAATCATGATTATATTAGACGTGTACGGTTATCGTATTCATCTCGTTAAATTGAAAAAGTTAAATTGAATAAAAAATATGAGTTCAATTCATTTAAAAAATCAACTTTAGAGAAAATAATTAAATTTAATTTAAAAAAATCTGATTTCATTCAATATAAAAAATTTCCTATAGTTAAAAAGTTTGTATGTGATAGAACATTTTTAATTAAATAAAAAAATGAATTAAACGTTATTAAAAATTTAATTAAATGAGAAAAAATTCAGTTTAATTAAATAAAATTAAATTGTATTTAAAAAATTTCATTAAACTAAATTAAAATATGAACTTTTGTTAAAAAAAATTGTATGTGATAGAACATTTTTAATTTAATTGAAAAAATGTATTAGAAATTTAATTTAATGAGAAAATGTATTGTTCAATTGAATTGAAATATATTTAAAAAATTTCATTTAATTTAGAAAAATGACTTATAGGAATTTATATACTTTATTCTCGAGTAGGATGGCACGTCAGGTCCCGTCTTTGGACATCGGCTCGACGGGGAGCTAAGAAGTGTCCTGAGAGCTATGATCGCCACTCGACAGGGCCCGATCGCCGATCCGTCAGACGCGAATCCCAAAATCAACTATATTATGGCGCTTTTGAAGGAGCGTGTAACGTCGCACAGGGACAGCAGTCCCTGTACGAAAAATAACTCGCATGGGGGCAGAAGATTTTTCTTATGGCCAAACCGTCCACGTCGGACCGAGGCTATCGATCGCTTTGGCGGCAAATTTCACAGCGATATCAGACCCGGTAAATGGAAAATTAGCGCCAGTATCGATTTCAATCGCATTCGAAAATATTGGGGAAGACGTCGCGCGATGAATCGGCAATGTTATAAAAAAAATCCTGCAGCACGTTGCAAGGAAATAGAATACGATTATCGAGCAACAAAAAAATAGACATGTACACGAATTGTTCGAAAATAAAAGATATCCGAATAAAATTGGCATAAAAATCATTGTAAAAAGTATTGCGGCTTTTTTTTTATACCTCGTCATCTACTATTCTTTGATAGAATTATGAGCAAAAAAAAACAAAAAGTAAGCTATGAAGAAGCAATGATGATAATAAAAATTAAAATAATATCGAAACGAATAATAACTCGTTGGTTCGAATTTCCCAAAAAAAAGGCAACGACTGGGTTTTCGAATTGCGCGAATCGACAAACCCTGGAGTAAAAAAAGCGGCTGCAATAGCAAGGCTCCGAAGCTCGAAGGCAGTTGGTGGCCAAATCGATTATAGTCCATAAAAGAAACGATTGTGGCAGGCGGTGCTCGGATCAAAATTCGTAAAAACAAAAACAAACGATCAACAATAAGCCAATTTCTTGTGCGTTTCCCTCGTCGTTTTTTAGTTTGTTCGTTTTTTTTCAGTGTGTTTTGAAAACAACAACTACGTGGGAGTCGAGGAGAATGAAAAAGATCAGTGCGTCGACGGTCGGCAGAGCCAGCGAAATCGCGAAGGAGCACGGAGCTAAACGGAGCAATTGTGGGAAATATTATACTTGAAACAAGAATATATTTATCCTTTTGCATATTGGCGGGTTTTTTAAATTACATTCGGTGCAAGGAAAACGAAGCGAAAATAGAAATCCCAAGTCGGAAGTGGTTGATAGATTGAGATAGGGATTTTTTGGGCCTGCCGGGTCGTTTTTGGGACAAAAAAAAATGTTGGACATGGATTGGGCAACGTCGCTGGCTTTTTTGTGCGTAAGTGAAGCAGAAAAGTTTTTCGAGAATAAAAACCGCACCTATCATTGGGTGAATCTTGGTATTGGGCTGAATGGGACACCTTGCGTCCCGCCTAGCCCAATGACCCCGGTCGTTAAAAACTGCGATGAATAAATTATCCTTTTCGAATTCTTCGATAAAGCGATTTTTTTTCTTTTTTTGGGCTATTGGGCTGAGTGGGACACCTTGCGTCCCGCCCAGCCCAATGACCCCGTTCGTTAAAAACTGCGATGAATAAATTATCCTTTTCGAATTCTTCGATAAAGCGATTTTTTTCTTTTTTTGGGCTATTGGGTTGAGTGGGACACCTCGTGTCCCGCCCAGCCCAATGACCATGTTCGTTAAAAACGGTAATGAATAAATTATCCTTTTTCAAATTTTCGATAAATCGTTTTTTTTTCTTTTTTCGGCTATTGGGCTGATTGTGAGTGGCACACCTTGTGTCCCGCCCAGCCCAATGACCATATTCGTCAAAAACTTCGATGAAAAAATTATCCTCTTCGGAATCGTCGATAAAGCGATTTCAATAAAGCCCTGTAGCCCCTATAGCGGGGCTACAGGGATGGATTTTGGGCTGAGTGGGCAGTTTGTTTGGGGTGAAAAGGTTGTCGAGTGAATACTGAATAAAATTCCAGGCTGCAGGGCTGATCATCGGGGACTTGGGGGTAACTGGGACACCATCACAGTTGAGGCTGAGACACTCCGGCTACGAGATAATATCGTTCAACGACGAGGATCCGGTAAATCCTGGTTCTTTGGGATCCCCGAGAATCGGGACGAAAAATTGTACCTCGGGGGAAGGTGGGGTCGATCCGGGTTCGCCCAACGTTGGGAATTCGTTGGTCGAGAATCGAGGCGTTCATGAGGCCAGGCGATGGAGCCGTGGTTCGAAAATTGGGCGGGACACCCGTCTCAACAGGATCGACGTTGGGTCAAAGGGCCCATCGAGCACGGGGCCGGCAAGGCCCAGCGGGGTTTATCTCACCCTGGGGATTCCCGGGAGGCTTGTACAGGATGAGAATACACAAAAGAATTCGCCGGGTTCCGTTGGGTTGTGGGACGACTCGAGTCATCGAGATCACTCGGGTAATCGGGGCGAGCTCGTTGCCGCGCTCATCGAGACGAAGATCCAAGACGAGAAGCACGAGGACGCGGCCAAAATGGGCCCCAAGTTCGAGCCTGTCCCCGAAGACCCAAAAGTGCTCGATCGAGTGAACGAAGGGTCGCCCAAGAGCCAAGAATCCGACCAGGAAACCCCGCCCAAGATTGTTCCGATTGCCGATCCGAGTCGCGATGGCCAAATTGTGAAATCCGAGGCGGCTCGAAAGACTGACAGAATTGGGACGCTTGGGACAAAATCTGCATTCTCAAAAATTGCAAAGTTCCCTTCAATTCGAATTCACAATCCCGAAACTTATTGGCCCCCCGCGGCAAGCCCGGCCATTTTTTCCCCCGTTTATCCATCGTTGGGCTTCGACGTTACGAGCGATTTGAGCCACAAAACCGTCATTCCTTTCGTTCCCAATGAGCCGCGAGTCTCGGAGATCGGGCCAAAGAGCGCGGTGAAAAACGCCAACTTTGGTCCCGAGCCACGCAACGGCGCATGGGACCTCGAATCGAATGACCTTGGGGCCCAAACCGCGGGCCCAACGAGTTCCAATCAGAGACTTCCGTCGTTCATGTTGATCAACAGCGCCAAGCACGAACTACCGATGCTTCGTACTGTCAACCGCTTGTCCCTCGAGCTGGCTGACCTTGTTCCCTTCTCCGGAGCAAGCCTCGACGTGTTGTCCCTCGGCCCAAAAAGTCGGGGGCCTCTCGAGGGACAACTGGACGCTGACTCGATGTCGCATCTCCCTTGGGAGCACTTGGATGATTCGGATCGGATTGTTGATGTTGGAAGGGCACGCGCCGGGGGCGACGATTACGACAGCGCCGATCTCAATGCCCGAATCAATCGCAGGTAAAGTCCGCGACTTTTCAAAGGCTGTTCCAGATTCCCAGCAATTTCACAGATGGTGTCCCAACGCCCTTTCTCAGTTCCCACGGCGACCGAGGCTTTTTCCGATCAACGTCTCGTGTTTCAGGTGTCCCCCAATTGTGTCGCAAGTCTCCGACGATGTCTCAGGCCCCAACTTTCCCCAAGTCCCCAACTGCATACCGGATCTCCAAATGCGCCATAGTGGCTAATGGTGCTCGATGGTGTCCCAAGTCCCCAACGGCGTCCCAGGTCCCCAAAATGATCTTGAAAGGCCCTGATGATGGTCTCGCCTTTCCAACGGCCCCGTATACTTTGTTCGCAACGAACCCAACAACTGTCCCTCTCGCCCAAAGCGGTGCTTAATGGCATTGCCCCGGCTCCCCAAATGCGCCACAGTGGCTAACGGTGCTTGATGGTGTCCCAAGTCTCCAACGGCGTCCCAGGTTCCCAAAATGGTCTTGACAGGCCCTGATGATGGTTTCGCCTTCCCAACGGCCCCGAATACTCTGTTTGCAACGACCCCTACAACTGTCCCTCTCGCCCAAAGCGGTGCTCAATGGCATCGCCCCGGATCCCCAAATACGCCGCAGTGCCTAACGCTGCTCGACGTTGTCCCAAGTCCCCAACGGCGTCCCAGGTCCCCAAAATGGTCTTGAAAGGCCCTGACGATAATCTCGCGTTCCCAACGGCTCCGAATGCATTGTTCCCAACGAGCCCAACAATTGTCCCTTCCGCCCAATGCGGTGTTCAATGACATCGGCTGGATCCCCAAATGCGCCACAGTGACTAACGGTCCCCAATGCCGTTCCACGTCCACAAAATGGTCTTGAAAGGCGATCCCAACAACTGTCCCTCTCACCCCAATGCGTCCCATACTCCTCCAGCTCGTTTTCACCATTTAGCAATCCCTTTGCCCGCTACGAAACTTCGATTCGAAGACTTTTTCATTCCGCCCGTGCGTGTTTCAGAACATTCACGAACGTTTCGCGAGTTGTCCCATTGGGATCCCAACCGGACAAGTCCAATGTCACGTCCTCCGTGTCCAATTATCTCATTGACATTGTGCACGGGATCGCGCCCGTCGTTCACGAGGCTCCGTACGTCGCCGTGAACAGGGGCGGAACCTTAAGGAACATCGAGGATCCTCGGAACTTGACTCGTCCTCGCGACAGCAATGCAGCCCGAGCCAAATACAAGAGAACAAGGAATCTTGGTGTTCCGAGTTTCTATCAGTTTGTCGCAAAGTTTACTGACCTCGTGCTCGAAAACGCGTTGCGCTACGAGACCAGTCCGCGGGGAAGTCGCGACGCTGGTTATCTAACCGGAAGTGGGAGAGTGTGAGAACCGGGAGGCGGGGGGGGGGGGGATATAATAAAATCAGCCACAGATTGGCAACGTCGTAAAGGGGGGAACCGCAAACTTCACGTCAACAAATTATAATAATTATGGCACTTGCCGTCTATTACAAACAAATTCGTTATCCCTCGTCAATTACAAACAATCGTCATGATTATAATATTTCATCGCGATAAGATAACTATACTTATTCTTGTAATTATTACAATAATTATCGTACCAATAGCAATTGTAATATGAAAGTATAATTACAAAATACGTCGATTTGCCTTTGCGTGCTTGTTTTTTCTTTTTTTTTAGTCTTGTGTTATCGTGTGCGCGCGTGTGTGTGTATAGTTTTTTTGTCGAAATTTATATTTTACCTCCGTTATCCTCTATTTTTCTTCATTATTCACGTTTTCTTTCCTTTGAATCAGTCTTAACCCGAGGATTACCGAACCTTGTACTCGAATAAATGCGCAACCATTCGTTTGTTTATTTCATTTATGCAATTGTTTTTTCTCCCTTTCTTTATCACTTTTTGCGATTTTTCTCGCGTGTGTCCGTCAATTTAATCTTGTTTTTTCCATTCCGCTCTCACTTTTTTTCAAATGCTTACCGAAAAAGTAAGCACACAAACACACATACGCACGAACACACACACATACACGCGCGCGTATATGTGTGTATAGGTTTCTTTTCAATCGTTATTTATTAACAATGGTATCGAGTGCCATTGGGATTGGCGTGACTTTGAGCATTGGGTTTTCGTGTAATCGGTAATCCATAGGCTAGATAAACTATTGGACGTGTAGAAGGTACATTAGTGATGCATTTAATTTTTTAATGTTTATATATATATATATATATATACACACACACGTACATGTGTGTGTGTGTATACATGTATGTGTGTGTATATAATCACACGTAATCGCAATGTACTTGCTGATTTTTTTTTAATCACATACGTATATATACAAATGTAATCCATAATTAAGTGACGACAGACACACTCACACATGCATACATGTGCGGATTTGTGTGTGTATGTGTGCGTGTGCGCGCGCGTGTGTATATATACACACACACACACACACACACACACACACATATATGTATATATATATATATATAGTTTCGATAAAAAGTTATCGATGATTTTGGGTAATTGCAAAATTATAGTACAACAATATATTTCATTTTATTTTTTACTTTACAAAGTTACTATACAGCTCTGTAAAATTAATTAAATTATTCTAATATAATTTTGCAATAATCTGAAGTGATCGAAAAGTTCTTACCGGTGCTGTATATGTGTTCATAAACACACACACACACACACATATATATATATATAAGTATATGTGAGGTATTCCACGTGAATCCAGTGGACTTTTTCTCTGACCCCCGCCAATACGATTTGTTTTTTTTTATCTGATTCCATTGACTCTAAAAGACACCCTGTTTTTTTTTACATTTTTCGAGACAAACCTCGAAAAATGTAACATTTTGTTCGAAAACAAAAAAAAATGTCTCAAAACTAAAATGCCCCGATTTAAAAATCTGAAAAAATTCCAAGCTATCACCCGCAGTGGAAGTGTGTTTTTTTGTGCTTTCTGAGCGATTAACGTTAAAAAAAATCCGAAAAATTTACTACTAACTGCTCAGAGTCCATGATTGTGAGTTGGTTATTCAAAAATGATCGAAAAAATTCATTACGGGTATCAAAATATTTAAGTATGCGCCCCGACGTAAGCGGTTCTTGAATTTTTCGGATTTTTTTAACGTTAATCGCTCAGAAAACACAGAAAAAAATCATACTTCCACTGCGGGTGATAGCTTGAAACTTTTTACATATAATCACGCATTTTTGGGAATTTTTTCAGATTTTTAAATCGGGGCGTTTTTTTCGGAGAAATTTTTTTTTTATTTAGGGTTGTTTCGAAAAATGGAGAAAAAAAATTCAGGGTGTCTTTCAGACTCAATGGAACCAGATTAAAAGAATGAATCGAATTGGCGAGGGTCATGGAAAAAGTCCACAGGATTCACGTGGAATACCTCATATATATATATATATATATATATATATATAGGGGGACACTTCCGGTCCCTGTGAAAATTTTCCGAAACGTCAATTCCCTTTTTCATTTATCTTCTCGTTCTCCTCAATCGGTGTCCCCCTATCTTTCGAAATTGGTGGAATAGAAAGAAAGAAAGAAGAGAAGAAAAAAAATAGTCAAATAGCATCCACATGGAAATTATCGCACCAGTACTGCTCCGTGCCATTTATTGTTTTTCTTCCGCCCCGCCTGTTTTTTTTTCTACAGCCTTTGTGACACAACAATCATTTATGCTAGGCAGAGCACGAACGGGTCGATAAAAAATGAAGGCTTGAAAAAAACTCCAACAAAAAAACCACACACACACACACACCAATTACCGTAGGTACACAAATGCATCCCCGGACTCGAGAGAACGAGTGAGGAGGTAAAATATAAATTCGAAAAGAAACAAAATAAATGCGATAAAACGCGTAATTTTCAGCCCCGTCATTGAGCTCTCGCGTCGATAAAATTTTACACGATTATTACACGTGGATAAAAATTCGTTATTGGAATACACTTTTTTCTCGCTTTTTCGCCTATTTGTCGTTTTTTTTTTTTGTTGTTCTTCAAACGTAATGTATTTACCTCTGTCTTTTCCCTTATTTCGCGTTTTTTTTAAAGCCCACGCCACCCTGAGCAATAATTCAGAAGTTTCGTAAAAAAAATTAAAAAAAAGAACAACACAATAAAAGGAATATACGTAGAAAAATGCAAATCGCGTGATGCTTTACGTATTCGTGTCAATGTGCGTGTGCGCGCGTGTGTGTACGTGTCACTCGGGAACGATTACTTTCGGAAAAAAATAAAATCCAAACCAAACGAAAAAAACAACGAAAAAAAATCCACTACACCGTACGATCGTGATGTAGCAGCAAACGGGGAAAAAGAAATAGTCATCCGTAAAAACATTCGCGGTTTCAATCACGCGACACAAAAAAAATTAATCAACGCGATTGGAAAAAAAAATCGAAGCGGCGTGACACGATCGCAGTCCTACAGCAACGGGATGAGATTTTTCTTTCTTTTTTTTTTCTTCTTTCGCTTCACTACTCCCAGCCTCGTACCAGCGGTAGGTACAAGTGTTTTTGTTTTTCTCTCGCCACTCGATTTTTCTTTTTGTTCGGTCGGGCGTGTTTTTCTTTCGTTTTATTTCTTTGTCCATTATTATTATTTTCACGACTCACGGGCCACGCTTTGTGTTCTCATATTCAATTACTTACGTTTTTGTTTTGTTTTCGTCTCTGTATACTTCTTCTCACATATTCTTTCGCACATTAACGCTGAGTCATTTGTATTTTGCGTATGGGTATATATATATATATATATATATATATATATATATATATATATATATGTATATCGAGACTAGCAATTATCGTTTGCTTAAAAATTAATTCATATTAGTTAGGTGAAACCGCCTCAAAGTCGCGAAATTATTTTAAGACCTATATATATTTAATATCATTTATCTTGAATTTATCATCTCTTTTGTAATTCCCGATGCTTATATATTCATTTTATAAAATATATTTATATATATGTGTTCGTATGCGTGTGTGTAATGTTTTTTGTTTCGTATTTACAATGAATGTGATGCACAAAGTTGCATTTGTACCATTATTACTGCTACTGTTATATTATTATTATTGTTGTTGTTGTTGTTGTTGCTGTTGTTGCTGCTGTTCTTAGTATTATTATATCATTTCTTCTTATTATTTTTTATCCCTCCCCGAGCAGTGCTTATTGTACTCTCTGTTCTCTCTCTGTTCTCTCTCTCTCTCTCTCTCTCTCTCTCTCTCTCACTATGTATATATATATTTACAATTGGGTGAATTAATATATATATATATATATATATATATATATATATGAGGTATTCCAAGTCTTTTCAACCGGCCTAAAAGCCTTCAATCTTTTTCAAAGTTGGTGATGGATTTGTATTGTATATTTAGTGTACGTGGCATTTTTTCAGATTTTTATCGGCTAACTCGGAGATGAGATTTTACACGTGATAAAATTTCAAATGATCGTATCGTAGTGATCTTCTCGTCGTACGAAAAAATGTCCTCTACAAAAAAAGATGCGTTTTTTGTGAACTATTTTGAAAAAAAAAATCACAATTTTCCGAGTACGACAAAACTAACACAAAAATAAATTTTTTAATTTTTTAATTTTTCAACCCCAATGACTAGATTGTTCTTGGTGAAATTTATATTGAATTTTATTTTATTCGTGTAAAACAACATGTGTAAGTTTCATTGTGGGCTGGGCTTGCGTTCAGTTAATATCGTCGTCTTAAATTTAATGGGAAATTGTTTTTGTTGAATGACACGATTTACAATTTTTAAGTACAAATGGTAATGACTAAACTTGTAGGAAATCGAGTGCTTTACAACTTTGGTCATTACAGTTTTTCCTCTATCATCAATATTTTGAGAATTAAACCTGAAAAAAAGCGACTATAGCATTATCTCGTTCATTTTTTACTTTAGGGCATAAACGAACATAAACAAACAAATCTTTTCTTTTACCGTTGGCGTACGACCTTAAATATTGATTCTATGAATAAAAGGTGTGAGCAAAAATTGTCCAAAATTTCATTCTCTACAAGTTTCTTCATGTTCGTTTATGCCCTAACGTTAAAAATAAACGAGATCATGCAATAGCCGCTTTTTTCAGGTTTCATTCGGAAAATATCGATGGTAGAGAAAAAACTATAATGACCAAAGTTGTAAAGCACACGATTTCCTGCAAGTTTAGTTATTACCATTTTTACTTAAAAATCGTAAATCGCCGAGTTATTCAACAAAAACAATTTCCCATCAAATTTAACACGACGATATTAAATGAATGCAAGCTCAGCCCAGAATGAAACTTACACATGTTGTTTTACACTAATAAATGAAAATTCAGTGTAAATTTCAGCAGGATCAACCTAGTCATTGGGGTTAAAAAATTAAAGAATTGAAGATTTTTCTTTTTTTTTTAGTGTTGTAGTACTTGGAAAATTTTGAAAACTTTTTCGAAAATACTTCATAGAAAAACGCATCTTTTTTGTAGAGAACATTTTTTCGTACGACGAGAAGGTCACTACGATACGATCATTTGAAATTTTATCACGTAAAATCTTATCTCCGATTTAGCCGAGTTAGCGAGCTGATAAAAATCTGAAAAAAATGCCACGTACTCAAACTATACGATGCAAAAACATCACCAACTATAAAAAATATTGAAGGTCAGGCTTTTAGCCCGTTCGAAAACAATTGGAAACTTTATATATATATATATATATATATATATATTAATTCTTGAGTAAAGAAAGTGTCTATAAAGTAATCCATAGATGAGCAGGGGCTTTAAGGGGTTAGGCTACTGTGGAAATTTAAAAAAAATCGATCAGCGCTTGAGGCAAATCGAATCGAAGGGGAAGTTCCAACATATGGTGCACGAATCGTCGAATGAAGGTGAAGGGATCATCATAGTGTAAAATTTTCCAAAAATCGATTTTTTGGATAATTCATTGGATAAGTGACTTTTCCGAAAAACGAGGCTAACATTTTTTTGCTTTTTTTTTTCATTTATTGGGTTATAAATGATGATATTCAGTCAGGGGAAGCTGAAATTCACCGCCCCTCCCCTCCCCCATAAAAAATTATGGGGAAACACGTGATAAATTAGGGAATTTTTGAAAATTTCGATGCCTATATTGGGTTTGTTTGGGTCCCAAATCCAAACAATTTAAATTATTTTCTGCTCGTAATAATTATTCGTCGAAAAGTCACTTGTCTAAAGAATGACTCTTTTTCTTGCATTATCCGATAGTATAGACGGTTATAAATATGGACCTCGCATCGCCGATTGATCGTAAAAGTAAACAATTTTCTATGAAAATTCCGCACTGGAAGCTCAAACGCGTTCTTCTCGAAATGTCGTTTTTCAAAACGGTGTACACTCTCAAAGGAAAAGTTTTCAAGCGATCTGTCTCAATTTTTGACACAACAACAACAACAAATTTTGAAAAAAGTAAGCTATATTCGATAAGGTAGCGCGGTCCGAAACCGACCATCTAATCGGCAAAGGCAATAAAAGTGCTTCAAATTAATTTTTTTGTTCAAACCAAATTTTGTTTTTTTAGAGGGAACGTTGTTCAAAGTTTTGAGCAGCTTGACGAGGTTTTCGGGTACCGTTTGTTTAAGATACCGAGGCCGTAATGAAAGTCTGCATTGGTCGTTCTCAAAAATCGTGGTCCGTAACCGACCTGGCCATGGTCCGAACCCGACCCCCCAATTTTTTTACAGCGAATCAAGGGAAAAGGCAAAATTTTGTATTTATTTTGCAACCTGTTAGCAAAACAATACGATTTGGGAATAATTTTCAAATTTATTTTAAAACATTTTGAGGCCTTTTTTTAGGAAATAAAATTGAATGAATGCATTGATTGCAGTTTTACTCGCTTAATGGAAAAATTACAATTTCAATCGCTGTCTCAGCTGTCTTCTGCCTCACAATAACTGCGAATTGCCGACGGACGAGTCCTAATGCCATGGCAGCAAGTGCTCGCCGCAGAATTGCCGGATCTCGTTTTGGCTTTAGACGTTTGAACGATCGCCCCATTTCTAAAACAACCACGTGCAATTACCGTCAGAAGTCATTGAATCACAGTTTGACTATCAAAAACAAGCTAGAAAATCTTTAGTGCGCAAAAACGTAGGGGTCGGTTTCGGACCACCCGTTGGCGGTCGGTTTAGGACCACCGAGACTTTTTTCAAACAATCACTCGCCGTTTACTTACAACGATGCGAGTGATCTCAATTCATTGGTGTGTGTTCAAGTCTAGGCCATAAGCAACCGAAACAACCGACCTTTGGATTTTTCACGAAAAAATTAAACACTTCAAACTGCAGTTCCGTGCAGCTGAAAAATGAACTTTCGCGTTGTCAAAACACAACGCGACGCAAAACCATAGAATGGAATGAGAGAAAAAGATGGCTCTCTGCCTCCAAATTTTCGGTGCTGTGAGAGCTTTCAAATTCCACCACCGACAGCTTCGGTTGCAGCACAAGTACTGAGAAACATGGAGAGGTCGGTATGGGACCACCGGTCGGTTTCGGACCACGCTACCCTACGTTTTTTTTTTTCAAACCGCCGCCATTTTGTCACGTTTTATAAAAAAAATACCTCCATAGCAAGAAAGCGGCTTTCATACTGATTAATAATCTTTTCGGAAACTCCTTTCCGAGGACTCCTTTTTTCGTTTTCGTTAACGGTTTTCACCAGTAAAAAAAATGTTAAAATACAATAAAAATAAACGTTAAAATTTTTTTTCTGTTCTTCGTGAGTGCCTTGATTTGACATAAAAAAGTCAGACTGATTGGCGTATGTTAAGCGAAAATCAGCTATTCTTCGACCCGTTATACTGTGATGATCCTCCAAACTCACGCTACAACGATAGAAGTGACGGAAAAACTTCAAACGCTTTTTTCTTCTCGAAACGATGTTTTTGAAAACGCCGTACATGGAATTCGGTCCACTTATTCAGTGTAATAATAGTTTCGTCTTTACCGACGGCTTCTTAACATTCTGATTTTTCCATTAATTACTCACAATAATGTCATTATTCCTCGAATAACGGAGAAAAAAATGCACATTTTTCTTCCCGATCAAATCGCGATAACGAAAAAAATAAGCTCGTTCAAATCTTAGCCAACATTCTCAATTTTGAGAAAAAGCTCGTTTCTTTTTGTTTCGGATCAACTGGGTGGCCAACGTCAAGTACACCGTCGAGCCCCTCACGTGCCAAGGTCCTTCGCGATATTGTTCATAACTTCTGTGATGATTGATGTTTTTTTTTTCACGAAATTTGGTGCACAACTTTGTTAATGTACATACGAATAAATGGCCAAACGATCTTTCAGTCAACTTACTCGTACCTTCAAAATTAATTTTTTTCAAAAATCCACATTTTTCGGGTGACCACAGTGGCCTAAGCTCTTAAAAAATTGACCAACTTTCTTTACTGCTTTAGTCTATCGTCATCACAATTGGATTTGGATTTGAATATTCATATATATATATATATATATTAGGGTGATTCGATTCAGGGCAACTTTTTTTACCCATCGTGCCCGAAAACCTTTAGTTGATACCTAAAAACAAACTTTCGTGAAAGGGGGATGTTGTCAAAAAATATTTAGAGGTCGCGAATCAGAATTGAAGGTTTCCCATTTGATTAACATTGAAAAAAAAATGTTTTTCTCATTATTAGTGTTACCATTCCGCGAATTTTGATATCGCGATATTTTCCAAGTGGGTTCTCATAGGAAATACGATACTCCACAATAAAGTTCATTGAGCCATGGCCGTAAATTCAACTCTTTCTCAGCTATAGGTGGATGAAGTAAAATAAATAGATTTTTTTGTTTAAAAAAAGATCTATTTATAAATAGATAATATAGTAAATAGAAATAAAGTAAATATAGTAAATAGAAATATAGTAAATATAGATAATAGAAATATAGTAAAATAAATAGATTTTTTTAAACAAAAAAATCTATTTATTTTACTTCATCCACCTATAGCTGAGAAAAAGTTGAATTTACGGGCGCGGCTTATGAGACTTTTTTGTAGCAAATTACTTTCTCTTCATAGTTTTCATTTGATTTTTTTTTCGATATATCTAATAGCTTAGGCGTTACAGCCGTTTGAATAGATATTTTCATACAATATTCACTTGAAATAATGATACCGCTGAAACGGTTGAATTTACGGACATGGCTCAATGAACTTTATTGTGGAGTATCATATTTCCTATGAGAACCCACTTGGAAAATATCGCGATATAAAAATTCGCGGAATGGTAACACTAATAATGAGAAAAACATTTTTTTCAATGTCAATCAAATGGGAAACTTTCAATTTTGATTCGCGGCCTCTAAATATTTTTTGACAACACCCCCTTTCACGAAACTTCGTTTTTGGGTACCAACTAAAGGTTTTCGGGCACGATGGGTCAAAAAAAAAGTTACCCTGAAACGAATCACCCTTATATATATATATATATATATATATATATATATATATATGTATGTATGTATATGTATATATATGTATGTATATGTGTGTGATGATAATCTCGCCACTGTCGATAGGTCAGATTATGTCCTACTATATGCTGGAATCTTCCGTTTAGTAAAAGTCCCACGGTTGTCGAGATTTTCGGCTTTATGTTATTTTTTGAAAACAATAATCTGCTTTTGGTTTTTCGCATGCCATTTCTACAAATGACACAGATCGACAATAACTAAGCAACTTTTTAAAGTAATTGGCCCGATACGCGTAGTGCATTTGTTTTTACAACGCAGGCTATCAAAGTTCGAATTGTTTTGTATGAAAATTCTGCATAAGATCTGCATAAATTCTGCATAAGATCATAAAGTTTCTCTAGCATTCAAGGTTGAGAAGAAGACTCTTCTAGATTAAGGGGAGGTACCTGGGTAAACGGCGAGAAAAAGAGGTAAACTTCGGGAATTTTTATCTCAAAAACTAATGTCTCGATTAGATCCAAGATTTTTTTATTGGAAAATATGTACATTGAGGTATGTTTAGGAATTTTTTAAAATAAATTCATTGACTGGAAGCGTTTTAAACGCGATTATCTCGAAACATAGTTTTCAAAGTCGGTGCCAGATGTGTCTCGAAAACGGCTTATCCGATTTTGTCCAAATTTGGATGCAATATTCTTCGATAGTTTTTCTCGTTCGCCACGTAGGGGTTTTTCATTTGATTGAACGGTTGCTTTTTTTATGCAATGTGTATGCAATCCAAAATCGTCGGAAATTGCGAACGAAAAACGAATGTTAATTTAAAACGGGAGCAATTCCGTCAAAAATGAAAATTTCAAAAAAATCCCACCACTATACCCATACAATAGGGCAGAAGCCCTATTGTATGGGCCAGAAATTGATGATTCGATGTAAGTAATTTCTTAATTAGTATTTCTATACGCAAATCAAGTGTAAAATTGGAAAACTCTTTCAGAAATTTTCAAAAATTTATGACTCAAAAACTATGAACTTGAGCAAAATTTTATAAATAATACTTTCGTTTTAAAATTGCCCAAAATGTTTTTAAAAAATAATTCATCCCGAAAAAACTTTAATTTTTTGAAAAATTGTTTTAATAATTGGCTACAAACAATTGAATGCTCGACTTTTCGGCAAAAAATTGTGATATTCGGATTCAGTGGATCAAAATACATAAAAAAAAATTTTGCTTCATCCATCGAGCTCAAAATTTTACGAACATATAATACCGTATCCACATCGAAAAACTTTAATCGCGTTTTTCTCGAAACTGTTTTTCAAGTCGGTGACCACTATAATTCAAAAACCACTCGATGGATTTTGATAAAATTTGGTGTGCTTATCGATAGGATTAAAAACTAGTCCTCAATCGAAGGATTTTCATTTTTGTTGAAAATTTCTATTTTTTTTTTAACAATAAACGAGCGATTTTTTGGTCGAAAATCGAAAGTTATCTGTCGGAAGCCGCCATTTTGTTAATTTTTTAAAGAAAAAAAAGCTTCGATTAAATACTAGGTTTATTATTAAACTAATGATTTTTTTTGTATTTTTATTCCAGATGATCCAGTCAAATTTTCTGAGGGGGGAGGGGTTCCGACAAAGATGGCGATATTTTTATAAATAATCAATATTTTTCTTTGACAATTTGTACAAGTCAAGTTGAAATATAACATGAAAAGACTGCGTCACCACTTTTGTGAAACAAACTTAATTACTATAAAAAAAAAAAAGAAATTATTGTAAATGCTCGTTTTTTCACGCCTCTGACTGCATCTCACCTCTTAAACCGCGTCAAGAAAAGTTGTCATTTGTAGGAATGGCATGCGAAAAACCGGAAGCAGATGATTTTTATCTCGAAAACCGTGGGACTTTTATTAAACGGAAATTCCAGCGTATAGTAGGACATGATCTGACCGATCGACAGTTGTAGAATTATCCATTCATAACAAAACACCCTGTGTGTGTGTGTACGTCGTTAAAAAAAAAGTAATATTCGGCCCAAATATATCGACAAAAACGACAATGACGGCGTCGGGCGTTGGCAGCAGCGTCAGGCAACAACAAAAACGACGACGACGACAACAACAACAGCAACAACAACCAGGAAAAGGTCGGTAAAAGAAGAGAAAAAAAAAAGTCGAAAGCCGTCACGCGCAAGGATCGTAAGTATAATTTTACGTAAAAAAATTCTCGCCCGTTTGAGTTTCTTTCTGTTCTCTTTTTCTCTTCTCGTGCTCTTTATATCTAAAGACAAAAATGTTATATATATATTAGGGTGATTCGTTTCAGGGTAACTTTTTTTTGGCCCATCGTGCCCGAAAACCTTTAGTTGGTAGCCAAAAACGAAGTTTCGTGAAAGGGGGGTGTTGTCCAAAAATATTTAGAGGTCGCGAATCAAAATTGAAGGTTTGCCATTTGATTAACATTGAAAAAAATGTTTTTCTCGTTATTAGTGTTACCATTCCGCGAATTTTGATACCGCGATATTTTCCAAGTGGGTTCTCATAGGAAATATGATACTCTACAATAAAGTTCATTGAGCCATGTCCGTAAATTCAACCGTTTCAGCGGTATCATTATTTCAAGTGAATATTGTATGAAAATATCTATTCAAACGGCTGTAACGCCTAAGCTATTAGATATATCGAAAAAGAATCAAATGAAAACTATGAAGAGAAAGTAATTTGCTACAAAAAAGTCTCATAAGCCGCGCCCGTAAATTCAACTTTTTCTCAGCTATAGGTGGATGAAGTAAAATAAATAGATTTTTTTTGTTTAAAAAAATCTATTTATTTTACTATATTTCTATTATCTATATTTACTATATTTCTATTTACTATATTCACTTTATTTCTATATACTATATTATCTATTTATAAATAGATCTTTTTTAAACAAAAGAATGTATTTATTTTACTTCATCGACCTATAGCTGAGAAAGAGTTGAATTTTCAGGCTCGGCTTATAAGACTTTTTTGTAGAAAATTACTTTCTCTACAAAGTTCTCATCTGAATTTTTTTCGATATATGTAATAGCTTAGGCGTTACAGCCGTTTGAATAGATATTTTCGCGCAATATTCACTTGAAATAATGATGCCGCTGAAACGGTTGAATTTACGGCCATGGCTCAATGAACTCTATTGTGGAGTATCATATTTCCTATGAGAACCCACTTGGAAAATATCGCGATATCAAAATTCGCGGAATGGTAACACTAATAATGAGAAAAACATTTTTTTCAATGTTAATCAAATGGGAAACCTTCAATTTTGATTCGCGACCTCTGAATATTTTTCGACAACACCCCCCTTTCACGAAAGTTCGTTTTTGGGTACCAAATAAAGGTTTTCGGGCACGATGGGTCAAAAAAAAGTTGCCCTGAAACGAATCACCCTAATATATATATATATATATATATGTGTGTGTGTGTGTGTATGTACACGCGCACGGGCGCACCGTGAGCTCCCGAAATTACCATATTAAAATACAGCTTTATCTTTCTCTGTTAATGTTTTGTGGTTTGTTTGTTTGTTTTCATTTGTTCTTCGTCACCCTGTCCCTCTCTCGCTCGCTACATCACTCGCCCGTCATCATAATCATTGCAATTGTTCTTTATCATTATTCGTATTAATTTCCTTCCTCGTCAAAACTTCGAAAAATATGTCTTTGTGTCCTACCACGTCGTTTGACGTTGCCTTTTTTCTTTCTTCGCCTTTGTAATTCGTTCAAGCTTACGTCGGAGTGGCCGTATAGTTACAATAATAATAATCATCATTATGACAATAATGACAATGACGAAAACAACAAGAATAATAATGAACGGAAAAAAAATAATTTTTTACTTACGTAATATGGCAATTATGATTGTTATTATTATTGTTGTTGTTACTCGCGTATCGCATTCGAGTATCAAAAAAATATCGAGGAAAACAAAAATCCGCGATCAATGCTCGATACGCACGTATCGACGAGGACTTTTGTTTTCGTATTCTTCTCTCGCTCTCTCTCTCTTTCACAATATTCCTTTCTCCACTTTTTGCCGTTTAATAATTTTTTTCGTCTCGCGATAATACTTTTTTTTCTTCTTATTATCGTTTTTTTTTCTTCTTTTTTTCGTTTCTACTTCACATTCGTTGATCCAAAAGAGAAAAAAAAACACGAGTTATTACGTAATCGTGATAAAATTAATTAAGCGGTCAATTAAAATGTCCCTTTCTCGCTTACGTCTCTCTCGTTCTCTCTTTCTCTCTCTCTCTCTCTCTCTTACTTTCTTTCTCTCTCTCTCTCTCTCTCGCTCTCTCACAGATAATCGTTTTCCAGTGTCTGCGAGTCCGGCGACTTGAGCGTCGTCATCTCCTCGGCCGAGCCCTCCTCGCCGTTCTGCTCGTCCGCAAAGTTTATACTGCCCGCCTTGTACCAGACCACGAGATCGACCACGAACGCGAGAATCAATATACCTCCGGTCGTACCTTCGCGAATGAGGGAAAAAAAAAACAAGAAAAAAGACGAATGAATATCGGATGAAAACAATAATAATGAAAATAATGCGACACAAAAATGTTAAGGGGCTATACCAGTGTGACACTTTAACCCTATGACGCATGCATTTTTCCTTACGTGCAATCAGCTCAAAACTGTGTACTCGGGGGTTTTCGGGGTCGCTGATTACAAATCTGCATTCAAAATTTGGAAATTCAAGATGGCGGACCATAAATGCAAAAATCGTTTGATGAAAGCGAAAGTTGGTACTCGGGGGTTTTCGGGGTCGGTGGTTACAAATCTGCACTCAAAAATTTAAAAATTCAAGATGGCGGATCCAATATGGCGGACCACAAATGCAAAAATTGTTTCGGTTATAATAATATATGCAATTATTTATATATTATAATTAATATATAAATACATTTATATAATATATTATAATGTATAATATTAAAAATATATAAAATAAAAAAGCAAAACATTTAAAAAATACGGAGCTAGAAACTCGCTACGTCCTCGCCGTTAGCTCCGGGTAATGCTAAAAGCGTAATTCTATTAGAAATTCAGTATAACAGAATCAACATATTGAGCAACTCCGATGTTTCAGTAATTCCAGTAAAATCTCCGGTTTTGGTCCGCCATATTTGATTCGCCATTTTGAATTTCTGGATTATGAGCTCGAATTCGTAATCAGCGTCCGAACAAACGTCTCTGAATTAGTTTTTTGTGTATAGTTTACCTGCTAGATTAGGCACAATTACATTTATTGTCTAAAAAAACGTGTTTTTTTGTACTGCAATGATGATCAACATCCACCAAGTGCAACATGAGCCCTTAATAGTGATATTGTAGTAACAATTGATCTCCTAACATCCTAAATATACATTTACATTTGTCGTTATGCGAAAAAACATTTTTTATTCATGAAAAACAGAGTGGAAGTAGGTGACATACCAGTATGTCACTATGCTTCAAAGGGTTTAAAGAACTGATTTTTGTCCCTTTTTCGACAATTTATAATTTCAAGAATATCGATATCATGTTATCTTGCAAAAATCGATAGTTAAATCTTTAAACGCGTTTTTCTCGAAATGAGATTTTTCAAATTTGCCGACATTGTAACTCAAAGAGCAATTATCCGATTGACTTGAAATTTGAACCGAGTACGCTTGAATATATTTACTCTACAATAACGTGGGATATTTTCGATTGGATGAAAATTGACGATTTGGCATTGAAAAAAACGACCATTTTATAGGCAAGAAAACAGACGTTTTTTTCATAACTACGCCGTTTTGTTAGATTTTTATATTTTTCGAAAATCCTACGTCATTGTACAGGAAATACCTTCCAGTTTAACGACATTTTTTCCTTTTTCGGTTTCAGCTACTCAATCGGCCGGAATCATGTCAGCAGTGGAGGAACTTTTTTTTTTGGCGCCTCCGAAGGCAGCGCATAAGTCGCTTGGATCTCAATATTTTTCTATGAAAAAATTGTGTAATGTAGGTCAAAGATAGCCAAATATATTCTTAATTTTCCGAAACGTTCGATTGAGTACTTTTCTTCCAAAAAATCCCGAAAATCACCCAAAGGCCATGGCCGGGTAAGTAGGGAAAAATTGCCCCCGCATTTTTTCCAGCGAAATGTGGAGTATATTCTGAGGTATAAAAAAAACAAATATTCGGAAAATTTCATCCCCGTCCACCCAATGGTTTTCGAAAAATGATTTTTTTTAAGTATAAAAAAAAAATCCGGAAACGGTACAGTGGATGGCTTTGATTTTTTTTTGGTACTTGTTCCGATCAAACGTGTTACGAAATAAAATTATAGAACATCTTGCGAAAGATTAAGGTTTGAAAAAAAATAATGTTCCTTGATTTATTATTTTTTACTATAATCCACTTGGGGTACAATAGCGAAAATTTTTTCGTATAATCTTTGGGCACCTCATTAGATTGTATAATTTTTTCAAAATGATCGGTTTGGTACGCCACAGTGAAAAAAAAGAAACACACTTTATTGATATATTTTAGTTATATATATATACATAAAATATATCAATAATCTTTTCCTTTTTTTCCACTGTGGCGTACCAAACTGATCATTTTGAAAAAATTATATAATCTAATAAGGTGCCCAAAGATTATATGAAAAAAAATTCGTTATTGTACCCCAAGTGGATTATAGTAAAAAAAATAAAACAAGGAACATTATTTTTTTTAAGGGGTTACCCCCACTTGCGATTTTGAAAAAAAACCATTTTTTTTATTGCATTTTTTTGAAGTATAAGTATCCGGGCCCATACTTCGGTATGGGCCCGGAATAGATGACTCGATGTAAGTTTACAAAAAAAAATATTTTCTTCGTGTAAACTGAAATTGAAACTTTAAACGCGTTTTTCTCAAAATGGCATTTCTGAAGTCGGTGACCAAGATTACTCGAACACTAATGAACCGATCTTCTTGAAATTTTGCAGGCTTATTTAATACATAAAAATGTAGTCTTTAATCGTTCGATTTTTTTTCGAAAAAAATGGCCGTTTTATAGCCAAAAAACGGGCGTTTTTTTTTTGTTAAAATCGAACCATTAACTTTGACTGTCCGCCATTTTGTGAAAAATGAATATTTTTTTTAAATCCTTCGATTAAAGACTAGTTTATACTTATATTTGACTAAATCCATCCGCATTTTTTTTTTTCAGATGATCCACTTCGCCGCAATGTTGGTCACCGCAAACCGTGTATATAAAAACATTATTTCATTGACGGCCATTTGCCACTAAACAATGTAATATTTTTCAATAAAAAAATTACCGAAAGTTCTTCAAGATGTGTTCTTTAAGATGGTATATTGATCGATTAAAAAAGTTGTGTAGTTTTCTTTAAAAAAATTCATGAAAAAGGCCTTTTTTGCGCTACAAGTGGGGGTAACTCCTTAAACCTTAATCTTTCGCAAGATGTTCTATAATTTTATTTCGTAACACGTGTGATTGTAACAAGTGCCAAAAAAAAATCGAATCGATCCACTGAAGCGTTTCCGGAAAAAAATAAAACAATTTGATTTAAAAAAAATCATGTTTCTAAAACCATTGCGTTGACAGGAATGAAATTTTCAGAAAATTTGTTTTTTTTATACCTCAGAATATACTCCAAATTTCGCTGGAGAAAATGCGGGCATAATTTTTCCCCACTTACCCGGCTATGGCCTTTTCAGCGTTCACACTGGTATAGCCCTTTAAGATGACATTAGGGGTGGACAGAACGACGCCAAATGATATACGGAGGAGAAAAGTAGGAGTGCCTACAATGGAATACAGTCAAACCTCGTTATAACGAAGATTTGTCCATTTCCTTCCGATGGACACCCGAAACCTTTATACAAAATAATACACATTGTGTCCTAATTGCTAATTGCTTGTAAAAATGGCTCTAATTCGAATCTTTCTTCGTTTAAAAAATATCCCTATGTTTATGGAGCTAATTTTTTTTTAAAGAACATTTTAAACAACATGATCTCGATGTAACGAAACCTCGATATAACGAACTTACCTAGAGATTCGTTATATCGAGGTTCGACTGTATTTGAGAAGGGAAAGAGCGTTTAGATATATTAGAGAAGTGATGAGAATGAGAATAAACTCCGACGGTTTAAAATTCCTAATTTTAATGTTCCGAAATGACAAGGTTCGTCAAGATTGTGCCAGCCAAAGTCTACAAAGTTGACTGTAAATGATTAAGAACGTATAACATTGTCTGGACAAAATAGCATTGTCTAAAAATTGGAAAATTTTGCGTTACGTAATTCGTGTACGCCCCGTAAGAGATCTGGAGATAGAGCATATAACAATAATAAGGGACCGAGAAGAAGTAAAAAAAAGACAATAGCATAGAAGAGGGACTGGAAAGCTTGAAAAACAGAATTTCAAGGAGGGAAGAGGAGAGAATCAGAAAATCGACGTGTAACGATAAGCATAAATATATTGTAGAAAAGAACGAGATGCCATGGAAATATTGGTCAGAGGAGGGAGTAAAGGATAGGGACGAGGAAGTATGGTCGCGGCTGAGATGTGGCAACATGGGAAGGGCGGGAAAGAAAGAGGAAAAGGATTGGAGGTGCAGGATGTGTAAAGAAAAAAATTGGACATTGGAGCACCTATTGATATGTAAAAAAGGCAGGGAGTTTAGTACCAGAGAAAGCAGAGAAGAAAGCACAGGACTGGATGGAAAAAATGCACGATTTGGCAGTAAAGAAGGAAATCATAAATATGCTGGGAAAAAATAGAGAAAGTGTGCAGAAAGATGAGTAAGGAGCGGACATGAAGAAATAAAGAAAGGGAGAATGTGAAAACAATGTGGAGCGTAGGAATGTAGAATATAGATAATAAGTGAAAAGTGTGCATGTGAAATATTAATGTTTAGTAAAAAGCTTTGCAAACATTTTTGCAAATAAAACTCGATACTAACTGACTAATGCGACAAAATTGCAATAAAAATGAAGACCGGATGAGAGCAATAATAATTATTATGGAAATAATGGAATTAAGGTGAAGCAAAAATGAATACTGAATGAAATTAACAATAATAATAATAATAATAACAATAATAACATCAACAGTAAAAATTAAAAGAAAAAAGTGCAAAATTAATGAACATCAAATTCGAAGAAAAATAATAATAATGAAAAAAAATTTATAAAATTGCGGGAAAAATAAAAAATGGACTAGTACGGTAATGATAACAATAATTATGAATGTCATAGGAAAAAAGTGCAACAATCGTGAATATTGAATGAGAATAATAATTATCATTATTAGTATAATCGGACAAAAATACAGGAACAACGAATATAACAGAGTAATAATAACAATAATGAGTTTTGTAAAAGGATTGCAAACAAGTTGTGCAAAGAAAACTCGATTAACTAATAACCATAATGGGAATAAGAAGATTAAATTGCAGGAAAAAATGAATATTAGATGACAATAATAATAATCATAATGAAAAATAATGTGACAAAAATTCGGCAAAAATGAATATGACATGAGATTAATAATAACAACGATAAATATGAAAATGATAGGATGAAAACTAAGGAATATTAAATATTAAATGACAATAACAATAATAGTAATTAAAACAATAGGATGAAAAGGCAACGACCTTTTCGCAGTTACACACACACGCGCGCACCCACCATACATTCTCATTGTCGAAAATCATTATTATCAATATTGTTATTTTTGACAGAAGTGATCCTCACCGTGGAAGAACATCCTGAAGGTGTTGGAGTCGTAGAGCCAGCAGGCGCCCCGCTCGCCACACGAATATTCCCAAACGAGACAAGCGGAATCAACGACAGCGCCGTACATTATGGGACACGGCACGTTACCTGAAAAAGTATTGTTTTTTTTTAATTTATATATATATATATATATATATCCGAGGTATTCCAAGTGTTTTCGAACGGCGTAAAAGCCTAACCTTCTTCAATCTTTTTCAAAGTTGGTAATGTTTTTGCATCATATATTTTGAGTACGTGGCATTTTATTCAGATTTTTATCGGCTCGCTAACTCGGCTAACGCGCAAACAAGATTTTACACGTGATGAAATTTCAAATTATCATATCGTAGTGATCTTCTCGTCGTACGAAAAAATGTCCTCTACAAAAAAGATGCGTTTCTCTATGAACTATTTCGGAAAAAAAATTCAAAATTTTCCAAGTACTACAACACTGAAGAAAAACGAAAAATCTTTCATTTTTCAATTTATTAACTCCAATGACTAGGTTGATCCTGCTGAAATTTACACTGAATTTTCGTTTATTAGTGTAAAACAACATGTGTAAGTTTCATTCTGGGCTGAGCTCGCGTTCAGTTAATATTGTCGTGTTAAATTTAATGGGAAATTGTTTTGTTTAATAACTCGGCGATTTACAATGTTAAAGTAAAAATGGTAATGACTAAACTTGTAAGAAATCGAGTGCTTTGCATCTTTGGTCATTGTAGTTTTTCGTCTACCATCAATATTTATCGAATTAAATCTGAAAAAAAACGACTATAGCACTATCTCGTTCATTTTTTACTTAAGGCGGTCCTCTAGTTTCTCGGGTCGAAAAAATCGATTTTTTTTTTCATAAATCACATCTACAATATGTGTAGAAAATGTGTGCCAAAGGATTTTTCGATATTCGAAGTGGTTCACAAGTTACGGCCCTGGAACGGAGCAGGTATACGGAGCAGGTATACTTTCAAACGCGTTTTTCTCGAAACACCATTTTCCGAAACGGTGACCACGATATTTCAGAAACTACTGCACCGTATCTTGTTCAAATTTATACAGCATCTTTAATATGTTATAAGCCAGCGATTGAACTAGGATTATCATGATTGCTTCGATAGTTTTTTTTTGTACGAGCGAAAAACTTAAGAAAAAATGAGTAAAAAATAGAATGTAATTTTCAAAAGTGTATAAAAAAGTCAATTTTTGTAATTTAGAATTCACTCTAGTTCAATCGCTAGTCTTAAATATGAAGATTAAAATGCCGTTTGGTTTTTTGATTTCAGATAAGCAGAACAGCCGCAATCTTGGTCACCGTCAAGCACCTCTTTTACTTGATGTCTTCCTGTCGGCCACTATAACTTTTATTCTATTATATATTTTGACTTCAAAAAATGTGTAAAGCTTATTTAAATGTTAATAAAGATTATGCAAAAACAATGAGATTGATTATTTCGATGCTTTGCCTGTAAAAAATTATTGAAAAAGCCGTAAAAAAACAGCCGAGAAACTAGAGGACCACGTTAAGGGCATAAACGAACATAAACAAACTTGTAGAGAATTAAATTCTCGACAAATTTCATATCTACCTTTGTTTCCTAGAATCAATATTTAACCCTTTGAGTACACACCTCCGCTGTCAACCTATAAGTGCATCTTGGGTGAATCTGTCAAAAGTGCATCTTGGGTCAATCTGTCAAGGGTCAAAGTGCAATTCAAGACGTTTTTCAAATAGTTGTATTCCGGTAAATATGCATTATTTGTTTTTTTTTTGTAGAGACGTTTTTTGTAGTAAATTATTCATATTTTATAGCCCTAAATTTGATTTTTGACAAAAACGAAAATTAAATGCCAAAACATTCGTTCAAAGTGGGGCATACGTAGAAAAATACGTACTTACACGAAAAAAATCAGTGGGTCAAAACGACCCAGTGTGCACTCGAAGGATTAAGGTCGTACGCCAACGGTAAAAAAAAAACGAGAAGCGTGAAAATATTCTTTCGCGAACCATCCGCTTATTTCTTTTACTGTTGGTGTACGACCCTAAATATTGATTCTAGGGAAAAAAGGTGGGAACAAAAATTGTCCAAGATTTCATTCTCTACAAGTTTGTTCATGTTCGTTTATGCCCTAAAGTTGAAAATAAACGAGATAATGCAATAGCCGCTTTTTTTTAGGTTCAATTCGGAAAATATCGATGGTAGAGAAAAAACAGTAATGACCAAAGTTGTAAAGCACTCGATTCCCTACAAGTTCAGTCATTACCATTTTTACTTAAAAATTGTAAATCGCTGAGTTATTCAACAAAAACAATTTCCCATTAAATTTAAGACGATAGTAACTGAACGCAAGCCCAGCCCAGAATGAAATTTAGACATGTTGTTTTACACTAATAAACGAAACTTCAGTGTAAATTTCAGCAGGATCGACCTAGTCATTGGGGTTGAAAAATTAAAAAATGAAAGATTTAGTTTTTTTTTCTTTTTAGATTTAGTAATCTTTCAGCAGGAAGTCATCTTTTAGTAATTTCAGTAGGATCAACCTAGTGATTCGGGTTCAAAAATTAAAAAATTAAAGATTTTTACTTTTTTTCTTTTTAGATTTAGTAATCTTTCATTTTCATTTAAAAATGAAAATAATATTTAATTTATTATTTAAAATATTTATTTATTAATTAAATAAATTTAATTTATTAATTTATTTAATTTATTAATTTATTTAATTTATTAATTTATAGAAAATAATATTTAATTTATTATTTAAAAATGAAAGATAATATTTACGGCCGCAACCATGTTCACCGTGAGGACTCCTTTTTTCAAAGACATTTTCAGCCGTAAAAAAAATGTTTTTTTTTTAAACTTATAAACGTTTAAAAATTTATCTTCCATTCTTCATGAGTGCTTCGATTAGACAAAAAAATCAGCCTGATCAGCGTATTTGAACCAACGAAAAAGAAATCGCGAAAATTAGCTGTTTTTCGACTCGTTACACTGTGATGATTGGACAATGCAAATATTGATTATTCAAAATTAATGTAATTCAATTTATTGATAATTATCTTATAATAAAACCTTTGTCCATTCGGGAAATTGTCCGTTCGATAAACCGTGTTCGGGAAATTGTTCACTCGGGAAATAATTCTTTCGGGAAAAAGTATCAAATGAATTGCCATTCGGTGAATTGTTTTCGACGAATTTTCCGCAAACGCCACAGTTGATCTCAAGATCGACGAATTTGCGTACGAGTGAAAAGGACAAAGTGGCTTTCGTCGTTCTTTCCAAGACTCACCGAACAATCCAATTGCGAATTGTATGAGGCCGAGGGCCATCGCTTTGTCCCTCGGATCGACGCATCGCAGTATGAGCAACATCGAGCCCACCTCGCTCGTCGAGTGTACGAAAACGAACAACGAGAACAGCACTATGTACACCCAAAAGTTACGACACTCGAGGTCGCAATAGCCGATCGTCGCGACGCCCGGTAATTCCGGCAACGTCGAGTTTTCCGCTATGCACTGGCAGTCGGTAAACTACGGAGGTAAACAAAGAGTTAGAAAGCAACGAAAATAAAATCACGTCGACAACAACAACAACAACAACAACAACAATAATAATAATAATAATATAAAGTCGGAAAAAACGGTTTTTTTTCGAGTCGCGTGCATTCTTACCGTCGAAACTTTGCCGTCGATTATCGTGTAATTCGAGCAACCGGCGAGACAAGCGGAAAAATACGTTTTCTTGTCCGCGCCGCAAATCGGACTGAATTTGTTCGGATCGCAGTCGCAGGCCGCGCCGCAAGTCGACTCGAAACCTGACAATCTAAGGTTCGAAAAACAAAATGGAAAAATATTAAGGACATTGAACGGTGATACGAAGAAAATAAATATATGAGGCATTCCAAGTGTTTTCGAACGGCCTGACCCTCTTCATCTTTTTCAAAGTTGGTGATGTTTTTGCATCATATATTTTACTAACCCGGAGATAAGATTTTACACGTGATAAAATTTCAAACGATCGTATCGTAGTGATCTTCTCGTCGTACGAAAAAATCTCCTCTACAAAGAAAGATGCGTTTTTCTATGAACTATTTTGGAAAAAAAAATTCAAAATTTTCCAAGAACTACAACACTGAGGAAAAACGAAAAATCTTTCATTTTTTAATTTTTTAACCCCAATGACTAAGTTGATCCTGCTGAAATTTACACTGAATTATCTTTTATCAGTGTAAAACAACATGTGTAAGTTTCATTCTGGGCTGGGCTTGCGCTCAGTTAATATCGTCGTCTTAAATTTAATGGGAAATTGTTTTTGTTGAATAACTCGGCGATTTACAATTTTTAAGTAAAAATGGTAATGATTAAATTTGTAGAAAAACGAGTGCTTTACAACTTTGGTCATTACAATTTTTTCTCTACCATCGATATTTTTCGAATTAAACCTGAAAAAAGCGGCTATTGCATTATCTCGTTTATTTTTAACTTTAGGGCATAAACGAATATGAACAAACTTGTAGAGAATGAAATTTTGGACAATTTTTGTTCCTACCTTTTTTTCCCTAGAATCAATATTTAAGGTCGTACGCCAACGGTAAAAGAAAAGAGCGAATGGTTCGTGGAATAATATTTTCACGCTTCTCGTTTTTTACCGTTGGCGTACGACCTTAAATATTGATTCTAGGAGAAAAAAAAAGGTAGAGACCAAAATTGTCGAGAATTTCATTCTCTACAAGTTTGTTCATGGTCGTTTATGACCTAAAGTTAAAATTGAACGAGATAATGCTATAGTCGCTTTTTTCAGGTTTAATTCGAAAAATATTAATGGTAGAGAAAAAACTGTAATGACCAAAGTTGCGAAGCACTCGATTTCCTACAAGTTTAGTCATTACCATTTTTATTTAAAAATTGTAAATCGCTGAGTTATTCAGCAAAAACAATTTGCCATTAAATTTAAGACGACGATATTAACTAAGCGCAAGCCCAGCCCAGAATGAAACATGCACATGTTGTTTTACACTAATAAAAGAAGCTTCAGTGTAAATTTCAGCAGGATCAACCAAGTCATTGTGGTTAAAAAATTAAAAAGTGAAAGATTTTTCTGTTTTTTTTAGTGTTGTAGTACTTGGAAAATTTTGAACTTTTTTTTCAACATAGTTCATAGAAAAACGCATCTTTTTTGTACAGGACATTTTTTTCGTACGACGAGAAGATCACTACGATTCGATCATTTGAAATTTCATCACGTGTAAAATCTGATCTCCGAGTAGGTCGAGTTAACGAGCCGATAAAAATCAGAAAAAAATGCCACGTACTCAAAATATAAGATGCAAAAACATCACCAACTTTGAAAAAGATTGAAGAAGGTCAGGCTTTTAGGCCGTTCGAAAACACTTGGAATTCCTCATATGTATATAATCAAAATGAAAATAAAGAAATTGAATGAACAAGTCCTGAATAATAAATATGGAAGAAAACTCGATAATGATAAAAACAACAACGGCTATAATAATTTAAATAATCGAAAAATAGCTATTGAAAATAATTTTAAACAATAGCATATATGAATATGAGGGAAGAACCGATAATAGTGATTACGACAAGGACACTAATGACGGATAATAATGAAAAATCATAAATAACGATAAATAAACTTAAAAAAGAAGATGATAATTAAACTTGCCCGTTTTCTTTGGCCGCAAGACCGGCAAAATCGTCCATGGGACAACCGACGAACATAAGCACGCCCATACCGACCGCGTAAACAATAGCGGTGAACGCGATCCAAGCGGCCACGAATCGCGCGTTCGGCTTCCATCTTAGGATAAAAACACCGCTTATTACAATACCCAGGCCCATTACCAATATTCCTCCGACACCTGTGCGACGTAGAGAAAAAGAAAGAAAGAAAGAAAGAGAAAGAGAGAGAGAGAGAGAGAGAGAGAGAGGGGGGGAAGAAAAAAAGAAACAAACGAACAAACAAAATTATTCATTAATTCGTAAAGCCAGTTGCGACGTAATTGTATAAAATTATTATTATTATTTCTATTATTATCGATATATTAGGCATTCCACGTCACTTCAGCCAGTAAAAAAAATCCACAAATCATTTTGAAAAATCGAGTTACTTTATTGAAAAATATTAACCGGGTGTCGACATTTTTTAAAAATTTCTGACGTTTTTTCTCGTTGATTATCATTTTTTAATATTTTTCCATTCAAATGGCTGTATCTTTGGCAGGATTTGACATATTTACATTCGTAAAAAACGAAAATGTGCGTTTTGTTCTAGCCTTCCAGAAAAAAAATAATTTAGATTTTATCGAGCAAGTCGAACGTCCGTTTCAGGGCAAAATATGCAAAAATATTTTTTTCCTCGAGGAAAGACACTTGTTATTTTATTTTTAAGAATTTCTCCGAATTGTGAATACGAAAAACAGATTTTTGGTATTCTTTGTATTATGGGATTCCTAAACACCGTGAAGTAACAGCTATATTTATTTTTTATATTTCTTTGTTAACATTCGATTGAAGAGTGTGGAGCACTCGCTGTATGCTTACCAGGTTTTTGAAGTACATATGACATATATGTCGTATGTATTGGAGCCTTGAAGTGCTCCACACTCTTCAATCGAATATTAATTTTAAAAAAAATTTAAAAAAAGCTGTTAGTTCACCGTGTTTAGGAATCCCATAATATAAAAAATACCAAAAATCCGTTTTTCGTATTCACAATTCGAGGAAATTTAAAAAAATAATATAACGAGTGTCTTTCCTTGAGAAAAAAAAATATTTTTGCCTATTTTGCCTTGAAACGGACGTTCGACTTGCTCAATAAAATCTAAATTAATTTTTTTCTGGAAGGCTATAAAAAGACGCACATTTTCGTTTTTCACGGATGTAACTACGTCAAATCCTGCCAAACATACAGCCATTTGAATGGAAAAAAATCTTAAAAAATGGCAATCAACGAGAAAAAACGTCAGAAATTTTTTTTAAATTTCGACACTCGGTGAATATTTTTCCATAAAGTAACTCAATTTTTCAAAATTATTTGTGGATTTTTTTTTACTGGCTGAAGTGACGTGGAATGCCTCATATATATATATATATATATATATATGGCGTCAGTATTAAAATTATTATTATTTGTGAACATAAAACATATTATTATTGCTTTTATGTATACATTGCATAAAACAATAATAATAAAATATAATAATAACAATAATACATCCATATTATCGTACTAATTGCTTTTTCTAATTAATATAAATATATCATAAGTATACAATTATAAAATAAACGATTGTTCATGGTTATGTAAATATTGTAATAATAAAACTATTTGTAATTAAAATTGTAACGGTAATAACAGCTATTGCATTATTATTAATTCTAAATGTTGTTATTTATAAATACGATTATTCATAAATATTTCCGTTTATAAATATTATTTAAATATTAAATCATGATTATTATCATTATCATTGTTACACCTATTGTAATGATGAAAAAGCGCGGCTGATACCTGATATCATGTTGGCATGGTGGGCCGGAAGTCGAAACTGGGTCTCGAGATATTTCGGCAAGAATGTGTAGAGGCCGGCAATCGGGAGTATATGCAGGACGCTGCTCGCGGTGCGAAACATTAGAATGTCGTTTTTCAGCAACCGCTTCACGGCCTTTGGAAAATCTGAGCAAAAACGAGGCGAAAAGAAACAAAAATTAATTGAATGAAGAGAAAAATGAAAAACAAATTTATCTATGGAGAGAGGGGAGAGGGGCAAGGAGAAGACATTCGTGACCTTGAAATTTTAACTCGTGCCCCCCCCTGCCCCTCTGTCTCTCTAAGCGGCCGTAGGCGTTCTTTTTTAATTCCCACTACGGACGAGAAATAATTTTTTGGTCCCTCTATCACGGTCCTCTCACCTTTTAGACTCGGCTTTTTGGAGTCTTCAATTTTCGCCGGGGATCGGCTCGTCGGCAGTCGGCTCGGGAACGCGAACATAGGTATGCTGACGAGCATCAGCATCGTCGATATAAGCACGAGGCCTGCAAACGAAAGAACGATTAGTCATAAATATTGCCGATTTTTTCTTTCTCTTTCTTCGAGGAAAGGAAAAAAGAGAGTCACGGGAAATACTCACCGAGCCACCATGCCCCGACCCATCGTGGATCGGACGGTGTGATTTGTGGCTCGGCTGACAAATCGGCGTACAGCATCGTGCACACCGAGCCGAGAATGAAGCCTAACGCCGGCCCAAGAATCCGAACTCCTATCGTGATCGCTGCCGGACAAAACGAAAACAAAGCCTACCGTTAGAAATGACAATTTTCCGGGAGGCGGTACCATTTTTTTACGAAAGGGTACCATTTTTTGCAAAAGGGTACCATTTTTTGCGCAAGGGTACCATTTTTTGCGAAAGAGTACCATTTTTTGCGAAAGGGTACCATTTTTTGTATAGAAATGACAATTTTCCGGGAGGCGGTACCATTTTTTTGCAAAAGGATACCATTTTTTGCGAAAGGGTACCATTTTTTGCGGAAGGGTACCATTTTTTTGCGAAAGAGTACCATTTTTTGCGAAAGGTACAATTTTTTGTAAAAGGGTACCATTTTTTGCGAGAGGGTACCATTTTTCGCGCAAGGGTGCCATATATCGCGAGAAAGTGAAGCAGTGCTACTTCCACGAAAAAAAAAATGGTACCATCGATAAAGCAGCAAGAGCATCCCGCGACGACTGGACCGGCAACTTTGCGGCCGTCGCGTGACCTCGTCGGTAAAGAGGCCGGAAAACGACAAAAATGGTACCTCGACGTTACGAAAAATCGAGACACCGAGCTCGCCCGAGGTATCGTTTCAAAGTGCACGCAACCGGACGCATGAATAACCAAAGAAGAATGGAAAAGAGGCAAATATTCCAAAGGTACACAGCAGTTGCTGTGGGGGAAAACTTACCAAAGTACAGCGGGGACTCTCGGCTGGCGACGTTGTCATCGATATACGGGATTCCAAGGGTGTTGACCGCCGTTTGGCCCATACCGCCACCCAGCAACGAGACGAAAAATATACCAAGCACCGCGGTCGTTATTTTGCTCTGGATTCTCTGCTCCTTTAGGAAGTCACCCTCGCAGTACTCGGCCGAGTCGGTGCGAACGTTTGGCTGGCTAGTCGCGTAACTCCACCTTGCGAAAAATAAGTACAAATATATACGTGCCCATATATACATATGGCTTGAATGGTGTTTGGGTTTGTTTGGGCTATATAATGATAAGAATAATGAAAAATATATAAATAAATAACCCTTTGAAGCATACATTTTTATTTACGGGCAATTTTTATTTTAATTTTGTACTCGGGGGTTTTCGGGGTCGTTGATTACGAATCTGTACTCAAAATTGGGGAATTCAAGATGGCGGACCATAAATGCAAAACGTTTTTTGATGATAGCGAAAGTTGGTACTCGGGGGTTTTCAGGGTCGCTGATTACAAATCTGCACTCAAAATTCGAGAATTCAAGATGACGGATTCAATAAGGCGAACCATAAATGCAAAACGTCGTCTGATGATAGCGAAAGTTAGTACTCGGGGGTTTTCAGGGTCGCTGATTACGAATCTGCACTAAAAATTCGGGAATTCAAGATGGCGGATCCAATATGGCGGACCATAAATGCAAAACGTCGTCTGATGATAGCAAAAGTTGGCACTCGGGAGTTTTCGGGGTCGCTGATTACAAATCTGCACTCAAAATTCGAAAATTCCTGATGGCGGATTCAATATGGCGGACCATAAATGCAAAACGTTGTTTGATGATAGCGAAAGTTAGTACTCGGGAGTTTTTGAGGTCGCTGATTACGAATCTGCACAAAAAATTTGGGAATTCAAGATGGCGGATCCAATATGGCGGACCATAAATGCAAAACGTCGTCTGATGATAGCAAAAGTTGGCACTCGGGAGTTTTCGGGATCGCTGATTACAAATCTGCACTCAAAATTCGAAAATTCCTGATGGCGGATTCAATATGGCGGACCATAAATGCAAAACGTCGTTTGATAATAGCGAAAGTTGGTACTCGGGGGTTTTCGGGGTCGCTGTTACATGAAATAAGCCCCCTCCCCAAAATCATCAAATTTGGAAAAAATTCTATAGTTTTTGCCATTCACAGCCGCCATATTGGATCCGCCATTTTCTATTTGACGGTTCAGACTTCGGGTTCGTATTCAGTGGATAAAAAACCAAGTTTATACCTCTTTTTTGGTTATGGTTTACCCGCTAGATTAGTCGTAATCAGATTTATGATGTAAAAAGTTGGTTTTTTTGCACTTTCGTTATTGATGACACCCGCTACGTGAAAAATCCAAATTTAATAAGTATGTTTTAGTAGTTATTGAAGTCCTGGGAACCTTGAAACGCATTTACAAGCGCCATATTTAATTACAAACCACTTTGAATCGTCAAAATCTGAATTGAATTAGGTGTAACACCAGTGTTACACTATGCCGCAAAGGGTTAAGTGAAATAAAAATAATAATAACAATAATAAATAAGATAAAAATAAACTATAAAATAAAAATAATTTTATTACTAATAAATAATAACAAAAAATCATAATAATGAGAAAAAAAACAACTTTCAGTCAACCGTTGTAAGAACAGGACAAAAATGGAATGAATGTTTTTTCTTTTTTAACAAACCTAACAAATAATCTACTAATCGATCGGGAGGGGGAGAGAGAGAGAGAGAGAGAGAGAGAGAGAGAGAGAGAGAGAGAGAGAGAGTGCTGCGGGGACCCGCATGGCCTGCGACCTTGCGACGTCAGTAGTGAGGGCGACAATAAATAAAATGCACACAAAACGGAAAACAAAGAAAAGAGAGGAAAGAACCCACAACTTCACCGATAAATGTACGGGGGCCAATGCGACAACGAGGATTTGTAGGCGATTGTGAATTGAGAAACACCACCGCCACCCACACGGACAAATCATCCGCGGCGACAATAATACAAATAATATCAGACTACGAAAACAGCAACAACACTAACAACAATCACTATAATGACATTAATAATACGATAATTATCATCATCATCATCATCATCATCATCATCAATGATATAATAATAAATCAATCATAATAAATAAATAAAAATAACAATCATCATCATCGTTATTGGTGATGATGATGATTGTTATTTTTATTGCAAATAAATTGTTGTATAATTCCGACGATGACGACTATTACCATGACTATTATTATATCAAAAAATATATTTCCAATATTCTTAGACAATTGAAAACCATTTTTAATGACAGTAACAAATACAATAATAATAATACAAATAAATGAGCAACTGTTTGATGATGATGAATAATGACAAAACATCATTATGATAAAGATAAATAACTTTTGAAGTGATTTTAATTTATCTTCATCGTTGTTATTGATAAATAATTATAATAAATTAGTGTTCGTATAATCATTTGCAATGATAAGTATCATTTTACATGATTTATTTGATCATAATGAACGAATAATGAGTAATATTTATTTTATAACAATGAATAATGTTACAAATTAATTCTGTTGACAAATAGTTATCATGAATAATTATTGTATAATTACCCAAACGATAATATTTTTTTCATGGATCGCAATGACATTTCGTTATCTTTATAATTGTTTTTGGAAAATTATAATAATAAATTATTGTTATTAATCAATAATTACTGTGTATTTATCCGAACAATAATCATTGATCTTCATCTATCGTAATGATATTTTGTCACTATCCATCATCATCAAATAAATGATTTATTATTATTATGATATTTTGTTATCTTTATCATTGTTATTGAAAAGTAATTATAACAAATTACTGTTCATATAATTATTTACGATGAATAATAATATTCATCGTATTCCTTCCTTTAGCTTTTTGTTAAATTGTTGACAAAGCTTTTCATTATTCGTCTTTAATAATTCCGATACATTTTCACCCTCCAATTCCGTTCCGAATTGTTCATTCAATTCTCTTATTTCTCTTATCAACAAGCTATCTTTTTTTCCAATCGTTTTGTAGTTAAATATCATTTCTGCTGGTGTTCGTTTCGTCACTCTGTGTGCACTATTGTTAATTGCCCATTATACGTCATAAATTCTTTTGTCCCAGTCAGGATTTTCCAGATCTTGTGTTATTGTAGGAAGACAATTGATAATAATACTATTGATCCTTTCAATCTGTCCATTTGCTCGTGGCGAACCTGCAGCTGTTTTCACGTGAATTATTTCATATCGTTTGCAAAAATTTTCGAACTTTTTCGATATGTAAGCTGCACCTCGATCGCTTGTTATTCTTTTCGGTTTTCCGTAATGTGAGATCAATTTTCTCAATACTTCAATCGTCTCGTCCGAACCCGTGGTTTTGACCGCCTCCAATATGACGTATTTACTAAAAGCACAAATCGCTCCCAACGCGTACTTATTGTCCGATTCTGTCTTGACAAGTGGTCCTAGGTGATCAACGTGAATAGTTTCGAACGGAATATCCCCTTTTTCGATTGGGTGTAAATATCCCAGTTTCTTACCAGTCTGTGGTTTATAATATAAACAATTTATGCAACGACTTACGTACGTCGTAACGTATTCGCGCATACTCGGAAAATAATAAGTTTCCTTCAGTTTCGTTAACGTTGTATCAATCCCAAGATGTGCAAGACTTTTATGAGTCGTAGCCACTATCTCGTTTCGCAGTTCTGTCGGTACATACAATCTCCATCGGCCTTTTGTGATTTTGTAAACTCGTCCATTGGCCATGCTAAATTTCTTGTGCGTTTCGGCGTCTCCTTCCTCTAGTTTGTCACGGGTTTCTAAAATTTCCGGACACGATCGTTGCATGGCTGCTATCCAATTCGAATTGATATTGATACCTAAAATTGGCAACCCAACGATTGGTATATCTTCTTCTGGCTCAACAGGAAATCGACTCAAGCCGTCAGCAACCGTATTCCGTTCTCCTCTTACGTTTTCGATTTGATAATGGAATTCCGACAACCTGATAAACCATCGACCGATTCGAGGATTTAAGTCTCGTTTACTCTCCGGAAGCTTCAGACTGTTGCAATCGGTTTTTATTACAAACTCAATGCCGATGAGATACACCCCGAAATTTTTCAAGCGCGCAAACAATGGCTAGAGCTTCTAATTCGAAAGAGTGATATTTCGCTTCGTCCTTAGTGGTTTTTCTGCTATAATAGCAAACTGGGTGGAATCGATTTTCCTCCTGGAGTTGAAACAATACCGCCCCCAATCCATGTTGACTCGCATCAGTATGTACCTCGGTTTTTGCTTTCGGATTATCAATCGATAATATCGGTCTTTATGTCAACCTCAACTTGACTTCCTCGAAAGCATTCTGCTGATCTTCACCCCAAATAAACGACGCACCTTTTGCCAATAATTTCGGTGATATTTGTTCTTCCCATTTGATGAACATTTGTCGAAACCACCTCCCGATATTTATTCATCAGTGAGGTTAATCCGTCGTGGTCTTCGTCGTTTAGATCCGAATCGATTTCGTTTTTTTTTTATTTCTTCGGAATTAACAGTTTGCATATGTTCTCTCTCCTCGCAAACTTCTCCACGTAAAACAGTTTGGCCTCTCGAAATCTTTATCTCCTTTTCTCCGAGATTCATGACGGGTATGATCGATTCACCTTTTTCGTTTGAGCTCACGATACATCGCGAAATAACGTCTCCACACTCTTGAATGTAGCCTTCGACGTATAAGTCGTTTGAGCAGATTCTACCGACAGCATTTATGTATCCCAAATAGTTTTTCGGTATTACGATGTCGTCTTCGGACACGAGCTTTGTTTTGTTCGATCTTGAACTCTCGATCTCGTATAATTCGCGAATATTACTCGAGATGTTAAGAGTCCCGTTAGAATTCAAAATATGAACGTTCGACTGTTCGGTGTACGAATGTCCGACCAATAAGGGTACGATCTGTGAATCGTCCGGGACCACGTATACGAGGGTGGGGTGAAAAGTTTCCGGCCTGACCAAGAAGAACGATATTTAAACATTTTTTTTTGCTTTATTTTTCAACATAATCTCCATCAACACTGATACATTTCTCATAACTCTCGCATCCCAAAAAACAGTAGCCATAACCTTGTTTGCCGATAAAATTGTTTTTGCCTTCTTTGGGGTTGGTTCCCCTTTTCCAACCCACTGTTTTGACTGTTCTTTACTTTCAGGAGTGTAGTGGTGGACTCATGTCTCATTAACAGTTATGAATCGACGCAAAAATTCGTTTGGATTACGTCTATACAGCGCCAAATTGTCGGTAGCGTCGAGCGTTAGCAAACGCTCGATTGGTCGAGCGTTAGCAAACGCGGCACCCACCTTGCACACAGCTTTTCCATGTTCAAATGGTTGTGCAAAATATTTCGCACACATTCAGCTGACATCCTACAGGTCTCAGCTATCTCATGCACTTTCAACCTGCGGTCTTCCAACACTATTTTATGGATTTTTTCAATCATCTCTGAAGTTGTGACTTCAACGGGCCGTCCTGAGCGAAGCTCGTCAGAGGTGCTCACACGACCAATTTTAAATTCAGAAACCCACTGATTAATAGTTGAATATGATGGGGAGGAGTCTCCTAGTGCTGAATCCATCTCTTCTTTTATTTGTTTTGGTGTAAAACCTTTCAAATGGAAGTATTTGATGACAGCACGTTTTTCCAATTTTTCCATTTTTACGAAAATAACGGAAGCGTCTCGCGCAATGTGCTCTCAAACGCAAACTAACGTAGCGATTGGGCTGAAACTGTACATACAAGCTCGGTAGGAATGGTACTGTAGGACGCCGCTCCAAAACTAGACCTAGTGGCACCATCTCTTGGTCAGGCCGGAAACTTTTCACCCCACCCTCGTACGTCGCATTTGGCAGGGACTCCTTCAATCTCACGCTTGACCGTCATGACGCCGACCGGAGTAACCTCGCCTCCACCATAACCGGTCAAAGACTTTAGTTGACACTCGAAATATGACAGCTGTAATTTGTCCGCATTTACTTGACGTATGACTGTCACACTACTGCCCAAGTCAACATAGCAACGAATTTCTTTGTTATTTATCAACGCGGTTTTGAAAAATGTTGCGTGCGAATTCCCTTAGATATGCAAGACCTTTTCTCGCTCGTTATCTTGACTTTTCTTCAAATTGCTCGTCTCACAATCTCGTGCGTAGTGGCCTACCTCGTTACATTTAAAACACCTTATATCTATTTTTTTTCATTCGATGATTGAGCTGACCGTGCCTTTTCCTCTTCCTCTTTATTTGAACAGAATCTTGCCGTGTGTCCCATGCGTTGACATTTGAAACATTGCACTTCCTTTCGAGTGAATGTTGGTTTCGCTGTCGTCGTTCGCGGATTGTTTTTGATAAAATTACTCCCGCTCTTCAGATCTGGTACAAGTTCAGCTGGTCCCGAATATCGTGAAAGCGGTCCAAGATACGCTCGAAATTGATCGTTATCCAACCCGTCGATGATCCATTCGATCGTTTCTCTTTCTCCCATTCGAGCTCGATTGAATTTTGCCAATTTTTCGTAAAAATATTCAGTTATATTTGGATTTGATCGTCGTTTATAACTATGGGCCTGGAGGATCTCTCTCGTTCCAGATTCTTCTGATAAGAACGTGCTTTTTAGTACAACTTCCCAATCGCCCCACGTTCTGTTGGATTTTTCGAGGCTATCTTTCCATTTCCTCGCAACTCCTTGCAACTTTGTCAACGCGTAATGTCTTGTTGCTAAATCGTCCCATCTATACATTATTCGCGTATTCCTCGACTTTATCGATCCATCGACCAATATCAGCGTCATTGCTGATCGGATCGAAGGTCGGCAAAATATTCGAAAGATCCATGAAACTTCGTCCACGACTTTCTTGACCGTTCATTGAACTCATCTCGTCGAAATAGACATCGTTCGAGGACAGATTTGGGAACAAACTTCGTGAAGTTCCTGGCCGTTCCATCGGCGGTGGAACATCATTCCCTATGTTCTCGCGTACCTCGTTCCATGGAGGAATAATCGTATCCGGATTCTTCGACGCTCCAGGGGGAGTACGAGGTAACATCGTTGACGCAGCTTCTTGCAACAAATCGTCAATATTTTCTTGATTGATCACGACTTTCCTCGGTCGTCCTCTTTTTTGTTTAACAACGCTCGCACTTTCGTGATCGAAATCCGCGACGTTTGATTTCATTCAACTCCGATCTAAAGCCCGGCTTTATCGACCGCGACAGCGAATCCCAGATTCGCATCCAATTTCTCGGATATACTTTTCGAGTATATCCCACTTCTGACATAAATTGTCGTACTCTTCGACAATTGTTCGTCAGGATAAATTGATAAATTAAACAAATTTACTCAAACACATTTAACAGAACAAAAATAAGATTTTATTTTAAATACACGTCCGTTCTTTTCGACTTTATTCTTTTAACTGTCACTTATTGTTTTTTTTTTCATATCGTTGTCTTCGGTTGTCATAGCAACGCTCTCGTTCTTTTTACATTTTCAAATCATCGCCTGCTCGATAATTTCCCCGCAGAATAATGAAAAATTGTTTATAAATATTTGTATGAGAAAAGAAGAAAAGAAATACGACAGGAGACAAAAAGTAGAAAGTGGTTATTTACCCATTGGGGCCCACGGTGTCGTTCTCGTGTCCAGGGATCCGGCAGAGATTCGCAGGCACGGGTATGCTCTTATTGGGGCCACCGAGCTCGTTTCCCGTCCCAACACCGCTGAACAGCATCTCGTTCTGCTTCATCAGCTGTTCGCCAAATATGAAATGGGGCATCGAGCAAGTGAAGGAACTGACCGCGAACAGTAGCATGCCCCATGCGATCCACTTCGGGCGGTGGCCCTGACCACCGTAATAGGTCAGTAAGAGCGACGAGCCGATCTGGCCGATCTCCGTCGCCGACATTATTATGCCGGTGGTCTTCGACTGTATCTGAAAGCGCTTCTCGATCGTCGTTATCACCGAGACGAAGTACGTGGAGTACATACCCTGGAGCACCTGTCAGTCGAGAAATGATATAAAGGAAGAAAAAATAATAATTCGCACCAAGCGACAGGGGCGAGGTGACTTTTTTATTCGCCACTTTTTTTTCCCAATGGGTAGGATGATTTTTTTTATTTTTGATTAGGCACGATTTCTTTTTCAAGTAGCCATTTTTTTTCCTTTGGGCAGGCTTTTTTTTCTTTTTTAGGAAGGGTCTCACTTGCACAATGTTTATCTCCACAATGCTGCAAGTCCTTTTTTCAACTGTACAATGAGTTATCTCTCATCTGTGCAAACTCGGCAATCTACCAACTGTACAAGAGTCTCAAGTTTGCAATATTGAATCTCTACAACGATCTAGCCTTATGATCATCCCTACAACGTATTTATTCGGATTTGTATCAACTGCACAACGAGGCATTTGCAATATGCTTTAATTCTACAATGTATCAACTCTACAAGAACTTTGAATATTCAACCATCAACTGGGCAATATTGTCAACTCTATAACAGCTGGTATATGAGGTGTATCAATTGAAGAAGAGATATATATTGGCCTATTAACGCCCAAGCGACTATGTTTGAACACTTGAGAGAAAAAGGTATTATGGCCGATTTATGGTATTAACTTTGACTATTGACGCTTCCTAAGGGACGAAAAAGGAGTTTTAACTTGAAAATCCCAAGTGATCACACATAGCCGCTTGGGCGTTAATAGGCTAATATATATCTCTTCTTCAATTGATGCACCTGATATACCAGCTGTTGTAGAGTTGACAATATTGCCCAGTTGAACGTTGAGTACTCAAAGTTCTTGTAGAGTTGATACATTGTAGAATTAAAGCATATTGCAAATGCCTCGTTGTGCAGTTGATACAAATCCGAATAAATATGTTGTAGGGATGATCATAAGGCTAGATCGTTGTAGAGATTCAATATTGCAAACTTGAGACTCTTGTACAGTTGGTGGATTGCCGAGTTTGCACAGATGAGAGATAAGTCATTGTACAGTTGAAAAAAGGACTTGCAGCGTTGTAAAGATAAACATTATGCAAGTGAGACCCTCCCCTTTTTTACAGAACAGTTTGAAAAAAGTGGAAAATTATTTTTAGGACGTTTCGTTATGAGTTTGTTTTGGATTTTTGTTTAACTTCCATTGGCCAGAGTTGCTTGTTTCTCTTCGTTACTAGGCAGTGGAAGAATACGAGAAGGAAATCATTTTTTTCGTTGCTTGATAGTGACTTTTTTATTTATTTATTTTTCGACACTTTCTCGTTCCCTTTCATGGGTGGAATTGTATTTTTCTTATTTTTCACTTGGCGGTGACGAAGAAAACGAGAATGTGTGTAACTCTTTTGATGCCTGATGGTGATTTTTTTTAATGTTTTTTTTTTCGAAAGTTTTAGCATTGAAAATGCTTTTAAAAATGTACTTTCCAAGGTTTTCGAACGGCCTGACCTTCTTCAATCTTTTTAAAAGTTGGTGATGTTTTTATATCATATATTTTGAGTACGTGGCATTTTTTCAGATTTTTATCGGCTCGCTACTCGGCTAACTCGGAGACAAAATTTTACACGTGATAAAATTAAAAATGATCGTATTGTAGTGAACTGCTCGTCGTACGAAAAAATGTCCTCTACAAAAAAAATGCGCTTTTCTAAGATCTACTTTGAAAATAAGTTTCAAAATTTTCCAAGTACTATAACACAAAAAAAAAGACAAATCTTTCATTTTTTAATTTTTTAACTCCAAAGACTAGGTTGATTCAGCTGAAATTTACACTGAATTTTTTTTATTAATGTGAAACAACATGTGGAACTTTAATTCTGGACTGGGCTTGCGTTCAGTTAATATCGTCGTCTTAAAGGGGGTAGCCGGTTAAGAGGGGTCTGACGGCCCCCACCGAGTTTGATCGAATCGACCCAAAAACCTGAAAGAGGGCTGAAAAACAAAATTTTAGAGATATTTTTTAACCCCCTAAACCCTTATGAAAACACCATAATCGCAAAAAATGCGTTTTTTTGATGTTTAATTTTTTTTGAGCTTTCAAATGCATTTTAAAGCGGTTTTAACACAACCAAAATTTTGTTTCAGATGTGTAGACATGCCCTGAATTTTTCCAGATTTTTTCGTAAAGTTAAATCATGTGCAACATAATTTTAATGGCAAAAAAACCGTAAAAAATCGTCATTTTTTGTATTTAATGCTATGGTTTTTATTGACGTATTAATGGTAAAAAATCGTGCACCATAGCATAGAAAGCTACTATCTTCCTCTACAAAATGACGCTAATTGGGCTCAATTCGGTCGTCTCTAGCGTCCGAAAATCAAACTTGAATAAATTCCGTTTTTATAATTTGAGCATTTTCAGTTACGAAAATGACACAAAATCATATTTTTCAATTATTTTTTTTAATAAAAGTACATTTTGGGGTTTCTGAGGTCGCCGATTACAAATTTGATGTCAAAAATTAGTTTTGTCACATGACAGCTGTCAAAACGAAGAAAAAATATTTTAATTTTTGAAATTTTTTAAAAAAGCTATGGGAACGATATTAATAAGGATTTTTTAGGTCGCTGATTATAAATTCATTCTTATACACGAATTTTTAATCGTAACAGCTGTCAATAGTTATATTAACAAACAAAAAATTACGTATTATTCAGAAAAAAAATTTGGAATTCCCCGACTAAACTGTCACCTGGCGGAGAAAATCCCAACTTGTACCTTATTAAGCCACGTACCCGAGTGCCTAAGGCCACCGTACCCACGTGGGCCTTAGGCTCGTATGCCCCTCCGCACGGTACTGCGCATGCCCACTACGCACTGACGCATCGAGAACCCCGCTCCACGCGGTCTCTCTTTCTCTCTGTGTTCAGCCGCCGTCCAGTACACACGTCATGCGACGCGCTCTGCTCCGTTACACAAATCTATTTGTTTTGTTAACAGCGTTTTTTTAATTTATCGTTTAACCTGCCTATCTCAACACGAAGTGATTGAAGCAGTATTCTAAGGTGAGTTTGAATATCAATTTAAATATCAATCAACATAAAAATTGATTTATAATCATAACCTCAATCTACAATCGTTTGCCTCATAGTCGACTTGAAATCGTACAGAAGGTGGCCGTCAACTTCAAGTTGTTGTTTAGTTCACTCACATGAAAAGAATTAAAAAAAAGCAAAAAAAAAACAAAACTAAGACGAAACGATATTTCAATAAAAAAATGATTTGGAATACAATAATTTATTTCTGTTTTGTTTACCGATGTTTTCAACATTTTTTTTGTTTTGATTTACAATTTTTAATGTACTTTCGATTTTCGTTACTTTTGTTCTATTTGTTTTTTTAATTATGGTTTTTTTTTTATTCCGGGTTTCAGTTACTTTTTTCATTTTTTTCAAAAAAAAAAAAATAATTTGTTAATCATAATAAAAAAAATAACAATGTTCTTTTTTTTTCTTTAGGAAAAACTGTGCGATGCCACCGAAAAAACGAAAATGTACGGCTGGTGAAAGGTGCATAAGATGCAACAGATTGTTGCGTTATGATACCGGAAAACAGAAGTCCATTTCTTCAGATGATGACGTACACTTATATACTAAACTACTAGGTAAACGAGTAGAGAAAGGTGACGTTTTATGTCATCTGTGTCGTTCCGCAATCGCTAAATCCCGAACGGTTTCACCATCGACGAGCAGTGATTCTGATCCTGAAGAAAATCTTCAGTTGGATTTTAATCCCGAAGAAAATCCTCTGCCAAACGTCAATCCCGAGGAAAATCCTCTGCCAGATGTTGATCGCGAACAAAATTCTGTCGATCCTGTAGAGAGACATTCATCAACACTCTCCAATTTGACAGTATCAGATGACACAGAACAATCTTCGGAACAGTCTTCGCAACAATTGTCACGGTCGGAGTCTGGATCTTCCACAGGACAGTCATCACAATCTTCTAAGGACCCTCCTTACGTTCTTCGTCCAAGAGAACCGGACTATGAAATGATCGAGATGCCTTTCAACAGAGTTACCGCGACTCACAAATGTTGTTGCGTATGTCTTACTCCAATTACGACATCTCCGGTTGTTCCGTTTAAAGCGAGGTTACAGGTATTTATAAGTTCACGAATTTTCATTCCAAAAGGCAATCGCTGTTGTCCTGTACATCTTATCAGTGAACGTATGTACGTTGACGAAATTTCAAACTTGAAAATATTTTCGAATACTTGTACTATCAGTTCTCAAGAGTTGGCATTATTTTTGGATGCACTGTCCAAAAAATGCGACAACAGTATTTTAGACAGAGTAGATGATTACAATTTATCGGCAGAGCGCATAAAATCGCTAACTGGATACACAGTTGCAGAAATCAAGACTCTAAAAAACATGTTGGTCACTTTGCGAAATTCTCAAAATCGCAGTATTAATCAAGCTCTTTTAATATTCCTTTTTAAATTAAGAACTGGAAATTCCAACACAATCACTGCGTCAATTTTCGATATCAAATCTGAACAACTAGTATCTGCTTATTGCAAATCGGTTTTGGATTCATTCGCGAAAGACGTCTTTCCACTTCGTTTCGGAGCTCGGGCATGTTCTCGCGAAGATTTAATTGCTAATCACACGTCGCCTTACGTAAAAAAATTACACGGATTTGAAGATCGCCTGCTCTTGATTGCTGATGGTTCATACCTTCGACACCAAAAAAGTAGTAATAATTGTTACCAAAAAAAATCTTTCTCTGGTCAGAAAAAGTGTCCACTCTGTAAACCCTTCACAGTTTGTGCCACAGATGGATATGTAATAGATGTTTACGGACCGTACGAAGCAATTGTGAATGATGCGAAAATCTTACAACATGTACTAAGTGATCCGAACGGCTTGAGATCAATCCTCAAAAAAGGGGATGTTTTTATACTTGACAGGGGGTTCAGAGACGTCAAAGATTGGTTAGAATCTCAAGGGTTCGTTGTGTTGATGCCAGCGTTGAAAGGCAAAAGAAAGCAACTTCCAACAAATGAAGCAAACGAAAGTCGATTTGTTACGAAATTGAGGTGGGTGGTAGAGGCTGTCCACGGTATAATCGGTAGTAAATTCAAACTCTTGCATAATCAGTTTAACAACAACATGTTGGATTCAGCGATGCTTTATTGCAAAGTAGCGAATTTTTTGGTTAATGAGTTTGGAAAAAGACTGAATTGCGATACCGATTTACAAGATCAAATTGCCGAGCAAATGTTGAAAAGAAAAGACGTTGACAATTCTTTAGCGAAAGTTGTGGAAGAACAAAACTGGAATAGGAAGAAAAGGATCTTCAAACCGTTAACATCAAATGACGTATTAGACTTTCCGGAAATGACAGAGCAAGATTTGAAGATCCTTTTCACTGGCTCGTACCAGTTATCGCAAACTGTTTCATACTTAGCTGAAATGTATACCGAAGAAGGACTTTTGAATATGCAATACTTGTTGGAGGACGATACCATTTTTAAATGTGAAGTTAAATCAAGACATATAAACAAGAAAGTATACAGATGTTACGTTCAGTACGACCCTAACAGTATTGGATATAACGGTATAAAAAACTACGTATGTGATTGTGCAAATGGGCTAAGAACTGTTGGTTGCTGTGCCCACGTTGCAACAATCATTTACTTTTTAAGTCATGCACGGTATTTGTCCAAAATCATCCGCCCAGCTCAAATTCTAACGAATCTATTTCACGTTGATAATGTCGAACCTGTTATTGAAGAACACAGTGACGAAGATTAACAACATAACAATCATGTTGCAATGTATGTATTACTTGTGTCTGTTTAATGTATATATTAGATGAATGTATGTAATATTATTATAAATAAATAGATTTTTTTAAATACAATGACTTTTAATTATTGAAAAAACCGAAATAGCAAATACCATTTTCATTTGATGACATGTGTAATTTTTTTTTTTTGTTAGCTGTTTGACATCAAATTTGTAATCGGCGACCTCAGAAACCCCAAAATGTACTTTTATTAAGTAAAATAATTGAAAAATATGATTTTGTGTCATTTTCGTAACTGAAAATGCTCAAATTATAAAAACGGAATTTATTCAAGTTTGATTTTCGGACGCTAGAGACGACCGAATTGAGCCCAATTAGCGTCATTTTGTAGAGGAAGATAGTAGCTTTCTATGCTATGGTGCACGATTTTTTACCATTAATACGTCAATAAAAACCATAGCATTAAATACAAAAAATGACGATTTTTTACGGTTTTTATGCCATTAAAATTATGTTGCACATGATTTAACTTTACGAAAAAATCTGGAAAAATTCAGGGCATGTCTACACATCTGAAACAAAATTTTGGTTGTGTTAAAACCGCTTTAAAATGCATTTGAAAGCTCGAAAAAAAATTAAACATAAAAAAAACGCATTTTTTGCGATTATGGTGTTTTCATAAGGGTTTAGGGGGTTAAAAAATATCTCTAAAATTTTGTTTTTCAGCCCTCTTTCAGGTTTTTGGGTCGATTCGATCAAACTCGGTGGGGGCCGTCAGACCCCCCTTAACCGGCTACCCCCTTTAATGGGAAATTGTTTTTGTTGAATAACTCGGCGATTTACAATTTTTAGGTAAAAATGGTAATGACTAAACTTGTAGGAAATCGAGTGCTTTACAACTTTGGTCACTACAGTTTTTTCTCTACCATCGATATTTTTCGAATTAAACCTGAAAAAAGCGACAATTGCATTATCTCGTTTATTTTTAACTTTAGGGCTTAAACGAATATGGACAAACTTGTAGAGAATGAAATTTTGTTCACACCTTTTTTTCCCTAGAATCAATATTTAAGGTCGTACGCCAACGGTGAAATAAAAGAGCGAATGGATCGCGAAATAATATTTTCACGATTCTCGTTTTTTTTACCGTTGGCGTACGACCTTAAATATTGATTCTAGGGAAAAAAGGTAGGAACAAAAATTGTTCAAAATTGCAGTCCCTATAAGTTTGTTCATGTTTGTTTATGCCCTAAAATAAAAAATAAACGAGATAATGCAATTGCCGCTTTTTTCAGGATTAATTCGAAAAATATCGATGGTAGAGAAAAAACTGTAATGACCAAAGTTATAAAGCACTCGACTTCCTACAAGTTTAGTCATCACCATTTTTACTTAAAAATTGTAAATCGCCGAGTTATTCAACAAAAACGATTTTCCATTAAATTTAAGACGACGATATTAACTGAACGCAAGCCCGGCCCAGAATGAAACTTACACATGTTGTTTTACACAAATAAAAAAAAATTCCGTGTAAATTTCAGCTGAATCAACCTAGTCATTAGGGTTAAAGAATTAAAAAATTGAAGATTTTTCTTTTATTTTAGTGTTGTAGTACTTGGAAAATTTTGATTTTTGTTTTCAAAATAGTTCATAGAAGAACGCATCTTTTTTGTAGAGGACATTTTTCGTACAACGAGAAAATCACTACGATACGATCATTTGAAATTTTATGACGTGCAAAATCCTGTCTCCGAGTTAGCCGAGTTAGCGAGACGATGAAAATCTGAAAAAATGCCACGTACTTCAAATATATGATACAGAAGCATCACCAACTTTGAAAAATATTGAAGAAGGTCAGGCTTTTAGGCCGTTCGAAAACACTTAGAATACCTCATATGTTTGTTGAGGTTGGCTGGGTATAGGGGTCTGAGATGGATGGATGGATCGATGGATGGATCGATGGATGGATGAATGGATGGATAGATGGATGGATGGATACTCACATGTACTTTTCTTTATTACCCGGAATGTCTGATTACATTTTCAATGCCATGAGATAGTTGCACTTTGTGTAATATCTGTAGATCTTTTTAAATTTCCAAAGCACAGAAATATTTCGTTTTTCTTCTTTGGGCGATAACGAAGAAAATAATTCCCATGATGCCCGATATTGATAATTTATGATCTTGAAGTTTGCAACATTGAAACGTAACGGAAGTTAATTCTTTTCCATTGACAACATTTCTTTTTGGCCGTTTTAGGCTATGAAAATATTCCGAACGTTTTTGCATATTTTTATTACAGATTTACGGCCTCAAATTGTAAAAAGAAAAGGTTTCGAATAATAATAAAAATTAAGAAATAAGGGAAAAAAGTCGTTGCATTTCAACGATGCGAACTTCAACATCATGATAATTTTTCTTCCTGTCGGCTAATATACATGATTTTTCCCTTTTTTCGCTGCCTAATAATGATTATTTTTCTTTTATTACAGGCCAACAAGAATAATTTTCATCTTTCGACCAACGTCAAAGTTCCTGAAAAATCACATTGACTTTTTTTTATTACCAATATTCTGGATTCTTTTTTTTCGCGACGTGCCTCGACTCTTCCCGATATTTTTTTTTAATTCCGCCCTTTTTTTCCCCTCAACATTTCTTTCGTCCGCGTGGCATGTTGATTCTAATTTTTTCTACAATAAGTTTAATAAAACAAAATTAATTCTCGCTAATTGATTGCAAAGAATTGCGAAAGAAAGAAATCTTCCAGCAATATATTATAAATTTGACGAAATTGCCAAAACCAGAAGAAAATATAAAAAATCGTCAGAAACATCTTCTCAACACGAAAAAACACCGAAAATCATTTTAATAATTGAAAAAAAGGAGAAAAAGTACAAAAAAAACAAACAATTATTTGAAAAATCGAAAAAAAATGAAGAAAGCTTTGAAAAAAATAAAAACACGAAGAAAATCAAAAAAATTATTTTTAAAATCGATAAAAAAGGAGAAAATTTCGAAAAAAATTAAACGAAAAAAAAGAATTATTTTTAAAAAAGGAAGAAAACCGGGAAAAAACAAAAACCACCGGTGGCTTACCCATGTGATGCAAAAAATGGCGAGGAAGGCCTGCTTGGTGGCGAAAAATTGGAGCCATCGGGGTCGGCAGGGACCCCAGCCGCACGAGATCTCAGGATCGACGTCCGAATCGTTCCCGTGTATGCCGTTTGTTTTCTCGTCTAGGCTTATAATGAGTTTGCCGTTGTCGCCGTTAACGATATCCGGCACTTTGCCGTTTTGGAGAATGGTGCCGTTGTTGTTGTGCCTGTTGCAATGGTGGCCATTGGTGACTTTGTCGTCGGATGAGGGCGGCGATATTATCGTCAGCGCCTCGCCGCCGTTTCCGTTCGCCAACGTTTGCGTATCCTCACCCGCCATTCTCGTACCGCGAAATTACCCGAAATTATTATTTCTCCTATCTGATTTTTTTTTTGCAAACTCGCGAGACTTTTGCCACTCTATTTTGATTTTGGCAATTTG
>OX101795.1:19331416-19348612 GCA_944452715.1 Ophion slaviceki
TTATATCTGCCACCCCAGTATCCATTATACAAATCTAAATATCTCGGATCACTACCAAATATTTGATAGCGATCCGATATATTTAGATTTGTATTTTATTTTAATAGGTGACCTTGAATGACCTTGAACGACTTTGACCCCCTAATGTTTTTTATGCAGCTTGAGGTGATCCACAAGATGGATGAAAAAAAATGTACCATTCCATTTTAAAAAGTGGGGGTGACCTTCACTGTGCGTCAGCGCCTCTACCGAAATAAAAAATATTGGTCGCATTTGACGGCCCCCTTCACACCGTACAACCTTTGTCTGAAACATTTTTTTGTGACGTCGATAATCACCGAGTTATTTCGGGTGGCAGAGATGAGAGGGACACCCTGTATATGTACACATACCCACGCACACAAGGCGGAGCTAAAAAGTTCTCGGCCCGTGCGCTAGAGATCGCCCATAGACACGCGTCAATACCTCAAGCCGAGAACTTTTCAGCCCGACGTATACACACACACAAGGCGAGGCTGAAAAGTTCTCGGCCCGTACGCCGTGCATCATCCCATAGGCTCGTTAGAACCCGGCCGAGAATTTTCCAGCCCGCTATCCACACGTACTTAATGCATATACATGCATAGGTACAATTACAGTCTATTCCGAGATCGAATGTTCTCTCATATCTTTGAACTCTGCACATTAAACTTCACGCATATACGCACGTATTTATTTATACATACATGTGTGTGTGTGTGTGTGTGTGTGTGTGTGTGTGTGTGTGTGTGTGTGTGTGTGTGTGCGTGCGTGCGTGTGTGTGTGTGTGTGTGTGTGTGTGTGTGTGCGTGTGTGTATGTGTGTGTAGCTTATTCCCTCTTTCTCTACCGCTCTCCCCCCTCTATTCCTCACAAAGACTCTTCTTTTCGCTGCGATCGGATATTCCTGATCAATTTTTGCAATCTCACGATACAAAGACTATGCAACGAGGCACCTCTCCCCTGTGGCCCCTTTCCTCAACTCTTGTGCGTCCTCTCGCCATTCCCCTCTGAATATATATCTATACCCGTAAATCCATACATTTTATATACATATAATTGATATATTATAATTTTTTAATTCATCAATACACAGACACACACACATACGCGCGCACTCAAGGCAAAGCTGAAAAGTTCTCGGCCCGTGTGCTCGTCCGTGTATATACAGGGTGGACCATTTAACGTGATCACCCCAAATATCTCAGTTGCCTTTAGAGTGAGGAAAAAAATGTCAGGAGGTAATTTGATTGATTTCGAAGAACTGATATAGTGGTGGAAAATTTATTTTTGTCAAGTTCATAGTTTTTGCGTTCTCAAGGTCATCAATGGTTTTCCAAATGGGAACACGTTTTTCTTTTTTATTAAGGCAGGATTCTACTTTGAAACTTTGAAAAAAAAAATTTTTCTTTTTTACATTTTTCGAAAGTAAATATGTTCAAGAATGTTCGGTCAACATTTTATAAAGTTCCAAGCAGTCTAACTATCCTTTTTCGCCTTTCGAACGCACCTACCTGAGCACCTACCTATCACTCACCAAAACTTTAAACGCGTTTTTCTCGAAACGACATTTTCAAGTACCGTGGTCGTGATAACTCAAAAAGTACTGAACCGATCCTTATGAAATTTGGAACACATATTCTATATGTGTGTACCAACCGACCTAACTACAATCAACTTAAAATTTTTATTAGAACTATTTTTTTATTGCAAAAAAAAGACCCAAAAAAACGCATTTTTTTCGTATTTTAGCCGCCATTTTGTTAATTTTGCACGTATATAAAATATTCTAGTTAGGTCGGTTCCTGAAGACATACTGAACATGAAACTATTTGATTTTTTTGTTTCAGACCATCCGTCGGGAAGATTTCACGACCACGGCAACGGTACCTGCTTTTCGAGGCGTTGGCTTTAAACATATTTTACGTGTACAAAAAATGAATAAAATACATTAAAATTTTTTTTTTTTTATGTACTTAAAGAGTGTATTTATTGAACAGTTTAAACCCCATATCGATATCTTTAATAGTATTCTCAGAAAAAATTCACGAAAATAGCGTTTTTTTTCATGGTTTCAAAGTAGAATCCTGCCTTAAGACGTTGTAGCTGATATTCAGACGAATCCAACGACCTATGATATAATGACCTTGAAATGATTTTTCATCAAAATACCCGTGTAGAAACAGGAAGTCGTGATAGTATTGACAATAAGAATATCCGATTAATTTGATTGAATTTTTTGTGCAAAAATATTTATTGCACCAAATGTTCAAAGTGTTGGGCATTAACCTCGACACATTTTTGAAGACGTCGGATGAATGATTTTCATGATCTTCGAATAGTTTCCGGATTGAAAAATCATTGACGACTTTGAGAACGCAAAAACTATGATCTTGACAAAAATGAATTTTCCACCACTGTATCAGCCCTTGGCAGAAATAAGAGGGATACCCTGTGTGTATATATATTAGGGTGGTTCTTAATTTGGTGATGTTGTAAATTCTTTGGTATTGTTCCGCAAAAGTAATCAACATGTATAGAAAATAAAATTGGCCGCAAGCGGATGTTTGTCCAATAATTCTAACCCACCCCACCGAGCTGTCGAATTTTTATATGAAAAAATGATTTTTTTTTGCAGCACGTTTTTGCAATAGATTGCAGCGTGCATGTAACTTTTTGATTTTTTAAATGCATTCTGGCAAAGTTTGTACCGCTATACCGGCTTTATCCCAAAACACAAACACTTCTTTGGCAGTTATTGTGGCACTTTCATGTATCATTAATTTTTTAACTCGAGTATTATAAAAAAAAGTGCTTTTAACACCAGCAATTTCAAAGGCATTTTGCTTCCAATTATTTATGAATCAGCGTCACCAATTAAAAATATATTTTTACGTAAATTACGGTCATGTAACGTCATCGCGATTTTCTAAACTCAAATCGTCGAGCACATGTGTCCAGCGCTGAATCGAGACATGTGCCTCACGTGGAAACAGTAGACATACATTGATTTCGAGGTTAACGAGGATTGCGGCAAGCATGGGAAACGTCGGTTAGGCAGGATGGCTTTAATTTATCATAATTTATGATAAAATTGATAAAATTGAAAATTTAAATATTGTTATTGAGTGCACTACGTATCTCTTCATACTTCTAATTGCATACGAAAAATAAATTGCAGTTTTTTCGACGTCAAACTCCTGTTTTGACCATAATAATCGATTTTTGGAATAAATGATGACAGTTTTTTGCTAATTACGTGATAAATATTGAATCCACCAACATTTTACAAGTCACCTTTTTCGTAGAGCATTAAATTTCCTACAAAAACATCATGTGATTTTTTTTTATCATATTTAGTTTTGAAATAGTAAACAATTTTCTTAACAAAATTTTAAATGCATGCATTTCCTCGTATAAAAATTCGACAGCTCGGTGGGATGGGTTAGAATTATTGGACAAATTTCCGCTTGCGGCCAATTTTTTTTCTTCATGTGTTGATTACTTTTGGGGAACTCTTCTTCTTTGGTATATATATACCAGGTGTGTAAGTATGAAAGCGGAATTTGCCCATAGGTGGCGCTAGATGTCGATGCAGTTACCGACACATCACGTCAGCGGTGTCTTGTTATTGTGTTGATATCCGACAAAGATTTCCAACTCACAATAACACGAGTTTCATTCAGTAGCATTAGTTTATTAGAGATAAACATGTCGAGTTTTGTGCCAACAAATTACGATTTGCGGACAGCACTACTTTTCTGTTTTCATCTGAAGAAAACCGCAGCCGAATCGAATCGAATGCTTGTGGAGGCGTTTGGTGAGCATGCTCTCGGTAAAACACAGTGTTTCGAGTGGTTCAAACGGTTCAAAAGTGGCGATTTTGACGTGAGGAACGAAGAACGTGGAAGACCACCGAAAAAGTTTGAAGACGCTGACCTGCAAGCCTTGTTGGACGAAGACGACGCTCAAACACAACAACAACTGGCGGATCAGTTAAAGGTGACCCGAGAAGCCATCTCCCTTCGGTTGAAAGCCATGGGACAGATACAAAAGGTGGGGAAATGGGTTCCACATGAACTCAACGAAAGACAGCAGGAAAACCGCAAAACATCATGCGAAATGCTGCTCGCCAGGTTCAAAAGAAAGTCATTTCTCCATCGAATTGTGACTGGCGATGAAAAGTGGATATATTTCGAGAATCCTAAGCGCAAAAAGTCATGGGTTACTCCGGGTGAACCATCAACATCGACGGCAAGACCAAACCGCTACGGACGAAAGACAATGCTGTGTGTTTGGTGGGATCAGAAGGGCGTAATCTACTACGAGCTGCTGAAACCTGGGGAAACTGTCAATACTCAACGCTACCGACAACAAATGACCGATTTGGATCGAGTTTTGCGTGAAAAACGACCAGAATACCAACAAAGACAACACAAGGTGATTTTGCTGCATGACAATGCACCAGCACGCAAAGCAAAACAGGTCCAGGAAACGATAGAGTCGTTCCGTTGGGAGATTCTTCAGCACGCGCCTTACTCACCGGACCTTGCCCCATCCGATTACTACTTGTTTGCATCGATGGGACACGCACTTGCTGAGCAGCGCTTTACTTCTTACGAAGATGTACGAAAATGGCTCGATGACTGGTTTGCCTCAAAAGACCAACAGTTCTTTTGGCGCGGAATCCACAAATTGCCAGAAAGATGGGAAAAATGGATAGATAGCGACGGACAATACTTTGAATAAGTTACTTTGTATCATATCATTACAATAAACGTTTTTTTTTCTGTACAAAAATTCCGGTTTCATACTTACACACCTGGTATATATATATTTCAAAACTATACATGATAAAAAAAAATCTTATGATGTTTTTGTAGAAAATTTAATGCTCTACAAAAAAGGTGACTTGTAAAATTTTCGTGGATTCAATATTTATCACGTAATTAGCAAAAAACTGTCATCTTTTATTCCAAAAATCGATCATTATGGTCAAAACAGGAGTTTGACAGGAGTATATATATATATATATATATATATATATATATATATATATATATATATATATATATATATACGGGCGGGTATATGCACCTAATTATGGTTTTTCATGCTCGTTGTTGTTGGTGCGAGTGCTGCCGATCTCGGGGAGTTTCCAACCAAAAATAATTCGCTCTCGGCCGCGTGGTGGTGGCGGTCTATAAATTCACCTTGAAACGAGTGAACGCCTCGCTATCTCTGTCTCACTCTTTCTCTCCTTCTCAACAGTACACATTCCCGTTTCGAGGACTTATAAAAAAAAACTGCGATAGAAAATGTTTCGAATCTGCGATATTTTGTATTACCGTCGTTCAATCCGCCCAATCAATACTCATTCATTTGCCAACTTTTTTATCCAGCATTTCCGTGATTTTCGAAAATTGCTCGATACGATAATTTCTGAGCATTATTATTGTAGTTATTATCGTTATTTTTTTTATCTCGCAAAAAAACAATGGAACCATAAATAACCACAGTTAATAAAAAATGTATACAAACATTTACCTACGTATATCTGACTCTTTGGAACCACAGCTGTGGGAAGATCTTGGCCGTGTCACCCACGAACAAGCCCTCCACTGTGCAGACCTAAGATCCAAGAATCAAATAGAAAAATTCAGGAAACTATGTCCACAGACGAAGCCGTCCATCCTAACCCACACAGTAAAAAACCTAAGTAACCACACACTCTCCGCAGCTGAAACATCAGTCCTCGCAAAAGGGCACAATTTCGCCATTACACCGACAGAAATTCCGACCAGAGAAATCGTCAGCCAGGTGGAAACTGCCATCTATCGTCTCCCACTGGATACTGGCAACGACATCAGGAAACGGATAAGCAATATTCTACACAAGGCAAAACCTCCGCAGCAGAATATCACGAAGGAAGAACACCTTGCTCTTCGCAATTTGAAGAAAAACAAGGACATCTTAATACTACCAGCTAACAAAGGGAATGCAACTGTCATCATGGATAAAACGGACTACTGCAGTAAAATTATGAACCTGCTCGAGGACACCAACACGTACAAGAAATTATCACGTGACCCCACATCGAGTGTAGAAAAGAAAACAACAACACTTCTAAAGAAGGCTGGTCTATCGGAAAATCTAACCAAAGCCCTTACACCCAAGGAATCCCTACCACCCAGGCTTTACGGTCTGCCAAAAATACACAAAAACAACATCCCACTAAGGCCCATTGTTAGCAACATAGGCAGTCCTACATATCACTTGGCACGTTTTCTCTGCAAACCTTTGCAGGAACTCGTAGGCCTCAACAACTCCTATATCCAAAACTCCCGGGATTTTGTGAACAAGATCCAGTCTATCAAGGTACAACCAGAAGATATTTTAGTGAGTTTCGATGTTGTATCAAGTTTAAAATTGGAAAACTCTTTCAGAAATTTTCAAAAATGTATTACTCAGAAATTATGAATTTTAGCAACATTTTATAAAGAATACTTTCGTTTTAAAATTGCCCAAAATATTTTTAAAAAATAATTCATCCCGAAAAACTTTAATTTTTTGAAAAATTGTTTTAACAATTGGCTACAAACAATTGAATGCTCGACTTTTCGGCAAAAAATTGTGATATTCGGATTCAGCGGATCGAAATGCATAAAAAAAAGTTTAGCTTCATCCATCGAGCTCAACATTTTACGAACATATGATACCGTATCCACATCGAAAAACTTTAATCGCGTTTTTCTCGAAACTATGTTTTCAAGTCGGTGACCACTATAATTCAAAAACCACTCGATGGATTTTGATGAAATTTGGTGTGCTTATTGATAGCATTAAAAACTAGTCCTTGATCGAAAGATTTTCATTTTTGTTGAAAATATCTATTTTTCAAAAACAATAAACGAGCGATTTTTTGGTCGAAAATCGAAAGTTGTCTGTCGGAAGCCGCCATTTTGTTAATTGAAAAAAAAAGCTTCGATTAAGAACTAAATTTATTATTAAACTGATGATTTTTTTTCGGTTTTTTTTATTTCAGATATTTTTCAGCGATTTATTTTCAGCGATATTTTTCTAAATAATCAATATTTTTCTTTGAAAATTTGTACAAGTCAAGTTGAAATATAACATACAATGTCTGTTTAACCACTTTCGTAAAACAAACTTAATTATTATTTTTTAAAAACTATTGAAAATGCTCGTTTTTTCACGCCTCTGACTGCATCTCACCCCTTAATCTAGACTGGAACTGGAAAAAGACGCGCGAAAAAATAATTCGAATTATTATTATTATCGTCATCATTGATACGACTATTATAATTTAAATTGGCCGATAATATAAATAATAATAATAATAATAATAATAATAATGAGTATCAAAGATAATGCATAGTTGCTTGTCCTATTGGGACAACGACGCCGACAACGGCGACGACCACGATGAATTCTCCCATATGAAATAAACACACATAGGTTATACGAGAATAACGTTGCGTTTGCCTAGTTGCCGTCTGTCACACTGTGCACATTGCTGCTGGAGGAGAGCACATGCATCCGGCCAATATGTACACACACACACACACACACACACACACACACACACACACACACACACACACACACACACACACACACACACGCGCGCGTGTGTGTGTGTGTGTGTGTAAAGCGCATATAAATGCACGGTGGAGCGCAGCGAGAGGACTCGGGGCAAGGCCCGGGCAAAAGTTTGCCGAGTTACGTATCGTCAACTAGGTCAACGGCAGAGAGGGGGAGAGAGAGGGACAGAGATAGCGACGTCATCTCGAGCGCAGCCACACACATGCACACTCTCACTCTTCTTTTGCGCGTGTATATATATATATATATATATATATATATATATATATATATGTGTGTGTGTGTGTGTGTGTGTGTGTGTGTGTGTGTGTGTGTGTGTGTGTGTGTGTGTGTGTGTGTGTGTGTGTGTGTGTGTGTATATATATATGTATGTATATATATATATATATATATATATATATATATATATATATATATATATAAAGGTATTCATTAAAATTGAATGTTTTTGTTACAGAGCGTACCATTTTATCGATTTTCAACATTTCTCACTTTTTCTTAGTTCATATTCTGCGTATGAGTGTTAAGGCGTTACCCCCACTTGTAGCGCAAAAAAAGGCCTTTTTCATGAATTTTTTTAAAGAAAACTACAAAACTTTTTTAATCGATCAATATACCATCTTAAAGAACACATCTTGAAGAACTTTCAGTAATTTTTTTATTGAAAAATATTACATTGTTTAGTGGCAAATGGCCGTCAATGAAATAATGTTTTTATATACACGGTTTGTTATATATATGATTATATATATATATATAAAGGTATTCATTAAAATTGAATGTTTTTGTTACAGAGCGTACCATTTTATCGATTTTCAACATTTCTCACTTTTTCTTAGTTCATATTCTGCGTATGAGTGTTAAGGCGTTACCCCCACTTGTAGCGCAAAAAAAGGCCTTTTTCATGAATTTTTTTAAAGAAAACTACAAAACTTTTTTAATCGATCAATATACCATCTTAAAGAACACATCTTGAAGAACTTTCAGTAATTTTTTTATTGAAAAATATTACATTGTTTAGTGGCAAATGGCCGACAATGAAATAATGTTTTTATATACACGGTTTGCAGTGACCAACATTGCGGCGAAGTGGATCATCTGAAAAAAAATTGTGGATGGATTTAGTCAAATATAAGTATAAACTCGTCTTTGATCGAAGGATTTTAAAAAATATTCATTTTTCACAAAATGGCGGACAGTCAAAGTTAATGGTTCGATTTTAACGAAAAAAAAACTGCCGTTCTTTGGCTATAAAACGGCCATTTTTTTTCGAAAAAAAAATCGAACGATTAAAGACTACATTTTTATGTATTAAATAAGCCTGCAAAATTTCAAGAAGATCGGTTCATTAGTGTTCGAGTAATCTTGGTCACCGACTTCAGAAATGCCATTTTGAGAAAAACGCGTTTAAAGTTTCAATTTCAGTTTACACGAAGAAAATATTTTTTTTTGTAAACTTACATAGAGTCATCTATTCCGGGCATCAAAAAAAAACTGCACTTCAAATTGCACTTCAAAAAAAAAAAAACTATAAAAAAAATCGATTTTTTCAAAATCGCACGTGAAGGTAACCCCTTAATGAAAGAAAAATCGTTGGTTTTTTTCGAATTAAATCCGCCGATGCTACCTGTCACGCCGTTCGACAACATCCGCCGCAACCCGTTCAGAAGACCGTGCGATACCTCCGGCATTCTTTTATATTAATTTTTTTCAAATGACATGTAACAGCCAAAAGTGGTAATAAAACATACGCCAAATCTCAAAAATGGTGACGAAATCCTTCCTTAAAAAAAAAAAAAACACGCAAATGGCAACTTTTTCCTTGCCTAAAGGTATCTCCCCCCTTAAGACGGCTATGGACGCAACGGAACGTTAGGTTAGATTAGCGAAATCCGGGTAGAGAGTGATAGGAAAGGGCAATACGTAAAAAGCCGCAAGCGCATACGTTGGAACTCGGAAAATAACTGAGACCTCGATAAACAAATTAATTAACTAATTTGATTTAATTAAAAGGAAAAATAAACGAAAATGAAACGGTTTTATTTTATTTCGTGAAACTTTCATTCAATACAGTTCAATTTAATTTCGAATTTGATTTACTTTAAATTGCGCTTTAATCTAATTTCAATTTGATTCGATTTGCCTTGTATTTCAATTGAAATTTCGACAAATTAAAAATTTAACGAAAATTCTAAGGAAAAGCCCATTTTCTCGTTTGCTACCTGATTCGTATTGGGATATGATCAAAGTGCAAATAACATTTTCGAGGTTTCGTTTTCTAGTCACTTTTTCAACTTCATTTCATTTTTTATACAACAATCACATATGCCAAATTTATTTCCTCTGCAAAAAATTGATTTCTGTCTGCAAAAATAAGTGAACGTACAGAAGAAGGCATTGCAATTTTTTCGTATTCGCAATACATATATGTGTGTGTGCGCGCGCGCGCGCGTGTGTATGTGTGTGTGTGTGTGTGTGTGTGTGTGGTGCGCGTCGCTCAGGCAACTGAGAGGGAAATGGAAGACGATTTGATATCGCTTTCCCAACTGGGTCAACGTGATCATGCACTTGTCGGACGCGCTCGCTATTAAATGCGAGAGAGAGAGAGGGCAAAAAAGAGCATTCACATCACGTTTCACATACACAGTAGACAAAGTTTCGTTCGTTCTCAAATACACGCCTTCTCGTCTTGAGCTCTCGACGTGCAGCTCATTCGTACCTACTTTGCGAATTACGAGAAATGCATAAACTTATATGTATAAATATATTTATGAGGGGAGAGAGAGAGCGAGAGAAACGTGATAAACGAAGAGAAGCCAGACAACTTATTTTTTTTTGTGAAGTACCGTTTTTTTTTAATTGGAACAATATACATATTTATTTATTAACTTATAATATACACTTGCTGTCGTTCTTCCTATCAATATCATCATCGACATCATCATCTTCATCTTCATCTTCATCTTCATCTTCATCTTCATCTTCATCTTCATCTTCATCTTCATCTTCATCTTCATCTTCATCTTCATCTTCATCTTCATCTTCATCTTCATCTTCATCTTCATCGTCATCGTCATCGTCATCGTCATCGTCATCGTCATTGTCATCGTCATCGTCATCGTCACCGTCGTCGTCGTCGTCGTCGTCGTCATCGTCATCGTCATCAGCATCAACGTCATCAACTTCGTCGTTATCATCGTCATCATCATCGTCGTCTTGATCAGCATTGTCATCGTCATCGTCATCATCATCAACGTCATCAACGTCATCAACTTCGTCGTTATCATCGTCATCATCATCATCGTCTTGATCAGCATCGTCATTATCATCGTCATCGTCATCGTCATCGTCATCGTCATCGTCATCATCATCAACGTCATCAACGTCATCAACTTCGTCGTTATCATCGTCATCATCATCATCGTCATTATCATGGTCATCGTCATCGTCATCATCATTATTATTGCTGCCGTTTTTCCATTCTCCCTCGCCCCCCTCGTCGCTGTATTTTTTTGGGAATTTCGAAATTCTTTTTTGTCGTTTGTTCGTCCGTTGATTCTCCTCCTTCATCGTTTTTTCTTCTTCGTCTTTTTTAATATCTCGCTTCCGCCAAAAGTCAATTAGCGAGACGCGTTGTCGTCAAAAATTCTCGTCGTAGCCGTCGTCGTATCGTCCACAGGTGCTTGCAAATTCGATTGGCAAATATTTCACGAGCATCCATGTGCGTGTGACGTCAGGAGGTACAATAGCACCGCGAGGCGAATCTTCCGGGAGCAATCGCCGATAACGATCCGCGACAGCGAAATAAAAAATGAAAAAAAAAATAAATGAAAAATCGTAAATAAAAATGTTAATTCGCCCGTTAGTACGTCATGGATTTATTCCACTCTTTCTCTCTCTCTCTCTCTATCTCTCTCTCTCTCTCTCTCTCTCTCTCTCTCTCTCTCTCTCTCTCTCTCTCTCTCTCTCTCTCTCTCTCTCTCTCTCTCTCTCTCTCTCTCTCTCTCTCTCCTCTCTCTCCTCTCTCTCTCTCTCTCTCTCTCTCTCTCCCCCTCTCTCCGCCCCCCTTTCTCCTCTACGTTCTCACTTACTCATTTGTTTACTCATTGACTCATTCTTTTATTCACTTATTTATTTGTTTTCCCATCCAATCATCTATTCGCTCATTTGTTTAGTTACTGATTCATTCGCTTATTCGCCCGTTTATTTATTTACTCAATTGCCCAATTGTTCGTTTATTCATTTTTCGACCCAACCGAGAAAAACCCGAACAAACATCTGTTCGCGTATTCAATTTTATTTCGCAGCTCTAATCAAAAGAATTCTCCTTGTCAATATTATTGTGATTATTTTACATTGTATTATTATTGTTTTTCTTCGTATATTATTTCTCGTCATTGTTATTTTTTCTTCGTATTATTATTGCTATTATTATTTTTTAATTTCACTCCGTACTGTTAATATTATTTTTCTTCGTATATTTCTTTTGTTATTTTCCTACGTATATATTTTTCTTTTTATTGCTATATTTCTCTTTTTATTATGCCATCTCATTATTATTATCATTTTTCTTCGCATATCTGTTTATTATCTCATCTCATTATTGTTATTATTTCTCTTCGCACATGTCTTTCTTTTAAACGTAATGTTACCTTATTTCGTTATTATTATCATTATCGCTATTATTATTTTACACCGTAATTGTTACCAGTTTTGTTCAATCTCTCAAGCGATCCGGATGGTAAATACTGTGCGTGAACATTCAAAAATTTCTTCGTGAGCCTCTCTCTCTTTCTCTCTCTGTCGAATAAACACACACGTGCGCACCCATGAGCGAGTGAATCACGTACGTAAACGTCTCTCTCCCTCTCTGCTCCTTGCACATGAACGAGTGCGTGTGTATGCGCCGAGGCTGTAAAAATTCCATAGGACGTTGCCTCGCCCGGTTCGGGTTTCGGCAGAGTCACGGCCACGAAAAAAAATCTACATCCGGTATCCTCGGCAGGCCCGCGCAGGTATAAAATATTTCGGCTTTAAAATGCGCACCCTGTCTCTCCTTTGCCTCGTTCCTTCGCCTCTTCTTCATCAATTTCCAGCGGTACGTGAAAAAAAAATATTGACAAATAAGAAATAAAAATAAACGTCGCTACATTTTATTCTTGGTTTTTGTCTTGTCAGCGCAGTGTTGTTTGACGACAACAACAACAACAACAACAATGATAATCATAATAATATTATTAGCCATTTTGAAAAATCGAGCAAAAATTGACGTTTGATTTTTCATTGATTTTCACATTTATTTGTCGTTCGACAACAATGGCCGTAACAACGAAATGACAATAATAATAATAACGATAACTTTGATACCCGAGCCGAAAAAAATGAATAATAACGATAGTAACCACAACCACCAAACAGCAATAATAACTAATTTTTCATCCAATGTTTCACCCAATAAAGAAGAAATAAACATATATATATATATATATATATATATATATATATATATATATATATATGTATATATGTATATATATTTGTTGGTAACAGAAATGTCCCAAATCGAAATAAAATCAGAAAGAACAAGAAGAGAAGAAAAAGCCCAAAATTCTGTGCGCTCCGCATGATGAGCCCGCGACGAAACGAGAATTCGACTGGGATCTCATCTGTCTCGGACCGTCACGACAGAACGCAACAAGTGCACCCGCGCCGCGCTACCGCGAAAATGAAAATAGAAAAAAGAATAACAAGGGAAAAAAAGTATTTTTAAAAAGCAAGAAAAAAAGCAAAACGACCATCGAAAAGTGTAAAAAAAAAATGAAAAAAAAAAGTTTAACGGCGTAGAGAAGCGAACACGATACCAACGTTTCCACTTTCTCCGAGAAGACGGCCGAGATCTCGATTGCGGGCGCCTCTCGGAGCCTTGAAGAGCACACACGCGTATCTATATACATATAATTCTCGTTCAAGCTACTATCGTTCGTGTTACTATTACGATCGCTATGCATATTATTATTATTATTTTCCGTTATATTTTTATTTTCATTGACATTTATGTATAATTATTTTCATTTATTGATATTTATGACTATTGTCATCATTCATTCAATTATCAATAATTTAGAAAGTAATCAACAATCAATTTAAACATTCATTGATAAAAATTATATATTTACCTTTAATAAATTGATATTTAATATCATCATTATTATTGTTCGAAAAATAATTTTCATTACTGAGCTCACGCACCAAAGCGACTGACAAAGATAAATGAAAAATATTCGACAATACAATTTTTTTTTCCCCCGGAGCAAACAAAAAAAGCGTCGCCAAGCCCCTCTCGCCCCCGCCCGCTCGCTCCGTCGTTCTCCGCGATCTTTATTTTTTACCTTATCGATCTGGGAGACACGAGCACGACCGCGCGGGACGATGACTCCTCTTCGATCATGACGACGCGGGCCGGGAGGGGAGAGAGAGAGAGAGAGAGAGAGAGAGAGAGTCGGGTGTGCTATTTACGCTCGCGCGAATCGTCGACGCACGAGAGTTGCGGAGGTTCAAAGCTTGAAGTTCGAGCTCGCATATATATATATATATATATATATATATATATATATATATATATATATATATATATATATATATATATATAGGTTGCCGTACACTTTATTTGCATTCGTTTGCCCATTTTTCAGGCCTCTGTTGAATATGGCCACCATATATATACATAAAACATTCATGCATATATCCATATTATTAGGGTGGCACAATTTGGAGCTCTACTTTTTTTCCTTTTTCTCACCATCCACTCATCTACTTTGAAGAAAAAATAAATTGTTGCAAAAGCTGCGAGCGGTCAAAAAATATCAAGAGGTCGCTCACGTCTCCCAAAAATTCAAATTTACATTTAAAAAATTGATTTTGTTTCGTTCGCTTTTCATTAATTTTTTTCGTTTTATAATTTTTAAGTTTATTTTTAAGATTAAGTTTCGTTCGCTTTATAATTTTTTTTTTGAGCTCGTTAAAGCTGTAGCCGGTCAATGAATATTTAGCGGTCGCTAATAGAGAGCTTCGAAATTTTGAATGTTCACGATTTTTTTTCTATTCTCATTCATAAATGTGACAATTTGTAAAATTTTCAATACGATTGATCCTTTTTGTGTTTAGAAACGGATTTTGTTAATTACCTCACTCTTCTAACCCGATAAAACGAGGGACCTATGATTTTGTTTACGGACAAGTGCTGCGGGGAATTATTTTATGAGAACAAAAATTATAATTCTTGGGTTGGTAGTGTGAGGTAAACTTGAAAAATCTGTTTCTAAGGAAAAACGATTAATTGTTTTGAAAATTTTACAAAGCGTCAAATTTATGAATGAGAAGAGTTTAAAAAATTGGCGAAAATTGGAAATTTCTGAGCTCTTGAGCGACCACTAAATGTTCATTGACCGGCTAGAGCTTTCGCGAGCTCAATTTAAAAATTATAATGGAGCTGGGTTGAAATTCCGCATTTTGAATGATCAGAACGCTCAAAACTCCGAAAGAATTTTACACGAAAGACCAAAATTCTGAAAATCTGAAAGCGGTCAAAAAATTCGGCTATGGAAGTTTTGAATGTTTCAAAATTTTCAATGAACCGAAGAATTATTTCGAGATTTTTTATTAAGGCCTTAGACCACAGTAACGGGTACAAAATCATGTGCGAATTTAACAATTTTCTTTCGTATGAAAAAGTCATTCACTCATAAAATAAATTACACACCTATTTAGTATGAATATCAAGCTGTTAGAAAATATATACATTTTTTTTCGATGTACAAAATGGCCGACTACTAATATTTTCTTTTGTTATCTTTTTTTAGGCGCTCCGGGGCCTGACATTTAGCATCCACAATTTTTTACCTAGAACAAAATAAAAAATTCTCGTCAATATACATTAGAATACCTAAGGAAGTACGTACGGAATTTAAAAAAGATTGTTTTATTCAAAAGGTGTAGGTATTTAAACTTGAGAAATGAATTTTCAGTGAAAAATTTCTTTATAACTGCTCATAAACTGCTCATAAAATGAAAAGTATTCGATTAATCAGAAATTCCGTACGTTTACTTCTCTGCGAAATGCAATTAGGAACATAACTTTTAAATTTAAAGTAAATCGAGTGAAAATTGTTGAAGTTATTTGTCACGCCAATTGGAAAAAAGCTGTTTCGAGAAGTTTCAAGTAGTCGGCCATTTTGTACATCGAAAAAAAAATATATATATATATATATATAAATTTTTTTTTTCTAACAGCTTGATATTCATACTAAATAGATGTGTAATTAATTGTATGAGTGAATCACTTTTTCATACGAAAAAAATTGTTAAATTCACACATGATTTTATAACCGTTACTGTGGCCTAAGGCCTTGAGAAGTGATTTTATGTCAATCTTGAAATTTGTCTAGACAATGTTATACGTTTTGCATCATTTACAGTCAGCCGTGTTGACTTTCGGAACATGTTCGGAATTTCAACCCGTCCCTCATGACAAGATCACGCAAGCGAAAGTCTACACAGTTGACTGTAAATGATGTAGAAGTATAACATTGTCTAGACAAATTTCAAAATTAACGAAAAGTTTTTTCTTAATAAAAAAAAACCTTCAAATAATTCGTCGAATCATTGAAAATTTTGAAACTTTTAAAACTTCCATAGCCGAATCATTTGGACGGTGTTAAGATTTTTCGGAGTTTTGATCTTTCGGGGTAGTATTCTTTCGGACTTTTGGACGTTCCCAGGTAGGAAATTAAAAGGCTGACGATGGAAACAAGCTTGTGCGAGCCTTGTTTCACCGAGCCTGAGTGAGACAGACCTGGCCCAGGTTTCATTGCATCGTTTGGAGCAGCCTGGAACCAAGACTGGCTGCTTAGCCTAAACTCAGGGCTATTTCAAGCTTTATTCAGCCGGTGAATTTTGAGGCTGAAAAATCAAGGCTGGATGCAGGCTTGTTTCAGGTTGTGATAAAATAAAATAAATTTAAAATAATATTTTTTCTGTACTTTTATGAAAAAAAAATTTAGCAATAAATTTGTCGGGTGCGAAGGCACGAAAAACGAAAGCGAACGAGGCAGCTCAGAACATTTAAACATATTCTCTTATCGATATTTATGAGGTACACAAAAAAGTGTATACGAAAATAAAAGTACGCAATAAAATAAAGTATTGTTTTTTAAAATATTTTTTATATATATTTTGTGACAAATAATATAACAAATAATAAATATATATAATAAATCAAATGATTTCTTTACAGATTTATTAAATTTACCCCAATGTAGAATATAGAAAACTAAAAACAGGCCTCGTATAGCCTCGGGAAGAGTTTGGGCAAAGCCTGGTCATAAATGCTCGTGAAGGCTTCATTAAGGCTCGTTTTGAGCCTTGTTGTTTCGTCGTTTCAGGCTTAGTACAGGCTTTTCTACCAGCCTTTGGTCAAGCCTGTGTGCAAGAGCCTGAAACCGCGTTATCAGTCAGAGGTTCAGCTAGGCCTGAAATCAGGCTGGTGCTCAGCCTG
>OX101795.1:19348812-19446139 GCA_944452715.1 Ophion slaviceki
CGTTTTTGCCCGTTTTTTTAAATACGTTTTCTTTTAATTTTACTTTCGAATATTTTTAATTTTTTTTTCAATTCTTTTTTATGTGAATAAAAAAAAAGTTGTTCACCTTTTTATTCAAGAAAAAATTGTTCGTTTTTTTTAAGGGCCTCAACGTCAATCTCGGCGAGGCGTTGCAATTTCTTCGGGAATACGATCGCGAGGCCTCGACAGTTTGCAGCCGTTTGACTATGGCCCAGTGGAACTTTGCGACCAACATCACTGACGCGAATCGACGTAGAATGGTATTTTTTTTCGTGCTTTTTTTCGTTTGGGGTAGAATATCCATAAGACGAATTTCCATAACTGATTATCCATAAGTCGAATATCTATAAATCGAATATCCATAAGTACGAATATCCATAAGTGAGTAGAGAGTAGAAATGAGTGCCAGAAATGGCGGGAGGTAGAGGAAAAGTGAGTATAGAGGAACCCAAACAAATGGAAACAAACTCACTTATCTCTACCTCCCGCCATTTCTGGCACTCATTTCTACACTCTACTCACATGGATATTCGACTTCTGCGCTGAGAAAAAAAAATCATTGATCCAATATCATTGGTGTTATTGAATGAAATTTCGTTGATTCAATTGTAAAATTGTTGGTGTAAATAATCGGATTTATTAGTCCAAACAAAACGCTATTGACTTTAATAACATGATAAAATTGAAAGTTTTTTTTTTATTCATAAGATATATTGTTAGCCGAGAACAATATATTATTGAAACTATCTACAAAATTATCACGAACAAGTTATATAGTTTTGAATGCATTTTCTGCAATGAACAAAAAAAGCAATTCATAACGTGAATATTGTTGATTCGAGTACACAACAAAAATTAAATATCGCTCGTTTGATTCAGATAAAATTTCTATTTAGTAAATATGTTATTTTGTTTTTTTCACCATATCCGATATTGATTTTCAAGTACATTATTGGTTAAAATATTAATATTTTATTTTTATTAAAAAATATTAAGCAAATGTCTGAATTGGTTAAAAAATTATGCGTAAATAAAATTTGTTTCTTGCACATTTGGTTGAAAAAATTCAAATCATGGACGAGCGCCACCGAAACTATAGGTGCGAGGAAACCCGTAGTTCTCGGAGTAACCGCTAGAAGCCGCACGCGCGCTCGTTTCTCGTAAGCGTAGCGCGAACCGAAAATCTACTTGAGGCGTTACCCCCACTTGTAGCGCAAAAAAGGCCTTTTTCATGATTTTTTTTAAAGAAAACTACAAAACTTTTTTAATCGATCAATATACCATCTTAAAGAACACATCTTGAAGAACTTTCAGTAATTTTTTTATTGAAAAATATTACATGGTTTAGTGACAAATGGCCGTCAATGAAATAATGTTTTTATATACACGGTTTGCGGTGACCAATATTGCGGCGAAGTGGATCATCTGAAAAAAAAAATGCGGATGGATTTAGTCAAAAATAAGTATAAACTAGTCTTTAATCGAAGGATTTTAAAAAATATTCATTTTTTACACAATGGCGGACAGTCAAAGTTAATGGTTCGATTTTAACGAAAAAAAAACCGGCCGTTTTTTGGCTATAAAACGGCCATTTTTTTTTCGAAAAAAAAATCGAACGATTAATGACTACATTTTTATCTATTAAATAAGCCTGCAAAATTTCAAGAAGATCGGTTCATTAGTGTTCGAGTAATCTTGGTCACCGACTTCAGAAATGCCATTTTGAGAAAAACGCGTTTAAAGTTTCAATTTCAGTTTACGCGAAGAATATTTTTTTTTTTGTAAACTTACATAGAGTCATCTATTCCGGGTCCATACTTCTGTATGGGCCCGGATACTTATACTTCAAAAAAATGCAATAAAAAAAATCGATTTTTTCAAAATCGCAAGTGGGGGTAACCCCTTAAACGCCGGAGAAACTCTAAAGAGTGAGAAGAGTATGTGGCTTCCGGATGGAGGCCGTGTTGAGGATCAGCGTTGTGCCGACGTTTCGCAAACGTTACAGACTGCATCATCAGGGCTGAGAGCTCCGATACTGAAGCTCTCGTGTCTCAGGTATTCCTTATATAGTTGCAGTCATCGTTCCAGATCGCTGCACCAGCCAATCAGATATTTTAATTGATCAGCTGGTCAATTAAAAAACCGGGAGGACGGTGTGCCAAATAGGATTGACGTGATATCCTCCATCTCTGTTTAGATTGTCCGGATGTTTTCGGATTTCCAAGCCTTCTCGGTGTTTCCTGGAAAAATAGCTGTTTGATGGGGCCAGACTTTGGGCTTTGTCGAACTGGATGGCATGACCAGTCTCCATCCAATGTTCGGCCAGCGCTGATTATGTAATATGGCCATATTTGATACACCGTTGGTGTTCTTTGATCCGTGTACTGATCTTCCTCCCGGTTTCCCCTATGTACACTTTACCGCATGAACAGGGTATTTTGTATACTCCTGGTGCACTTAATGGTGGTCTTTGGTCTTTTGCACTCGGAATCACTTGTGCTAGTTTCTTTTGAGGTTTGAAGATGACTCGCACGTTATGTTTTCCAAGGACCCTGCCTATGCGATCGGTTATGCCCTGAAGGTATGGAAGGGAAGTTGTTGCAGTTATTTGTCCTTCATTCTCTCCATCAGGTGCTGTAACCGTTTTCGGATCAGCTATTTTTCTTTTTAGATTTTTGATCGTTCTTTCGATGTTTCCTGGCTTGTAGCCATTGTCTCCTAAAGCTTTTCGTAGGTGTTCTAGTTCAACCTCCAGGGAGTCTGGTTCGGAGATCGCTAGAGCTCTGTAGACCAGAGAGCTTATGACCGACTGTTTTTGGGAAGGGTGGTGATGGGACGTAGCGTGGAGGTATCTATCCGTATGCGTTGGCTTCCGGTAAACTTTATGGCCCAAAGTGCCATCGCTTTTCCGTTGAACCAGTACATCCAGAAAAGGGATTTGATTTTCCTGTTCTATCTCCATGGTGAATTGAATATTGGGGTGTTGGGAGTTGAGGAAGGTTAAGAAATGATTGAGGTTTTCTTTGCCGTGACTCCAAATGACGAAGGTGTCATCGACATATCGGAACCAGGTGGAGGGCTTGAGGGAAGCTTCTTGCAGAATTCTGTTCTCGAAGTTCTCCATAAAGATGTTGGCAATGATAGGGGAAATAGGGGAACCCATGGCTGCGCCTGAAGTTTGTTCATAAAACTGGGATTGAAATTGGAAGTATGTAGAGTTTAGGCAATGTTCTATGAGGGGCAGTAGGTTAGGGGCAACTTTTTTGGAATTTTTAACTATGCTTAGGGTTTCATTGGTTGGGACGTTTGTAAACAGGGATACAACATCGAAACTCACTAAAATATCTTCTGGTTGTACCTTGATAGACTGGATCTTGTTCACAAAATCCCGGGAGTTTTGGATATAGCATTTGTTGAGACCTACGAGTTCCTGCAAAGGTTTGCAGAGAAAACGTGCCAAGTGATATGTAGGACTGCCTATGTTGCTAACAATGGGCCTTAGTGGGATGTTGTTTTTGTGTATTTTTGGCAGACCGTAAAGCCTGGGTGGTAGAGATTCCTTGGGTGTAAGGGCTTTGGTTAGGTTTTCCGATAGACCAGCCTTCTTTAGAAGTGTTGTTGTTTTCTTTTCTACACTCGATGTGGGGTCACGTGATAATTTCTTGTACGTGTTGGTGTCCTCGAGCAGGTTCATAATTTTACTGCAGTAGTCCGTTTTATCCATGATGACAGTTGCATTCCCTTTGTCAGCTGGTAGTATTAAGATGTCCTTGTTTTTCTTCAAATTGTGAAGAGCAAGGTGTTCTTCTTTCGTGATATTCTGCTGCGGAGGTTTTGCCTTGTGTAGAATATTGCTTATCCGTTTCCGGATGTCGTTGCCAGTATCTAGTGGGAGACGGTAGATAGCAGTTTCCACCTGGCTGATGATTTCTCTGGTCGGAATTTCTGTCGGTGTAATGGCGAAATTGTGCCCTTTTGCGAGGACTGATGTTTCAGCTGCGGAGAGTGTGTTGTTACTTAGGTTTTTTACTGTGTGGGTTAGGATGGGCTGCTTCGTCTGTGGACATAGTTTCCTGAATTTTTCTATTTGATTCTTGGATCTTAGGTCTGCACAGTGGAGGGCTTGTTCGTGGGTAACACGGTCAAGATCTTCCCACAGCTGTGGTTCCAAAGAGTCAGATAGACGTAGGTGAAGTTTAAGGAGTTTTTGGGAATTTTGGTCCAAAAGCTTTTTGGTGACAGCTATTCTCTCCTTTACCAGTCTCAGCGAGGCCTGGTGGAGGATAGTTTTGGCTTGTTTTGATGGAAAGGGGTTTTTTAATTGAAAACATTTTGGTACCACTTGATGGTCGCGGCACCTTTTTAGGAATGTTAACGAGCACAGTTGGATGTGCAGAGTTTTCCTGAGTTTGGAAAAGGTGTTAACAGAACCCAAAATAGCCTCTCCGTGTAGGCGTCTGATTTTAGTTTTAAGGCTTTCACGGCTCTTTATGTAATGAGAAGAGTATGTGGCTTCCAGATGGAGGCCGTTTTGAGGATCAGCGTTGTGCCGACGTTTCGCAAACGTTACAGTCTGCATCATCAGGGCTGAGAGCTCCGATACTGAAGCTCTCGTGTCTCAGGTATTCCTTATATAGTTGCAGTCATCGTTCCAGATCGCTGCACCAGCCAATCAGATGTTTTAATTGATCAGCTGGTCAATTAAAAACACGGCCTCCATCCGGAAGCCACATACTCTTCTCATTACATAAAGAGCCGTGAAAGCCTTAAAACTAAACTCTAAAGAGTATCACTTCTTGGCCTATTCTCTCCATGGATATTCCATTGGATATCTGATATTCTCTCCGCTATTATCGTGGATGGTCATTCTAATGCTCACTTTTTATTTAAGATTTAAAACAAATTGAAAAACTTACGTCTCATGACATATTCGTTAAGATGTAGTAAAGAAATAATTCATTCTATTGATTATATTTTTGTACGAAATGAAAAATGTTGTAGCAACCGTTTAATTATTTTACCCATACATCTACGGATTGTATATAGAATGATTTCAATAGAATATAATTTTATTTGAAGGATAATATAGATATTGAGAACAGAAGAGATTTTCAAATAAAATGATATGTTATTTGAATCAATCACATTTTCCAATATTTTACAGGATTGTAAGAATCTCATATATCGGTGGCACTCCGCGATCAGACATTTATTTGAATCAATCAATATATTTTTTTGATTCAATTGGTTCTTTTTCTCAGTGTGGATATTCGACTTATGGATATTCGACGACAGTGTTTTTTTCTCATCGAGAAGATATTACGTATTTCAATCATTTTTTCATTAAATAAATATATAGTTATTATGAAGATTATCAACATTATTGTCAATGTCGTCATGGCCGTTATTATCAGTATTATTCCTATCATTCCTGTATTTCCCTTTATATGTTTGGCGAACGAATTAAAAATAAAATAAAATAGACAAAAACATTTTTCTCGGCGACAAGCTCGAGGAGCAGACTCTCAAGCTCAAGTTCGAGAGGTCCTCATGGCGAAAAGCAATCACCTTCGCCTGGAGCCGTATACCGGATCCGTTAACGCGCCGACAATTGAAGATGATCGTGGTCAGGGGCAGGAACGCCCTGACGGATGACAAGTTCAACGAAGTAAGGAAATCATACTGAGGGAATTAATTAATTGATTGAATTTATTAGTCGACGATTTCACCGATTACTTAGCGATCGAATTAATTAATTGACAATTTAATTCATTGGTTAATGATTGCATCGATTACTTGCCGATTTAATTAATTATTTGACAATTTAATCACTTGCTTAACGATCAAATTAATTGACGTATTAATTCGTTAATCAACGATTTAAGTGATTAATAAATATTCTTAAAAAATCGGAAACTAATTTTGACTCCCCTATTCGATTAAAAAAAAAAACGATAGTAAACAATCAATTAAACCGTTCGATTTTGGCAGATACATCATTTGATTGTCGAGATGAAGGAACTTTACGCGAGGACGAGGTTGTGTCCTTACAAAAAGATGGGCGGCTCCTGCAATTTAGACATCGACCATGGTGTGTACTGTTATTATGATTGTTGTTCTTGTTTTTGTCAATATAATTAAGAATTTTTGAATAATTATTATTGTGATAATAGATTTTATTTATCCATGAATGTATATTTTCATTATTAATAATAATAATAGTAATAATAATATATTATTCTTACTAATGATACATGTCGTTATATTACAATTATATTGATTGTGATTATATTGATAATAAATATCATTACTTTGTTGTCGTTCTTTTTATCGTCATTATCATTACTATTTCGTTTTCATTATTATCATAAGTATTGTGATATTATGACATTATAATGACGGTAATAATAATTACCGTCATTATAATGTCATAATAATTACCGTCATAATAATAGTTATTATTTATATTAGTAGTCGTTTATCAGTAGTACATTAGTTTAGTATTTTTATTAGTATCATTGTTGTTGTGATTATAATTGTGATTATAATTACAATTATATTGATAATAAATATCATTATTTTGTTGTCGTTCTTTTTATCGTCATCATCATTACTATTTCGTTTTCATTATTATCATAAGTATTATGATATTATGACATTATAATGACGGTAATAATAATGACAATAGTTATTATTTATATTAGTAGTCGTTTATCAGTAGTACATTAGTTTAGTATTTTTATTATTAGTATCATTGTTGTTGTGATTATTATTTTTTTTGCGTTTGTTGTTTTCTCGCTACAATCGCCATTGCAGACGTGGCGAGAATAATGGCGGATTCGAGGGACTACGACGAGCTGTTGCATTATTGGCGAGCATGGCACGAGGCTGTCGGTCCACCCTTGAAGAACAAGTACATGAGATACGTGCAACTCGCTAATCAGGCCTCGAGACTCAATGGTGCGTCAAGTAACCCGGATTTGAACAATGCCCGAAATGACAATTGATTTTCATTGCATTATTGTTGTTTTTTTTTCCTCGATTGAGGGGAACGTACTTTTGGGCGAGGAAAAATGTCTGATTTTCACGATTTATTCTTAAAGGGCTACACCAGGGTAAACGCTGAAAATTTGGGTGATTTTCGGAAATTTTTTGGAAGAAAAGTACTCAATTAAATGTTTGGGAAAATTAAGAATATTTTTGGCTATATTTGACCTATATGAAATAATTTTTGCATAGAAAAAAATTGAGATCCAAGCGACTTATGCGCTGCCTTCGGAGAAGCCAAAAAAAATAATTCCTCCACTGCTGACATGGTTCCGGCCCATTTAGTAGCTGAAACCGAAAAAGGAAAAAATGTCGTTAAACTGGAAGGTACTTCCTGTATAATGACGTAGGATTTTCGAAAAATATCAAAATCTAACAAAATGGCGTAGTTATGAAAAAAAGTCTGTTTTCGTGCTTATAAAATGGTCTTTTTCCAATGCTAAATCGTCAATTTTCATCCAACCAAAAATATCCTACGTCATTGTAGAGTAAATATATTTAAGAGTACTCAGTTCAAATTTCAAGTCACTCGGATAATTGGTCTTTGAGTTACAATGTGAGCAAATTTGAAAAATCTCATTTCATATTCTTGAAAGTATAAAAATCTCATCCCAAATTTCTGAAAGTATAAACTGTCGAAAAAGGCAACAAAAAAATCGATTTTTTGAAAGTGTCACACTGGTATAGCCCCTTAAAAAAACCATATAACAGCCAAAAGTAGGAATAAAACTTGTCCGAAGACTCAAAAAATGGCGAAGAAATGTATTGTCCACCGGGCGCACATTTCCTCACCGAAGTGCAAAAAAAATCGGTAAACAGCCACCATTTTATCGATAACAGCCCGAAAAAGTAATAAAACATACCCCAAGTCTAAAAAATAGTGAAGAAATCTGTCCTTTAAAAAAAATCATGAAAAGCAGCAAAACATTTCTTCTACACTGCGAAAAAAACCAATCGAATCAAAAAAATATATTGGTTGATTCAAATAAATGTCTGATCGCGGAGTGCCACCGATATATGGGATTGTTACAATACTATAAAATATTGGAAAATGTGATTGATTCAAATAACATATTATTTTATTCGAAAATCTCTTCTGTTCTCTGATATCTACATTATTCTTCAAATAAAATGATATTCTATTGAAATCATTCTACATACAATTCGTAGATGTATGGATGAAATAATTAAGCGGTTGCTACAACATTTCTTTATGCTGTACAAAAATATAATCAATAGAATGAATTATTTCTTGACTACATTGAAACGAATATGCAATGAGACGTAAGTTTTTCAATTTGTTTTAAATCTTAAATAAAAAGTGAGCATTAGAAAGATCATCCACGATAATGGTGGAGAGGATATCAGATATCCAATGGAATATCCATGGAGAGAATATCAGATATTCAACTGATAAGAACAGACACTACACTTTGATCTTAGCCACAGGCCAAGAAGCGATACTCTTTCAGAGTTTCTCCGGCGTTTAAGTAGATTTTCGGTTCGCGCTACGCTTACGAGGAACGAGAGCGCGTGCGGCTTCTAGCGGTTGCTCCGAGAACTACGGGTTTCCTCACCATTATAATTCCGGTGGCGCTCGGCCATGATTTGAATTTTTTCAACCAAATGCGCAAGAAACAAATTTTTTTTCGCATAAGTTTTTAGCCAATTCAGACATTTGCTTAATATTTTTCAATCAAAATAAAATATTAATATTTCAACGAATAATGTACTTGAAAATCAATATCGGATATGGTGAAAAAAATAAAATAACATATTTACTCAATAGAAATTTTATCTGAATCAAACGAGCGAAATTCAATTTTTCTTGTGTACTCGAATCAACAATATTCATGTTATGAATCGAAACGCTTTTTTTGTTCGTTGCAGAAAATGCATTCAAAACTATATAATTTCTTCGCGATATTTTTTTTAGATTATTTCACTAATATATTGTTCTCGGCTAACAATATATCTTTTGAATTAAAAAAAAACTTTTAATTTCATCATGTTATTAAGGCGTTCCCCCACTTGTAGCGGAAAAAAGGCCTTTTTCATGAATTTTTTTAAAGAAAACTACAAAACTTTTTTAATCGATCAATATACCATCTTAAGGGGTTACCCCCACTTGCGATTTTGAAAAAATCGATTTTTTTATTGCATTTTTTTGAAGTATAAGTATCGGGGCCCATACTTCTGTATGGGCCCGGAATAGATGACTATGTAAGTTTACAAAAAAAAATATTTTCTTCGTGTAAACTGAAATTTAAACTTTAAACGCGTTTTTCTCAAAATGGCATTTCTGAAGTCGGTGACCAAGATTACTCGAACACTAATGAACCGTTCTTCTTGAAATTTTGCAGGCTTTTTTAATACATAAAAATGTAGTCTTTAATCGTTCGATTTTTTTTTTCGAAAGAAAATGGCGGTTTTATAGCCAAAAAACGGCCGTTTTTTTTCGTTAAAATCGAACCATTAACTTTGACTGTCCGCCATTTTGTGAAAAATGAATATTTTTTAAAATCCTTCGATTAAAGACTAGTTTATACTTATATTTGACTAAATCCATCCGCATTTTTTTTTCAGATGATCCACTTCGCCGCAATGTTGGTCACCGCAAACCGTGTATATAAAAACATTATTTCATTGACGTCCATTTGCCACTAAACAATGTAATATTTTTCAATAAAAAAATTACTGAAAGTTTTTCAAGATGTGTTCTTTAAGATGGTATATTGATCGATTAAAAAAGTTTTGTAGTTTTTTTTTTTTTTAATTCATGAAAAAGGCCTTTTTTTCGCTACAAGTGGGGGTATCGCCTTAAAGAACACATCTTGAAGAACTTTCAGTAATTTTTTTATTAAAAAATATTACATTGTTTAGTGGCAAATGGCCGTCAATGAAATAATGTTTTTATGTACACGGTTTGCGGTGACCAACATTGCGGCGAAGTGGATCATCTGAAAAAAAAAATGCGGATGGATTTAGTCAAATATAAGTATAAACTAGTCTTTGATCGAAGGATTTTAAAAAATATTCATTTTTCACAAAATGGCGGACAGTCAAAGTTAATGGTTCGATTTTAACGAAAAAAAAACGGCCGTTTTTTGGCTATAAAACGGCCATTTTTTTCGAAAAAAAATCGAACGTTTACAGACTACATTTTTATGTATTAAATAAGCCTGCAAAATTTCAAGAAGATCGGTTCATTAGTGTTCGAGTAATCTTGGTCACCGACTTCAGAAATGCCATTTTGAGAAAAACGCGTTTAAAGTTTCAATTTCAGTTTACACGAAGAAAATATTTTTTTTGTAAACTTACATAGAGTCATATCCGGGCCCATACTTCTGTATGGGCCCGGATACTTATACTTCAAAAAATGCAAAAAAATCGATTTTTTCAAAATCGCAAGTGGGGTTAACCCCTTAAAGTCAATAGCGTTTTGTTTGGACTAATAAATCCGATTACTTACACCGACAATTTTACAATTGAATCAACGAAATTTCATTCAATAACACCAATGATATTGAATCAATGATTTTTTTTCTCAGTGTACTAAAGTTATCTCCATCCCCCTTAAAAGTAACGCGGCGTTTGTGTCAGGTTTCGCGGACGCGGGTGATCAGATGCGAGACTTGTACGAGGACGAATACTTCCAGCGTAACATAGCCGAGGTCATTTCGGCGATAACGCCCCTCTACAAGAATCTCTTCACGTACGTGAGGTCGCGGCTGATCGAGCGTTACGGCCACGAGAACAAGCTGTTGCGCGAAGACGGCCCACTTCCGGCCCACTTGCTCGGCAATATGTGGGCCCAAAATTGGGAGGGGATATACGACCTCGTCGAGCCGTTTCCATCGGCCCGGCGACTTGACGTCACCCTCGACATGATGATACAGGGATTCTCTCCTCTGAGGTCATTTGAGTGCGGGGGGGGGGAGGAAAACCCACGAAGCACATCGGTGGAAAGAGCGGAGGAAAAATAAATTAAATTGCTTCCAGGATGTTTCAAATGGCGGAGGAGTTCTTCACGTCGCTGGGCATGAAGCCAATGCCACCGGAATTCTGGCGATCGTCCATGTTCGAGAAGCCGATCGATCGCGAAGTCAAGTGTACCCCGAGCGCTTGGGACTTTTGCAATCGTATCGATTACAGGATAAAACAGTGCACGAGAGTGACAATGGACGATCTCATATCGACCCATCACGAAATGGGCCATCTCCAATATTACCTGCAGTACAAGGATCAACCGTTGATATTCAGGAGCGAGGCGTTGCCTGGTAATCGAAAACTTGATGCACTCGGAAACGCACTCAAAGGCACTCATAAAGCACTTATCTCACTCAGAGGCACTCGCAAAGTACTTATTTCACTCGAAGGCACTCACGAGCCACTTGAGAGGCACTCAAGAGCCCTCGAAAGTACTTGCAAATCACCTGAGAGTACTTGTTCCACGCTAAGGCACTCGTAACGACTCTCAAGAGTACACAAAATCGTCCTAAGACACTCACGAAGCACTTAAGGCGTTACCCCCACTTGTAGCGCAAAAAAGGCCTTTTTCATGAATTTAAAAAAAAAAAACTACAAAACTTTTTTAATCGATCAATATACCATCTTAAGGACGGGGTAAAGATAATTCGGCGAAAAAAAGGCATGTTTTTAAGATTTTTTTTGGCGTAACGAATAGTGTTCGTTTATTGAAAAATTTACATATAATAAAGTAACATTTGAACAACATTCTCCTAAATTTGCATTGCAAAATATTCAAAATTGAGCGAGTGAAAATTAAACCCCGGAGGCGCCTCGAAAAAAAGTTGGTTTGCGGTGTGCACCATAACTCGCAACAGAATCATCTGAAACAAAAAAATCAAAATGCATTTGTTAAAGGAGATGTTTCTCGAGGTAATGACGGGAGGATTTTTTTTTTCGATTTTTTTATTTTTCGTAGCACTTGGGAGCCAAAAACCCGATTTTCACAAAAAAAAATCGGCTAATTTGTTGTTGAAAAATTAGTAATTATTAAAAAAAACAAAAAAGCTCTCGACAATACCTGGTGAATTATGTGAAGAAGTACTGTGCAAAATTTCAAAGCGATTGGTCCAGTAGATTTTGAGTTATCGTGCACACGGACTTCAAATATGACAAGTCTCAGAAAAACGGTTTGAAAAACGCAGAAGAGTTTGGTCGCTTAGCGCTCATTGCACATAAGTTTGAGAACACTTCTCGATTGCTTAAAAATCTGAGAAAATTCAAGCATATTAAAGGTACTCAAAAGATTAATTTTGCATAATAATAATTCCAAAATGTTATTAACAAAATGATGAAAAAAAAAATTAGTCAACAAATTTCCCCGCAACCCATTTTTTTTCGTGATTCGTTCATTTTTCTGAATACGTATGAATTTTTTCAGATTTTTCAATTATCTTTGAATTTTTAGAAATTCAAAATAAAACTCGATAATTTTCTTATACTCACTCAAAGTCGTCGATGCCAGGTCCGTAGAGCAAAAGGCTTCCATCAAGATGATCGAGAGCATCTTTTTGTGTTTGTCTACGCAAAACTCTTTCTTCTTTACTGTCGTTTATCAAGAAATTTACCCGTTTATCAAGAAATTTATTCGGGGTCGAAAAATACAATAGCGCGCCGCGCAGCTGCCGCCCAGGTATAAAACCCGGCATGGAGCAATAGACGCTCAAATACTCATAACTTCGTCAATTTTACTCCGATCGACTTGAAATTTTAACACAATATTCTTGATATATTATGCATTCATTTAAAAAATTAAAAAAAAAATTAAAAAAAAATATTAATACTTTACCCCGCCGTTAATGGTTCGATTTTAACGAAAAAAAACCGGCCGTTTTTTGGCTATAAAACGGCCATTTTTTTCGAAAAAAAAATCGAACGATTAAAGACTACATTTTTATGTATTAAATAAGTCTGCAAAATTTCAAGAAGATCGGTTCATTAGTGTTCGAGTAATCTTGGTCACCGACTTCAGAAATGCCATTTCGAGAAAAACGCGTTTAAAGTTTCAATTTCAGTTTACACGAAGAAAATATTTTTTTTTGTAAACTTACATAGACTCGTCTATTCCGGGCCCATACAGAAGTATGGGCCCAGATACTTATACTTCAAAAAAATGCAATAAAAAAAGTCGATTTTTTCAAAATCGCAAGTGGGGGTAACCCCTTAAGAGCACTCACAGTACAGAAAAGCATTCGTGAAGGCACTCAAGAGCAGTCAAAGGCACTCAAGAGTATTAGAGCGTCTCCAACGGCACTCACAAAGCACTCAAGCTCACTCGTTGCACTCACGGGCACTCGTGACGACACTCAAGAGCACCCAAGAGTTCCCAAAACCCTCACAAAGCATTCTTTTATCTCAAAGGTACTCGAAGTCACTCGCGAAGGCACTAAACAGCACGCGAGAGCCCCCAAACAAACGCACTCCGAGTGAAATTGTTCTAGCCTGTCTGAGTTACGACCTGGTAACTGGCTCGCCCAATTGAGCTCGTACGAACTGACCATTGTTTGGCTCGCTATGAGCTAGTAATATTGTGACTGTTTTGTTATCAAGCCCTTGTCTGGGCACTGGACAGCTGATCTTGGTCACAAATGACAAAGTGAGGTTATGTGACTACGTGTAGTTCCATTCGAGCGAATGACTCATGACTGGGTAGCTAACTTGAGTTTTAGATAGCTTTGCAAAAGAAAAAAATTCTCAAGTGGGCATGACGCCATGACTTAGCAAACACTAGCTCACGAAGCACTTAAGAGCACTCACAGTACAGAAAAGCATTCGTGAAGGCACTCAAGAGCAGTCAAAGGCACTCAAGAGTATTAGAGCGTCTCCAACGGCACTCACAAAGCACTGAAGCGCACTCGTTGCACTCACGGGCACTCGTGACGACACTCAAGAGCACCCAAGAGTTCCCAAAACCCTCACAAAGCATTCTTTTATCTCAAAGGTACTCGAAGTCACTCGCGAAGGCACTAAACAGCACGCGAGAGCCCCCAAACAAACGCACTCCGAGTGAAATTTTTCTAGCCTGTCTGAGTTACGACCTGGTAACTGGCTCGCCCAATTGAGCTCGTACGAACTGACCATTGTTTGGCTCGCTATGAGTTAGTAATATTGTGAATGTTTTGTTATCCAGCCCTTGACTAGTCACTGCACAGCTGATCTTGGTCACAAATGACAAAGTGAGGTTATGTGACTACGTGTAGTTCCATCGAGCGAATGACTCATGGCTGGCTAGCTAACTTGAGTTTGAGATAGCTTTGCAAAAGAAAAAAATTCTCAAGTGGGCATGACGCCATGACTTAGCAAACACTAGCTCACGAAGCACTTAAGAGCACTCACAGTACAGAAAAGCATTCGTGAAGGCACTCAAGAGCAGTCAAAGGCACTCAAGAGTATTAGAGCGTCTCCAACGGCACTCACAAAGCACTGAAGCGCACTCGTTGCACTCACGGGCACTCGTGACGACACTCAAGAGCACCCAAGAGTTCCCAAAACCCTCACAAAGCATTCTTTTATCTCAAAGGTACTCGAAGTCACTCGCGAAGGCACTAAACAGCACGCGAGAGCCCCCAAACAAACGCACTCCGAGTGAAATTTTTCTAGCCTGTCTGAGTTACGACCTAGTAACTGGCTCGCCCAATTGAGCACGTACGAACTGACCATTGTTTGGCTCGCTATGAGCTAGTAATATTGTGAATGTTTTGTTATCCGGCCCTTGTCTGGGCACTGCACAGCTGATCTTGGCCACAAATGACAAAGTGAGGTTATGTGACTACGTGTAGTTCCATCGAGCGAATGACTCATGGCTGGCTAGCTAACTTGAGTTTGAGATAGCTTTGCAAAAGAAAAAAATTCTCAAGTGGGCATGACGCCATGACTTAGCAAACACTAGCTCACGAAGCACTTAAGAGCACTCACAGTACAGAAAAGCATTCGTGAAGGCACTCAAGAGCAGTCAAAGGCACTCAAGAGTATTAGAGCGTCTCCAACGGCACTCACAAAGCACTCAAGCGCACTCGTTGCACTCACGGGCACTCGTGACGACACTCAAGAGCACCCAAGAGTTCCCAAAACCCTCACAAAGCATTCTTTTATCTCAAAGGTACTCGAAGTCACTCGCGAAGGCACTAAACAGCACGCAAGAGCCCCCAAACAAACGCACTCCGAGTGAAATTTTTCTAGCCTGTCTGAGTTACGCCCTAGTAACTGGCTCGCCCAATTGAGCACGTACGAACTGACCATTGTTTGGCTCGCTATGAGCTAGTAATATTGTGAATGTTTTGTTATCCGGCCCTTGTCTGGGCACTGCACAGCTGATCTTGGCCACAAATGACAAAGTGAGGTTATGTGACTACGTGTAGTTCCATCGAGCGTACTCATTTGCACTCAAAGGCACTTGCTGTGCCTTTGAGTGCAATAGCACTCATTGCACTCTGTGGCATCTGCGAAAAACTCGAAAGCCTAGCGTGGAATACGCGGAAAATCGTTTCGCGCCAAAGAGATCGGTAACGCTTATTCTTGTTCAGGATTTCACGAGGCGGTGAGCGACGCCGTTGAGCTGTCAGTAATGACACCTCGCCATTTACACCGGATTGGCTTGTACAACAACTCCACCGAGGAATACGAGACTAACATAAATTTTCTGATGCTCGTTGCGTTGAAAAAAGTGGCCTACCTCCCGTTCGCGTATATCGTCGATCAGGTCGGTGTTCGAGCGATTCCCTCGGGGCACAACAAAACGTGTTATGCTTTTTCGTCGACGTTTGTTTTGTTTTTTGTTCGGCGCAGTGGAGATGGCGCGTGTTCAGCGAGGGCGTAGTCGACATGACGACTAGATGGTGGGAACTGAGGCTACAGTATCAGGGCATCGTGCCACCGATCACCCGAACCGAGCGAGACTTCGACGCCGCTTCCAAGTACCATGTGCCTGCTGACATACCGTACGCCAAGTACTTCGTTGGTGTAATCCTTCAGTTTCAATTGTACGAGTCGCTGTGCGAGATTTCCGGTCATACAGGCGATTTGCACACTTGCGATCTTTACCGATCGAGGGAAGCCGGACGATTGCTCACGTGAGTCGAAGGTTTCATACATACTAATTTGGCATCACTGAGAAAAAAAAACCAATTGAATCAGAAAAATATATTGGTTGACTCAAATAAATGTCTGATCGCGGAGTGCCACCGATATATGAGATTGTTACAATACTATGAAATATTGGAAAATGTGGTTGATTCAAACAGCATATTATTTTATTTGAAAATCTCTTCTGTTCTCTGAATATCTACATTATCCTTCGAATAAAATTATATTCTATTGAAATCATTCTATATACAATCCGTAGATGTATAGTTGAAATAATTAAGCGGTTGCTACAACGCTTGTTATTTCGTACAAAAATATAACCAATAGAATTAATTATTTCTTTACTGCATCGAAACGAATATGCCGTGAGACGTAAGTTTTTCCATTTGTTTTGAATCTTAAATAAAAAATGAGCATTAGAATGATCATCCACGATAATAGTGAATTTCAGGTATTCAACTGATAAGAACAGATACTACACTTTGATCTTAGCCATCGGCCAAGAAGCGATACTCTTTAGAGTTTCGCCGGCGTTTAACGCGGTCCTCTAGTTTCTCGGCTGTTTTTTTACGGCTTTTTCAATAATTTTTTACGGGCAAAGCATCGAAATAATCAATCTCATTGTTCTTGCATAATCTTTATTAACATTTAAATAAGCTTTACAAATTTTTTGAAGTCAAAATAAATAATAGCATAAACGTTATAGTGGCCGACAGGAAGACATCAAGTAAAATAGGTGCCATGCTTGACGGTGACCAAGATTGCGGCTGTTCTGCTTATCTGAAATCAAAAAAGCAAACGGCATTTTAATCTTCATATTTAAGACTAGCGATTGAACTAGAACTAGAGTGAATTCTAAATTACAAAAATTGACTTTTTTATACACTTTTGAAAATTACATTCTATTTTTTACTCATTTTTTCTTAAGTTTTTCGCTCGTATAAAAAAAAACTATCGAAGCAATCATGATAATCCTAGTTCAATCGCTGGCTTATAACATATTAAAGATGCTGTATAAATTTGAACAAGATCGGTGCAGTAGTTTCTGAAATATCGTGGTCACCGTTTCGAAAAATGGTGTTTCGAGAAAAACGCGTTTGAAAGTATACCTGCTCCGTATACCTGCTCCGTTCCAGGGCCGTAACTTGTGAACCACTTCGAATATCGAAAAATCCTTTGGCACACATTTTCTACACATGTTGTAGATGTGATTTATGAAAAAAAATCGATTTTTTCGACCCGAGAAACTAGAGGTCCGCCTTAAGTAGATTTTCGGTTCGCGCTACGCTTACGAGAAACGAGCGCGCGTGCGGCTTCTAGCGGTTACTCCGAGAACTACGAGTTTCCTCACGCCTATAATTTCGGCGGCTCTCGGCCATGATTTGGTTGAATTTTTTCAACCAAATACGCAAGAAACAAATTTTATTTTCGCATAATTTTTTAACCAATTCAGACAGTTGCTTAATATTTTTTAATTAAAATAATATATTAATATTTTAACGAATAATGTACTTAAAAATCAATATCGGATATGGTGTAAAAAATAAAATAACATATTTAGTCAATAGAAATTTTATCTGAATCAAACGAGCGATGTTCAATTTTTCTTGTGTACTCGAATCAACAATATTCATGTTATGAATCGAAACGCTTTTTTGTTCGTTGCAGAAAATGCATTCAAAACTATATAATTTGTTCGCAATAATTTTTTAGATAGTTTCAATCATATATTGTTCTCAGCTAACAATATATCATTTGAATGAAAAAAAAAACTTTTAATTTGATCATGATATTAAAGTCAATAGCGTTTTGTTTGGACTAATAAATCCGATTATTTACACCAACAATTTCACAATTGACTCAACGAAATTTCATTCAATAACACCAATAATATTGGATCAATGATTTTTTTTTCTCAGTGAAGAAACGCCGCAATTTTGACGCATGTACTTTGGAAAATGCCTCTTTTTCGGAAGTAAACAAATTAGAGGCCACTTTGTTGTGCGTCTCGGAAGGGGAAGACGCCATTTTGTAGAAGTGTCGATACCTCGACGCCATTTGCTTTCAGAAGCTCGAGGGGGCGCTATTTTGTATATAATTGATAAATAAAGATTGTATATAGATAGAAATAACGATAAAATATAGATGCCATTGTGTTTGGCCAGCTCAGGCAGGTGCCGTTTTGGGGAAAAGTTTGTCCACCGGGTGCCATTTCCTCACGAAAGTTGAGATAGACGGTCGTTTTGTTTGCTATTTCAAAAGCAAGCGCCGTTTTGCGTAAAAAACGCGTCAACAGCCAACATCTTGTCAGAATCGCGCGTAACGTCGCCATTTTGTTATCAGCTCGCAGCAGGCGCCATTTCGTAAGAAGGCGCGCGCACCGGGCGCCATTTTATCAGTTCGATAAATAAAGACGCCATTTGGTTTGCCGTTTCGCACGCTAACGCCATTTTGCACAAAAGGAACGGCTACACAGCCGCCACCTTGTCAGTATTAAGCGTAAGGACGCTATTTTGTTATCAGCTCGCAGCAGGTGCCATTTTGTAATAAAGTCCCTGCATCGCGCGACATTTTCCACCGACGCCCTCTTGTATCTTCGAAAAAACAGCGAAAAAGCCGCCATTGCGCGTGCACCGTACAAAGACCGCCATTTGGTGAACGAGCGCAAATTTTCAGGGAAATATTGTCGCCGGGATCGTCGAGAAGTTGGCAGGACATCGTGAGGCTAATGACGCGCGGTAGGACCAACAGAATCGACGGCAGCGCCCTCACGCGTTACTTCGAGCCTCTCAACGCCTGGTTGAAGCGTCAGATACGAATGGAGCCGGTGGTTGGGTGGATAACGAGTCAGGATGACACGGGTAAGTGGTAACAAAAAAAATACAATTTTTTTATTTTTTTAAATTGAATTTTTTGAATTTTTTTTAATTCTATTTTTTTATTTTTTTTATTTAAATTCTTTATTTTTTTTCAATTTTTTTATTTAAAAAAATCCATTTTTGCATTTTTTTATTTCAATTTTTTGCATTAAAAAATTAAACATTCCAATTTTTTAATTTTCAATTGCATTTTTTTATTTATTTTTTATTTGTATTTTGATGACATTTTTTCTCGGAATTTTCTTTCAGCCCTTTTCGCTCACTGGTACGGAAGTGGTGGAAATTTATCGCGCGTCTCGTTCTCCTGGACGCTCCTCCTCGTCGTGGCAATTTTACTTTTCAATTAAATCGACGTACGCAAGCATCAATTGGGATCGCGTCCTTCCGTGTACATATGAATTTTTATTTTCGCCCATGTTGGCCTCCTACGCACATTCTCGTATTTATTTATCGAACCAATCACAAGGACGACGACGACGACGCGTTACAAGGCCTATCGTCGTACGCGCAGTCTAGCGGGCAGCTCTGGTCCACCACGTCGATATTCACCTCCTTGACCGTCTGATCGCCGTTGCAATCAACGCAGAAACACTGATTGCGATTACGCTGCTGCGCCTCGAAGTTCCCGCGACTGTCGCAACTCGGCAATTCCGCGACACCAGCCGCCTTCAGGACGAAAACGGCACGCGCGCAATCTGTCGGCGAGAAAGATACAATTTCGAATTGCCATACGACAACGTTCCCAAATTTTTGCGAGCGCGGTTTTCTACATTTTTCGCATCACGTTGGAGCAACCGCCATTTTGTAATTCAGCGAAATTAAACTCGAAGTCACGGCGTTCTCGAAAACCCCTTCATTCGACTTTTTTTTCGTAAAAATCCCATAATTTCGTGTATTTCCGAGAGCCCTATTGAAGCGGCCATTTTGAATTTCCAAAACTCGAGATCAGCGAGCCCGCAAACCCTGAGATACGAAATTTCATGACAAACCCACAACTTTTTCTCGTTTTTGGCCGCCATTTTGGGGCGGCGATTTTTTTTTATCCGAAAATCGACGAAGAATTCGAAATCAGCGAGCCAAAAAACCCGGGGATACGCATTTTCGCGAAAATCTGTTAATTTCGCTCGTTTATAGCAGCCATGTTGAATCCGCCATTTTGTTTTACCAAAATTCATATCCAGCGACCCCAAAACCCTAGGATACAAAATTTTACGAAACTCCCTATCGTTTATCCTGCATTCGGCCGCCATCTTGTTTTCGGCATTATGAATTTCCAAAATTTGCCATCAAATTCGAAACCAGCGACCGAAAAAAGCATAGGATACAAATTTTCCCACGAGATCCGCCTTTTTTCGCGTTCCGGGGTCGGCCATCTTGAGCCCGCTATACCGGAAGTAGGGGGCTGGCATCTTTCAGAATTTTTGCTACGCAAAATATCCTCTGTTTCTAGTGTCCTACTCTGCCACTCGTAGCGCTAGTTGTACTCGAACAATCCTGATGCGCGCGCTGGGACCAGCCCCCCTGACACTGGTAGATAAATGCTGTTCGCAAAATGTCCTTGCCGCACTGTGGCGCTAATAGTCGTGTGACAGGCATGCATATATATGTATGTTGCGCCGGTGTTTCGAATATTTTACATGAATAAAAGTCTATTGATATATTTGGAATAATTTTCCGTTCCAATGATTTTCCATTCGAACACAGTAAATAACGTCTCCATAACGATAACAGGTGAAAGCCACGAAAGTATCGAATCGTTCAGCTGACCGGAGTATTTAGAGCCGAAGGCTGTCACACAACAGCCAACGCTAGGTAGTGGCGATTTGAAGAACTAAAAAGCCGGGACAAAACGCGTTTTCGTTTATATCGTATAAGAATAATAGGCCAGTGTCAGGGGGCTGGCAGGTACTATGTACACACACACACACACACACACACACACACACACACGCACACGATGTCCAAAATAACGAAACACGATGTCCAAAATAATGGAAGTGACAAAAGAACACCAAGAAGTCCAACTCACTGCAGTTCATAGTTTTCGCTTCTTCGGAATCGACGGACACCCTGAACGCATCGATCGGTACACCGCAAGGATCGACGCAGATTAACCTGAAACCCAAAATGAAAAATAAAAACAGAAAAAAGTGAATGCCAAAATCGGCAGTCAGCGTGCAATGAAACCCCCCGACTAACTCTTTGTCCAGTTGTTGAACGCGTCCAAACATTCCATCCGGTTGGCACTTGGGCTTGTCGTAGTTGTAAATTCTCCCGGCAGAGTTCGCTGTTGACGGTTTGGAATTTTCGAGCGACTTTCGCAACGCCTCGCAGACGCTCTCGTAAGTATCGCGGTTGTCAAATGCCGAATCAGCTGTGCGAGAGAAACAAGCGATAATAATTCGACAACTTTCGGTCGCGTGTTTCTTTTGAACACTGTGTAAAACGGATACCGTACAGCAGGCGGAACTTTCGAGTTTCAATTCGGAATAGGGAACGGTTTTTACGTCGAGTCTCGGTTCACCGGTCACCGGATCGACGTAAACGCAATCCGCGTCCTCGCCTCCCATCATGCATTGCAGAGCATCGTAGAGGCCGTGATCGTTGCATCGCGCTGCCAGCGTCATCTCCCGGAACTTTGGATTAACCGACTGCGCGGCTTTCCAACTGTTCAAGGAGCATCCTTGTCGGAAAAAAATAGATATACATCAGAGTATTCATAACTATACGAAGCAAAACTTTAGATACGTCAGCCGCGGGTAAAGTTCAAATTTGATCGTACCACACGTCATCCTGTATTCGTCCGAAGGGTCCAGAAACGGCATCTCTCCGAACATCCGGTTGCCCTCCGGCGTCAGGCAGTAGCATCTTCGATTAAAGAACAAAATCTACAATAAGCTTTACCAATGATATCCGTCATTTTTGTTAATCGTCTTACAAAGATCCCGGAATACAGTGGGCGGGTAAAAAGTTGCCATCGTCGTCACACTTCGGCCTTACTTCCGTCATTCCAAGAGTTCCTTTTATCCTGCGCTCATCCCATTCGTTCTGTTTTTTCGTACAGGGCGTTTTCACTGAAAGAATTTTGCATTTTTTGACACATATATCTCATATCACCCCCACAACTCTCTCTATGATTATTCCCTCCCACACTGAGAAAAAAACGAATTGAATCAAAAAAATATATTGGTTGATTCAAATAAATGTCTGATCGCGGAGTGCCACCGATATGAGATTGTTCCAATACTATAAAATATTGGAAAATGTGATTGATTCAAATAACATATAATTTTATTTGAAAATCTCTTCTGTTCTCTGAATATCTACATTATCCTTCAAATAAAATTATATTCTATTGAAATCATTCTTTATACAATCCGTAGATGTATGGATGAAATAATTAAGCGGTTGCTACAACGTTTTTTGTTTCGTACAAAAATACAGTCAATAGAATGAATTATTTCTTTACTACATCGAAACGAATATGCCATGAGGCGTAAGTTTTTCAATTTGTTTTAAATCTTAAATAAAAAATGAGCATTAGAATGATCATCCACGATAATAGTGGAGAGAATATCAGATATCCAATGGAATATTCATGGAGAGAATATCAGATATTCAACTGATAAGAACAGATACTACACTTTGATGTTAGCCACGGGCCAAGAAGCGATACTCTTTAGAGTTTCTCCGGCGTTTAAGTAGATTTTCGCTTCGCGCTACGCTTACGAGAAACGAGCGCGCGTGCGGCTTCTAGCGGTTACTCCGAGAACTACGGGTTTCCTCACACTTATAATTTCGGTGGCGCTCGGCCATGATTTGGCTGAATTTTTTCAACCAAATGCGCAAGAAACAAATTTTAATTTCGCATAATTTTTCAACCAATTCAGACATTTGCTTAATATTTTTCAATAAAAATAAAATATTAATATTTCAACGAATAATGTACTTGAAAATCAATATCGGATATGGTGAAAAAAAATTAAATAACATATTTACTCAATAGAAATTTTATCTGAATCAAACGAGCGAAATTCAATTTTTCTTGTATACTCGAATCAACAATATTCATGTTATGAATTGAAACGCTTTTTTTGTTCGTTGCAGAAAATGCATTCAAAACTATATAATTTGTTCGCGATAATTTTTCAGATTATTTCACTAATATGTTATTCTCGGCTAACAATATATCTTATGAATGAAAAAAACTTTTAATTTTATATTGTTATTAAAGTTAATAGCGTTTTGTTTGGACTAATAAATCCGATTATTTTCACCAACAATTTTCCAATTGAATCAACGAAATTTTATTCAATAACACCAATGATATTGGATGAATGATTTTTTATGCTCAGTGTGAGGCAACGCAATTTATGACAAACACCAACTGTATTGACACGTAGCCGGACGACCCGTGTTCCTTGTACACGTCAAGCGAGGTCCACAGATCGCAGCAGGCGGCGGCACACCCGGACTTCCGGTAGAGCACAACTCGTCGTATCCGAGATTCGTGATGCAATAAGTGCAACAGTTGCATATATCGGGATAGGGCAAGCGAACACCGTTGTGAGTCGAATTTTGCACGCGGCAGGCTTCGCTCAATTCGGGACAGCCGTGCTCCACGACGTAATTCTTGGTGGATCATTGAACATTTTTTTTCCAGTGAAGAAGACACGAGCGGAGATTATTTTTTATAAACTTGTATTAATATTTTGACCCCCGAAAAGGGCTCGACAGGAAAATCCGGAAAAAATGCGGGTCGCATCCAGGATTTGAACTCGAGACCTTCCGATCGCCAGCGGACTGCTCTAACCACTAGGCTACGCCGGCCCACTTACCATGCGCTCTTCGATAGCCTATGCTCTCGGAACGGTACTATATATATATATATATATATCAGGGTTGGGCATATTTGATTTTTTTTATATTCATGAATAATAAAGACACTTATTCAAAAATTCTTTCCGAAAATGAATAATGAATCCTACTGGATTCAGTATTCATTTCAAAATGAATAATGAATCCTACTAGGATTCAGTATTCATTCCGAAAATGAATAATGAATCCTACTGGATTCAGTATTCATTTCAAAATGAATAATGAATCCTACTGGATTCTGTATTCATTTCAAAATGAATAATGAATCCTACTGGATTCAGTATTCATTTTGAAATGAATACTGAATCCTACTGGATTAAGTATTCATTTCAAAATGAATATTGAACCCAACTCAAATCAGTATTCGTTCCGAAAATGAATAATGAATCCTACTAGGATTCAGTATTCATTTCAAAATGAATAACGAATCCTACTGGATTCAGTATTTATTTCAAAATGAACGATAAATCCTACTGGATTTAGTATTTATTTCAAAATGAATAATGAATCCTACTGGATTCAGTATTCATTTCAACATAAGTAATAAATCCAACTCGATTCAGTATTCATTCCGTATTCTGATATCATAAAATTGAATAATCTGGAAAAATGGACAATGGAAATGGGACAAATATAATATCTTATTTCTACCCCCATGTCTTCAGTTACTAGATACGAAGAGCGCGATTTCCCTTGTGTAAATATCATGTAATCGGACGATAATGTTTAAATAGAATAAACATGTTTTCTGTCAATTTTTCCAGATTATTCAATTTGATGATATCCGAATACGGAATGAATACTGAATCGAATTGGATTCATTACTTATGTTGAAATGAATACTGAATTCAGTTGGATTCATTATTCATTTTGGAATGAATACTGAATCCAACTGGATTCATTATTCATTTTGAAATGAATACTGAATCCAGTAAGATTCATTATTCATTTTCGGAAGGAATACTGAATTCAACTGGATTCATTATTTATTCTCAGAACGAACACTGAATCGAGGTGGATTCCTTATTGAAAAAAAATTAATATCTATCTGACATGTATTCGGTATTATTTTCCTCCTCGAATACTAAAAGTATTCGAGTATGTCCATTTCTGATATATATATATATATATATATATATATATATACACTACCGCTCAAAAGTTTGAATACGCCTGTTGATATTTCTTGCAGCACTAAAAGTTAGATAGTTCCGTCAAAAAAATAGATAAACAAAATTTAACGAACGGCGTTTCAAAGGGAACCAATTCCGCTTTGTTTTGCTTTCTTGAAATATTTTTTATGATTTTTTTTTCGATCCGGTACGCACTTTTGAAGGTGTCTGTTTTTCGGGTTTTTTCGACCATTGAGAATTGGGCGCATAACTAATGAAATTTTTTTTGTCATTTTTATCCATGATAATCTTGACAGGGGTAGCAGAAGGTCCATTTCCGTTTTTTTAAAGTTTCGTACGATTTTTTTTCGCAGTTATTTCATTTGTTGTTAAAAAAGACAAATTTTGGCGAATGCAACGTAACTCAAGAACTATAGGGTTTAAGGCGGTCCTCTAGTTTCTCGGGTCGAAAAAATAGATTTTTTTTTCATAAATCACATCTACAACATGTGTAGAAAATGTGTGCCAAAGGATTTTTCGATATTCGAAGTGGTTCACAAGTTACGGCCCTGGAACGGAGCAGGTATACGGAGCAGGTATACTTTCAAACGCGTTTTTCTCGAAACACCATTTTTCGAAACGGTGACCACGATATTTCAGAAACTACTGCACCGATCTTGTTCAAATTTATACAGCATCTTTAATATGTTATAAGCCAGCGATTGAACTAGGATTATCATGATTGCTTCGATATTTTTTTTTGTACGAGCGAAAAACTTAAGAAAAAAATGAGCAAAAAATAGAATGTAATTTTCAAAAGTGTATAAAAAAGTCAATTTTTGTAATTTAGAATTCACTCTAGTTCAATCGCTAGTCTTAAATATGAAGATTAAAATGCCGTTTGGTTTTTTGATTTCAGATAAGCAGAACAGCCGCAATCTTGGTCACCGTCAAGCACCTCTTTTACTTGATGTCTTCCTGTCGGCCACTATAACTGTTATTCTATTATATATTTTGACTTCAAAAAATTTGTAAAGCTTATTTAAATGTTAATAAAGATTATGCAAAAACAATGAGATTGATTATTTCGATGCTTTGCCCGTAAAAAATTATTGAAAAAGCCGTAAAAAAAACAGCCGAGAAACTAGAGGACCGCGTTAAGAGGAAATATCATCGATGTAAAAAGTTGCATAAGTTTATACTGGATCGCCTGGAATTTTTTAAGAATTTTCCTGTGAGATTTTTGTTTGGACTATTTTCGCTCAAAACTGTGATGAGTAGGATGGCTTAAGTCGAAACGTATGGCATTTAGGACAAAATATCAAGAAGCGAAACTCTTTTAATTTTCGATTTTATATTTGGTTGCATTTTATCAGATTTTATTTTTAAAAAATTTTACGTTTTTTTTCAGGTCTTGGTGCTTTTGAAACATTGTAAAAAAAGTTTTGAATAAAATCTAAAAAAATTTCAACGTATTTAAAACGAAACACTGCAACCTTTTCCCCTCTTGATATTTTGTCTCTAACTCAATAATTTTCGAGATACGCCGTTCCATTTTTTGGACGATTCTACGAGTTTCGGCCAAAAAAAATCCGAACAAAATTCTGAAAAAATGCAAGCAAATATAAAATCGAAAATTAAAAGAATTTCGCTTCCTGATATTTTGTCCCAAATGCCATACTTCTCGACTTAAGCCATCCTACTCATCAGAGTTTCGAGCGAAAATAGTCCATACAAAAATCTCACAGAAAAATTCTTTAAAAATTCCAGGCGATCCAGTATAAACTTATGCAACTTTTTACATCCATGACATTTCTTCTTAAACCCTATAGTTCTTGAGTTACGTTGCATTTGCCAAACTTTGTCTTTTTTTAACAAAAAATGAAATAACTTTGCGAAAAAAAAATCGTACGAAACTTAAAAAAAAACGAAAATGGACCTTCTGCTACCCCTTTCAAGATTATCATGAATAAAAATGACAAAAAAAAATTCCGTAAGTTATGCGCCCAATTCTCGATGGTCGAAAAAAAGCCGAAAAACAGACAAGTTCAAAAGTGCGTACCGGGTCGAAAAAAAATCATAAAAAATATTTTAAAAAAGCAAAACAAAGCTGAATTGGTTCCCTTTGAAACGCCGTTCGTTAAATTTGGTGTTCTATTTTTTTGGCGGAGATATCTAACTTTTAGTGCGGCAAGAACTATCGACTGGTGTATCCAAACTTTTGCGCGGTAGTGTGTATATATTATATATATTTTTTTTCTTTTTAAGTGATATATATTTAGGTTTCGTTTAATTTTCTTTATTTAAACGTTATTTTTCACCGTTAACATTCAATTTCGTCACGTAATATAGTCGCATATTTCTATCGATATATTTTCGTCAATAAAAACGATCGTACTCGATCCGTACCTTGCAAAAATTGTCGCTGCAGATCATATCTTTTTCCTCAAAAGCAGCGCACCTCGTGCCAACGAGAACCGAAAAAACCGCGACACTGGTCCAAGACATGTTTATCCTTTTCTTTTTTTTTTTCGTTTCAATTTTTCACCGCGAGTATCGTCCTCGAGTGCGCGAAGGTCAGAAAATCGCGGAGTGATCAACGACTTGCTGCGCTGTCGTGGAAATAATGATAACAGTTATCGCATCGTTAATCTCGATAACGCTCCTTATCGAACAAAAAGTGCACATTCTTCAATTCGCCCAACGTATCGAAGGGCAGTAGACTTTTCGCGAAATTAATTTTTTATCGATAAAAAAAAAATAAACACCGCAATGATAACAATGAGGTTTCGGTGAGAACTTTCGGAACAGTGCGGGGCAGAGTTGGGCGTAATTCTATTTATAAATGCGAATACGAATTTATTCACATCGTGATGATCATGTGAACATAAATACAAATTTATTCATACTTCACTTATTGTAAACACGAATACAAATAAATTCGTATCCACAACGTGAAATAAATTGAAATGAAATAAAACGTGAAATAAATTCGTATTCACTAGTGTGAATACAAATTTATTTGTATTCACCGAACATACAAATAAATTCACAGAAAAAATTGTGAATATTCACAAAAAATGTGAATATTTACAAAAAATCCGGTGAATTAAAAAAAAATCACATCAAAATCTGCGAATGCAAATGTATTCACAAAAATTGTAAATACGAAAAAAATCACAAAATAAGTTGTGATTTTTTTCGTACTTAAGACAAATTAAAATCAAATTCACAATGATTAGATTAAAATTTACAATTTTTTGCAAAAAAAGTTGCGAGTTTCAAACATTACATTATAAATATGACATATTTATAATGTAATATTTGAAACTCACAATTTTTCTCCAAAAAATTGTAAATTTTAATCTAATCATTGTGAATTTGATTTTAATTTGTCTTAAGTACGAAAAAAATCACAATTTATTTGATTTACAAATGTGAATATTTACAAAAAATCCTGTGAATTAAAAAAAATTCACATAAAAATCTGTGAATGCAAATGTATTCACAACAAATTGTAAATACGAAAAAATTCACAAAATAAGTTGTGATTTTTTTCGTACTTAATACAAATTGAAATCAAATTCACAATGATTAGATGAAAATTTACAAATTTTTGCATAAAAAGGTGCGAGTTTCAAATATTACACTATAAATATGACATATTTATAATGTAATATTTGAAACTCACAACTTCTTCGCAAAAATTTCCTCGCCTCGACGCGATGTTTTCTCTCAGAAATACGTAAGAGCTCACTTTTGGTGTAAATCTAAATCTAATCATTGTAAATTTGATTTTAATTCGTCTTAAATACGAAAAAATTCACAACCTATTTTGTGAATTTTTTTGTATTTACAATTTATTGTGAATACATATTCGCATTCACAGATTTTGATGTGATTTTTTTTAATTCACAGAATTTCTTGTGAATATTCACATTTTTTGTGAATATTCACAATTTTTTCGGTGAATTTATTTGTATGTTCCGAATATTTGTGAATACAATTGTATTTGTATGCATGCATGTGAATACAAATAAGTGAAGTATGAATAAATGTGTATTTAAATTCCCGTGAAAGTCACGATGTGAATAAATTCGTATTCGTATTTATAAATAGAATTACGCCGAACTCTGCAGCGGGGGGGGGGTGTGGAGTGCGTCGTTTTATTCGTTCTTCCGCCAAACGATGGTTTTGTTGTTTGCGGGCATATCGAATATCTCGCTGATCCACAAGTTGCACTCGTTCGCGAGTGCCTCGATTTGGCGAAGGTCGCGGAGTCCCCACTCGGGATTTTGGGACCTGAGAGATTCGTTGAAGCGAACGTTGCTTTCGGGCGTGATGGTCCCGTCGATTGCGTATGCCCCGTAGGTAAAGAGATTGCCACCGTTCTTCAGCAAGTATCCGGCGTTCCTGAAGAGCCCGATGGTGCAACGATACGGCGAGATGTGTATCATGTTGGCGCAATAAACGTAATCGAGGCTGTTCGGTGGAAATTTCGAGGATTGCCACTCGCGACAATCGATGGAGACGTCGATGAGCGAGGGTTCGGCGACGTTGCAGAGGTCGCTAGTGTGGGCGCTGATGCTCTCGAGCAGGCGCGCCTCGCACTCGGACGGGTAGAACGTCACTTGAGGAAAATGTGGGGCAAAATGGGCGAGATGTTGACCGGAACCGGAAGCGATCTCGAGGAGCTTCTGATTGGACCCGGGATGGATGAATCTTCTGAGAATCGCGAGTATCGGCTCCTTGTTGCGATCGGCCGCGGGATAAATCAGCTTCTTCGCCGCCATTGTGCTCGCCCTGGAAATTACAATGTGCTTACGCGCGATTGAAAAATATTGGCCGAGGGTCGAAATTTTTTAAAAAATTCTGACGTTTTTTCTCGGTGATTACCGTTTTTTAACATTTTTTCATTCAAATTGCTGTATCTTTGGCAGGATTTGACGTATTTACATTCGTAAAAAACGAAAATGTGCGTCTTTTTATAGCCTTCCAGAAAAAAATTAATTTAGATTTTATTGAGCAAATCGAACGTCCGTTTCAGGGCAAAATATGCAAAAATATTTTTTTTCTCAAGGAAAGACACTCGTTATTTTATTTTTTTAAATTTCCCCGAGTTCGGAATACGAAAAACGGATTTTTGGTATTTTTTATATTATGGGATCCCTAAACACCGTGACGTAACAGCTATTTTTATTAAAATTTTTTTTTTATTAATATTCGATTGAAGAGTGTGGAGCACTCTAAGGCTCCAATACACATGACATATATGTCATATGTATTTCAAAAACCTGGTAAACATACAGCGAGTGCTCCACACTCTTCAATCGAATATTAATTTAAAAAAAAATTTCAATCAAAATAGCTTTTACTTCACGGTAATTAGGAATTCCATAATATAAAAAATACCAAAAATACGTTTTTCGTATTCACAATTCGGGGAAATTCTTAAAAATAAAATAACGAGTGTCTTTCCTTGAGAAAAAAAATATTTTGCATATTTTGCCCTGAAACGGACGTTCGACTTGCTCAATAAAATCTAAATTAATTTTTCTCTGAAAGGCTAGAAAAAGACGCACATTTTCGTTTTTTTACGAATGTAAATACGTCAAAGCCTGCCAAAGATACAGCCATTCGAATGGAAACATATTAAAAAATGGTAATCAAGGAGAAAAAACGTCAGAAATAAAAAAAAAAATGTCGGCACTCGGTGACTAGTTTTCAATAAAGTAACTCGATTTTTCAAAATTATTTGTGGATTTTTTTTACTGGCTGAAGTGACGTGGAATGCCTCATATATATATATATATTTTTTTTTTCGATGTACAAAATGGCCGACTACTCGAAACTTCTCAAAACAGCTTTTTTCGAATTAGCGTGACAAATAACTTCAACAATTTTCACTCGATTTACTTCAAATTTAAAAGTTATGTTCCTTATTGCATTTCGCAGAGAAGTATGTACGGAATTTCTGATTAATCGAAAACTTTTCATTTTAGGTCATAAAATCTTTTCTAACATTTTTTTACATTACAAAATGTAATGAGCAATAGAATTTTTTTACATTACAAAATATAAGGTAATGAGTAATGGAAATTTCTTACATTACTGAATGTAATGGGTAATGTTTTCTTCCTAAAATCATATTTTCTTCCTGCTCGAGTGTTTTTAATTAATATTTTAATGTTTCTATCAAACAAGGATGCCTATTCGAAATTTTAGGGGATTCGAAGGCAAATTTAGGAGGATTTCAAATTGATCCTAGGGGTAAAGTTTCGTAGTAGTTGGCAACACTGCAAGTGGGACTCACCTGTGAGCGGCGGCGCGCTGTACGACACTCATGTCCTCTACTTCCGGTCGCCCACGATAGAACCGGAACGATGCCGAAAAGCGATTCACAAACAAAAGAAGAAAAATAAACAAAAATAGGCGTTTATTCATGGCGACGTGTAAATAGACGCAAGTGTTTTGTTTGTTTGGATTTTTATTTACAGTTTAGCGCTACCGGAAGTTACATTGATTAAGGTAGGAGTGGATACTGCGGGAAGGGAATGAGTCGTGGCCATTGGCGCATCTCAGCTGCTCTCGCTCTCGGAGCGCGCCCGGCCACGAGACTTGTTCTTCTCGTTGGCCTTCTTCGTCCTGGTAGCTGGCAGATGCACCGAGTGTCCGGTCTTCTTGAGATGATCGAAGAGCTTGTTTTTGCTCGGGAATTCAATGCCGCAAGTGACGCAATTGTGCTCGACGTATTGGCGATCGGAATTCTTCGAGTCCCGCTTGGCTCTCGGGACTTTCGTCGCCTCGACCTTGACGCGTCCTTGTTTCTGCGCTTTTCTCGCTTCCTTCGACCGTTTGGCCCTTGTCTTAGCGAGGCCGGGATTTTCGTTCTCGAGATTCGCTTCCTCGGTGGCCTCGCTCGTTCGCGTCTCTTCGGCGACCTTGAGCTCGCCAAGGTCGTTGCTTTCTCCGCGTCCGACGAGTTCCACGAGGTTTCTGCGCTTCTTGCGTTGCTTCTTCGAGAGTCCGAGGCGTTCACTTTCCTCGTCGCTATCCGGGCTGACCTTGAGATTGCCCTTGACCTTCTTCTGCATCTTTTTCTTCTTCTTCTGCTGTGCGGAACGATCCTCGTCGTCCTCTTGGTCCGAGACGAGCTCCTCCGGCGACGTCTCGTCCGCGTCTTCGTCCCTGACCTTCGAACCCGTCGGAAACTCGTAGAGGTCATCCAACGGTGAAACGGCGCCTTTCTCCGTGAGCTTGGAAGCTACGTCCGGTGTTTCGCGATCCTTTTCGACCTTGGGACTTTGGCTCGTTTGACCTTTCGTATCCGGAGATTCGTCCTCGCTCTCCTCGCAATCGTCCTCCCCCGAGTACAATTCGTCTTCCGACGTCGCGTCTTCGAGGGTCACTCTCGTCACCGGCTCCATCAGAAAATCGGGCATTTCCGGGCCAGTGGCACCTCCACCGGCGTTCTCCAGGCCGTCGACCTTGAGATTTCGCTCGGCGCTCGCGCCCGACAACGCGCCCGGGCTCCCAGTCGCCTCCCCTTGGCCTTCCCGACTTTTTTTCGATTTGACCTTGACCGACCCTTTCAAGGTCAAATCGTCGTAACCATCGAAATGGCTCGTTGAGTTGATTTCCGATCGTTTGCCGCCACTCCCGTGCCTCGGCACCTCACCGGAGCCGAGATAATCCTCGTCCAAGATCTCATCCTCCAGATCGTTCTCCGGCACGTCCTCCAGCACGTCCTCTTGCACCATATTTTTCCTCAGCGTCGCGAGATTGTCCCTGTGCCTCTTGGAGTTCTCGTGATTACCGAAGGCCTTTCGCGTCTTGAATATTTTGTTGCAAGCGACGCAGTAAAGCGCGTCCGAGCACTCGGCGTCCTCCTCGTTGTCCTCGTCGTCGCTGGGACGTTCGCCGAATTCGGCGAGAAGACTGGCCTCTACGTTTCGCAGCTCGGCCTCGAGATTCGAGAATTTGCTCCAGTCGGAGACGCTGTGATTCTTGAGCTCGCGTTGCCTCTCGAGAAGCTTCGCTCTCTTCAGCTCCTGCGCCTTGAGGGCGTTCGCCTTGGCTCTCTCGGCCATTCGCTCGGCGTTGGCGCGCACCCTCTTGTCCCGCTTGCGCACAAACGCCACCAAATTGCGCACCTGCTCGTTTCTCTCCCTCTTGGCCCTGTCGCGGATTTTCCTGTTCTCCTTCTCGGCGAGACGCTGGGTTCGCCGGTTGGGCGCGTCCCGAGTGTCGTAGATCTCCAGCCAGGCGTAGGTGCGCCGAGTACTGTAGCTCTGCCAGTAGGCGTAGAAGGAATGCACCGTGTCGTCGTAGGAGCTCAGCGAGTCGCCGAAGCTCGGAGGCTCTTCGTCCGTGTCGACGGGCTCCGCGCCAAACTCGGCGTCCTCCGCGGCGATGGTCTCGAAGACTCGGCGGTACACGTTGTAGAAGCCCTTCGGATCGTCGTCCTCGTACGACTTGTAACACGTCGATGCGAAGTACTCGAAAAGGTCGATAGCGTCGTCCTTGAAATCACCGCCCAGGCCGCCCTTGAGAATCGCCTCGCGGTGCTCGTCGTACCAGGATCTCTCGTGCGGATCGCTCAGTACGTCGTACGCTCGCTGTATCAACTGAAATTGCTCCTTCGCCTCGCTTTGAGCCTCCGGATTCTTGTCCGGGTGCCATTTCAGGGCCAATTTGCGGTACGATCGCTTGAGGTCGTCGTCACTCGCGTCGCGACTCACGCCCAACACCTCGTAATGACACTTCATCGTTCGAACACGATTTTTTGCTTTTCTCAAGTTTTTAACACAAGTAACATTGTTTCAATGGTTTTTTTTGAGGTTATGCGTTTTTCGTGGCAAATACGAGGTTGTACGGAGTTTCGTGACGCCAATGTTGTCAGGATTTAGGAGTGTTGGTTTTGAGGTTATGTGAGATTTGATTGTATGATATTCGCGAATTTGAGGTGACGCGGCGTCAATATTGTCGGGAGTTTCGAGCGTTGTTTTTGAGGTTATGTGAGATTTGATTATTTTTTTCGACGATATTCGCGAATTTGAGCTTAGGTCGGATTGTCGGGACTTTCGAGCGTCCCTTTTTGAGGTTCTGCGGAGGTTCGCGACGACTTTAATTCTCTCGGGGTTTTTTTGAGGTTATGAGGGATTGGATTGTTTCGACGATATTCGCGAATTTGAGGTGACGCGGCGTCAATATTGTCGGGACTGTCGAGCGTTGTTTTCGAGGTTACGTGAGATTTGATTATCTTTTTCGACGATGTTCGCGAATTTGAGGTTATATCGAATTGTCGGGACTTTCGCGCGTCCGTTTTTGAGGTTCTGCAGAGGTTCGCGACGACTTTGATTCTCTTGGCGTTTTTTTCTGAGGTTATGGGCCAACTCGCCGAGACTGTAGGATCTTACACTTGACAATTCGAGGCTTTATCCTCGCGAGTACGGCGAGGCCGTTGTCCGAATGTTTGGAGGTTAGGTGCAACCCCGAGACGCGAGCGCGCCAAGCGACCTTTCGGCGGGAAAATTTGACTTGACCTTTCGTGGACGGGTTGACTCTTTGGTTTTTGGACGGATTTGGGTTTTGGGATTTTTCGAGGTTACTATGTATGGGATGAATTTTTGCGAATCGTGCGATACCTTACCGTAGGTGCGATGACGTTCCTCTCGATTTTTCAGTGGGCAAATGTGTTTCGCCGATTGGAGAGACGCGTCGCGCCGGTGTCGAGCGCCACTGAGCACCCGCCGCCGCGCCGGGGAAACAGCGAGGAAGAGAAACTTGCTCTGTCGGTAAAGAAGGTAAATACGTCCAATTTTCGCCGTCGGCAACATACGTGGAACAAGGCGATCGACAAACTCAAAATAACACAAACGAATTAACACGAAACGAAGTAACTCGCACAATCGGGAAACAAACGAATCCACGCGAACGTGAAACAAGTAAAGACAAGCGAATGGCGAGTAAACAAACCCATACGGACCGAAACGAGCGCTTCGCGTAATGTTTCTCGATAAACAACTGCCCAAATGACAATTTCCCGAATACAATTTCTCGATAACTATTGCCCGAATGAAAAATTTCTCGAATAGAATTTCCCGAAAACCATTTACCGAATAAACAATTTCTTGAATGCAATTTAATGAATAAACAATTTCCAAAATGAACAATCACTCGAATACAATATCCCGAATGTACAGTTCCTTGAATGGACAATTTCCCGAACAACGTTTCTCCGAATGAACAATTTCTCGAATGAAACATTTGCCGAAAAAAATATTTTCGACGATTTTTTCGGGAAACCAATTTTCTTGGGTCGGATTTTCCTGTTATTGATTTCGGTATTAGGAGACGCCAAAAATATACGTTTCCACGCTTAGCACAACCCAGAATCACCGACGTGGACGTGTTGGTTCGGACTCGTTTAAACCATTTAATTTGTTTTTTTAATACCTTTTATTTTGTTTAAAAAAAAGTTTTTCTTATTTTTTATATTTATATTTAACTCAAACAAAAAAATTGTCCAATCGGGAAATTGTCCATTCGGCAAATTGTGTACGAGAAATTGTCCATTCGATAAACTGTGTTCGGGAAATTGCGTTAGAGAAATTGTCATTCGGCAATCGTTTTGGAAGAATTTTCCGCAAACGGAAACAAACAGACCCAAACAAATGTCAAACGTGTAAACCCAAACGAACGTGAAACAAGCAAACCCAAACAATTGTAAAACAGAAGAAGCAAAATTTGAAATTCTTTGCCAGACTTTTTGCTACAAATGACGTTATGTATTCTCTCTATACAAATGTAGAAGTCGGCGAGCTCGGTCGGTAAGAAAGTATACGAGCTCGGTCGATAAGAAAGTGTACGAGCTCGGTCGGTAAGAAAGTGTACGAGCTCGGTCGGTAAGAGAGTGTTCGAGCTCGATCGGTAAGAAAATCGGCGAGCTCGGTCGGTTAAAAAGTGGGCGAGCTTCGTAACTTTCTCAACGCTAACAAAACGCGGACCAAAAGCCGTTCGCGCACTTTTAGCCACAACTTTTCCCGTCTCTTTCCGCGGTTGATCGTAAGTGCTCGCGTTTCAAAATAAATTTCAACCACCACAATTGGAAGATCACGTGATACATATTCAAAATAAAAATAAAAGAATACCGAACGAGTGCTAAAAAAATTCCCTGCCATGACTCTTTATCCAGAGCTGAAAAGTAGTCGGTAGCGCTCGGTACATAACCTCTAATTTTTGGCTAAAGTCTACTGCGTTTTCTTTTTGCTCGATTCTTTCGGCACTTTTTTGTCCGCGTTCCAGTAGTACAACAATTGCCCGACGATGATGCCGTTCGCCGTTGTCGAGCAAACGTACAACGCAATCATCGTTACGTCACCGGTCTCTTGGATCGACGTGAATATGCGCGCCAACGAACCGAAGAACAGCATGAACATTGTCGCGGCGGAGAGTTGGCCGGTGCTGCCGTTTTTGTAGTTCGTCGTAGCCTGGGCAAACTAAAATATGCACGGTCGGTAAAATTGTTTCTATAGGTAAATTTAAGGCCTTAGGCCACAGTAACGGATACAAAATCATGTGCGAATTTAACATTTTTTTCGTATGAAAAAGTGATTCACTCATAAAATTAATTACACATTAAGTTGGCCCAACGAAATATCTCAAGAAGCATGCATTTTAGAACAATACGTTTGAAACAAAAGTTATACATGTTTTCACGAAAAAAAACTATGTCGAAATAAAAACTATTAGCTACTACTTGAAAAGTTGAAGGTGACCTTGAAATAACCTTGAAAATTTCAAGTGAAAGAAATCTATCGAGCGCCATTATTTTTCTCGATCGGAACCGTGTAACTTTTGTTCGAAACATATCTTTCTAAAATGCATCCCTCTTGAGATATTGCGTTGTGCCACTTGACTCCATTGTGCCATTTGTTCCGCTAAAAAGATAAAACCTTCCCAACCTTGCTCAAAAGTACGATGGGAATATTGAGTGTCTGACACGCCCAGAGGACCTTCATCGGCATTAGCCCGGTCAGTACGGCGATTGCGATAGCGACGTAACCTGCAAAAAACGCGGTCGCCTTTGCGGTGTCGTTGTTGTAATGAAAGACGAGCAGCACTATCGTCAACGTTTGTATCCCGAGGAAAACACCGTCACCCCAGGCGCTGGAAGGAGAAAAATTCAAAATGGACGCTCGAAGAGTCGCGTTTTGGGAAAAACCGCTCGGGAAGATTAAGGCCTTAGGCCACAGTAACGGGTATAAAATCATATGCGAATTTAACAATTTTTTTTTCGTATGAAAAAGTGATTCACTCATAAAATTAATTACACATCTATTTAGTATGAATATCAAGCTGTTAGAATTTTTTTTTTTCGATTTACAAAATGGCCGACTACTCGAAACTTCTCGAAACAGCTTTTTTCCAATTTGCGTGACAAATAACTTCAACAATTTTCACTCGATTTACTTCAAATTTAAAAGTTATGTTCCTAATTGCATTTCGCAGAGAAGTACGTATGGAATTTCTGATTAATCGAAAACTTTTCATTTTATGAGCAGTTATAACGAAATTTTCACTGGAAATTCATTTCTTAAATTCAAATACCTACAAGTTTTTAATAAAACGATATTTTTTAAATTCCGTACGTACTTCTCTAGATATTCTAATGGAGATTGACGAGAATTTTTGTTTTTTGTTCTAGGTAAAAAATTGTGCATGCTAAATGTCACACCGCGGAGCGCTTAAAAAAAGATAACAAAAGAAAATATTAGTAGTCGGCCATTTTGTACATCGAAAAAAATATATATATTTTATAGCAGCTTGATATTCATACTAAATAGATGTGTAATTAATTTCATGAGTGAATCACTTTTTCATGCGAAAAAAATGGTTAAATTCGCACATGATTTTATACCCGTTACTGTGGCCTAAGGCCTTAAGGGGAGACGGGGGCGATCATACCTGAATGGAAAACCGCTGGTCAAACTGTAAGACACCATGGCAGTTATGGCGAACAAATCGAGTAGCACACTCAGCACGTTTATGCCTTCGCTACTCTTGTTTTTCAAAATTTTCAGGATCTGCGGCACTTTTACTGAAATTCGAATGGAAGAATTTTTTTTCACATCATTTGCGAAATTGTTGATTTGTATTTTTTTTTTGTGATTTTTAATCATTTTTAAAAACTCACAGATCGAAACTAACCTAAAAGGGAGCCTGCTATTATTCCGAGGCCGAGGGCTTTGCTGAGAGTCGCCTTGAAGCATTCGACTGGAACATTTGGAAGTCGATCATTGGCCCGCGAGCACATGCAAAAAACATCGGATCCGAAGGATTTTTCAAAAAAATCCATCATTCCCTTATTTTTTCCTTATCGATTTATTTACATATTTCACAAATGTATATCTATCAATTTATATCGATTTATTTATGTCGATGTTGCAGAAAAAGAATCGTTTGCCGATTTCCACGCTTTTTCGTTCACTCCGAACGATCAGTCTGTGACATTGACGCGCGACAGTCTTTTTTTTCTTCGTTTTTCCAAAATATCGATATTCTCTCCATCGCGTGAACCGGAAGCGATTTGAAATTCCTCCAGCGATCGCGAAACTCGCCTGGAGCGCCAGTGCCAATGTTTAATTTTGAAAAAACCGCGTTTTCCCGCTCAAAGCGTTGATCGTGGCGTTCGGGGGGTTTAAATTTGGCGCCAGTGGCGCTCGCGTCGGTCACGCGCGTCGCGGCCGACCGCGCAAGCGAACGAAGCAGAAGAAGCAAAAAGGATGCAATAGTTGCGAAGAAAGAAACGTCACTCGATACGCCCGATTCTTACCGTGAAAAAAATTATAATCAACGAAATACTCCTCGAGGCATGTCTCCGTAAACACGAGGAGTGGCACCTCCCTTATGAACTTGGCCATATCCGTACGTTATTCCCGTAGATTCGGCAACGAAAAAAATCGTAAAAATCCCTCCACAATACTATCGCACGTAACAATAAATAAACGAGCAGGGGAGCGGCGGAGAAGGCGGTAAAAAGCACAAATTTCTAATCGACGTGAACCGGTGGACGGTCGATGCACGACTGTTCAGCGAACACGTCGACGAGCCACCTGTAGATGCGTGGCGCCATCTCGCGGCGGGACGGCGTACTCGTTCGCGCGACTCGGTCGGTAACCCGACTATTTTTCACTTTTTTCACAAATAAGCAGTAACAAAAAACGAACCAAAACGAAAATGAACGAAGAAAAAATGAAAACTCCTAGTTGTAATATCGCAATCAGTTGAATAAAAATTCACTTCCATTGCGCCGTAGGGACGAATCCAGCGGCAACTTCCGGCGTTGCCATCAGGCGTCGCGACGACCACCCGAAGCAAAACGAAAAGAAAAAAAAACAACTCGACCAAAACACTGCATCCTCCTGCGTCGTTTTTGCTTCTTCGACTTAAAAACATAAACTCAACACCTCCCTCGCTTTCATCATGACGATGGCAATGCTGCAGAGGCGTGCGAACGTGAGTACCAAAAAGTTTTCGTCGCCGCGCCGAGTTATCGCGTATCCATCTCTCTAACCTCAAAATTGCCTCCACAGTTTTGACGTTTTTAACCTAAAAAATAACGCAGCCGATATTTTCATCGCAAACTATCTTTGCTTTTTCTTCTCAACGTTCTCGCTCGTTTCGCAGGTACGCCTGCCACCGGAAGTCAACAGGGTTCTCTACATACGTAATTTGCCGTACAAAATAACCGCCGAGGAGATGTACGATATTTTCGGAAAATACGGCGCGATCAGGCAAATTCGCGTGTAAGTGACAGCTTTTATGTTACATTCTTTCTAGGTCTTTCTAGGTTTACAGACCTTTCGTCTTTTCTCATAATGTGACCTTGAAATTGATTATTTCTCGTTAAAATCCTCGTATCGCGAACTGGAAATTGTCGGAAATTTCGTTTATTTTGGTGAGTAGTAATCAGTAAAAAATTGACGAATTGGATATTTAAAAAAAAACAATAATCATCGTAATAATAACAATTTATTCTCAATAATAAGAATAATAGTAGTAGCAATTGCGGGTGAGTTATGCAGAATTTTAAGGAGGTACAGTGATTGGAGCAAGTTCAACATAAAAGCCCGATTTTCTTTTAATAGCATTGTTGAGACCGTTGTCCATGCGTATACGGAGTTTCCACGAGATTTACCGTACACTTTCCGACTTATTAATTGTTAAAGTTGGTGAATTAGTCATAAGTAGTCGACAAAATGTGCCTGTCCTCTCATATATCGATTTTTTTGTGCTACTTGGAGCCAAGAAACACGTAAAAAAAACTGATGGTTGCGTTCGTTGAATCTTTGTGATCGATAAAGCACCTTGAATTGGAAAGCTCACTGCAGAAATAAGCAATAAATTTAGAAATAAAGTCGCTAAAATCGAAGTTTTCGGAGAGCGAGACTTCTCGTGATGTAACAGCACCCCTCTTGCTCGACGTGTGGCAACGCCGGATACCTGCGCAAATTTGATTCGTCTATCGGATATTTTCAACGCGAATTAAAAATATTATTGTGCGAAGCCGTACATTTTTTAATAGATTATAAAGGGCCTTTTGTCGATATTTACTTGAAGTTCTTTTACGTACAGCAAAGGCATCTCAATTTTTCTGGCGACATGTACCTATACAACGCATCTATAGATAAATTCAGCATGGGAGAACCGTCATATAAAATAAACGTTCCTTTTTATACCTGCAAATATTGTGAAAATTGGGAAAGGGAAAAATAACATAACAATCGATGAAATATGTTTTGACTTTGGACAGATTGGACATTGGACATTGAGCTTAACTTCAACGCGACGTTTTTTATTTTCAATCGCAATATTATCTTTTCATTTCCTAATTCTTGTCCGTCAGAATCTACATTTGTCTCTAAACTGGAGTTCAGGTACAATCCCGTTATTCTTTTGATAAACTTCCACAGTATTTTCATTCTCCATGTTAACCGGCTACAAAAAATAATAAGCCGGGCGCGTGGAACCGATGACAGCCACCGAAAATGCGACGATGCTAAACGTCAACGACATGGCGTACTACTGAAGTCGAGTAGTATATTATTAAGGTTGTTTCCATATTATAAAAATAATAGGAAACTCGAAATTCAATACTTAAAAAATATTTCTTGAAAAATAGGCCATATACATATATCTAAAACGTGGCGGTATTGCGGCGTGAAATAGACTCTAAGTTTACTAGCATGGTCATCACCGTACCGCCTTAAGTTAATCAGATAACTAAAAAGAAATATAAGAGAAGCTGATCAAAAAATTGTACGAGTATGCAAGAGCCTTTCGAATGTAAGAAAGGAAGCATAAAGAAGAAAAATGACGAAAGGACAAATGTTAAGGGGTGGCGATATCTTTAGGCGAGGAAAAAAGAGCTGATTTTCATTTTTTTAACCCTTTGTGGTCACACTGGGTAAAATTTACCCGGCCAAGTTCCAAATGGTTGCTGTCTGAAAACTATCAGTCCGATAGGGGTTGAAAAAATACTACAAAATACTTTGAACACTCTAGAACACGTGAAAAATCGGTATGTCAAAATTCAAATGGCAACACGTTTAAAAAGACTCGTGAATAGGTTAATTAGTCAAAAAATACACATTTTCACTCACAAAATCATAACTTTTTGAATTTTCGGTATTTTCAAGCAAAATTGGAGCAGGATACTCGTCAGGCATGGTACTTTTACACGGAGAAAACAGGGGCCTCGAAGTTTAGAATTAATACTATGCTTCTAAAAAAAATATCATTAAATATCAAAAAGTAATGAATGGAAGATAAATATTGCAATTATGGTACAGTAATGATGAAGAAATTTGAATTTTAACCTACGACATGGCATGTAAACTGATAAAAATATTGTCACGATTTACTAATAACTTCGTAATATTTTTCGCTATACACCGAAGATTTATGCTATGCGTATAGTGAAATCTATAAATACACGAAGATTCATGCTATACGTATAGTAAAATCCATATGAAAATATAGAGTATAATAAAGGTTGGTATTTTACAAAAAGTCCTATACAGCATATAGGACTCGCACCTATGCAAGAATAGTTTCAAATGTAATATGCTCGCATAATTTTTACTATACGGTGAGAGAATCATTTTTACACTTCTATAACAAGTCTTAGAATTCCGAACTGGCAGTAAACTGCTATACTTTTCTAGCACTGAATATTAGAATTCTGGCAAGCAGTGTTAGAATTTGAGGCCGCATTTTTCTCCGTGTAGGGAAAAAATAGTGGCATAGTGGCATCGTATAGGCATTGGATGTTACTATACGCTTCGACCGAAGCTTTTAGCTCAAACGTGTACCTGAAGAACTACCTTAAGGGGAGATATACACCTAGGAGCCGGAAAAAAGGTCATTTTTGTAAATTTTTTGCAAGGAAAACTATTTGAAATTTCGGATTGGGGTTTTTTTGTCCAAAAGTATATACATTTAAAACATGTTTAATTTTCTTTATTTAAGGCACAACACCACTGTGACCCCCTGTTTTTTTGCCATTTTTCAAGAATTTTTTTTTGTGGGAAGAAAAAGAGATATTCGAAATTTTTTTTTGTTTTGTTCGTTGTTTATTGAAGATACATAAAAAAAATTTTCAAATTTTTCACGCCCCATGGCGACGCTGGGGAAGCTCCCGCGTCAGGTACTGTTGCCTCTGCAGTAGTTCGCGACACGCAGCAGAACTCTCTTCAAAGTCGATCTGAAAGAAAATACCGAGTGTTTTCGTTAATAATATGATATTTTGAGGAGAAGTACATAGGGATTTGAAAAAATATTGATTTTTAAAAAATAGGCACGCTTTTGAAATTAAAGGACGATTTTCGAGCAAAATTTCTCGTCGAAAATAGGCTATAACTTTTTTTATTATTGAGATATCGAAAAAATCCTATGTACTTCTTTAGATAATCTAGTTTTATTGATGCAGTCCAAATTTGAAGTCGATCGGATAAAAATTGCTCGAGTTCTGCTGCGTGCCGCACTCAAAAAAGTGGTTTTGAGAAAAACGCGTTCAAAGTTTTAGGTTTGTTAATTTATGCGATAAATTGGAAAAAAAAAATTTTTACCTTTAATCAGCGATGCCGGCACCATATAGCTGGCCTTCAAGAAGCAAATCATTGTCCCTAGCATCTTTTCTCGAACTTGTAGAGGCTCTTCTTGCCTCTTTTGCAGCGTCTGTGAGCGAGCGCTCCGCCAGCTCGATCCGCGCTGCGTCGGTTTCAACGCAAAAATTGAAACAATTTGGGCGGATAGTTATCCCCAACGTCTCCAAAACTTTCATGAGGCTTCTCAGGCCATCATTGAATAATAATACCGCGATATCAGCTGCAATATCGACGATTTTTTTGCTCCCGGACTGACACTTGGGGGCTATTGCCCAAACTGATTTGTTGTAGCTTTCGTTGTTGTTTTGCGTGAAGCCGCCCAAACAACGCTGCAGCAAATCGTCTCTGCTCAAATTTATATATCCCGGTATACCTGCTGACCCTGAGGCGCGCAGCTGCGCGGGACCCCGAGCGTCACGGAGCGCTGCACCGCTCCACAAAATATTCAATATCTCCGAAAATAATTATTTTTTCGACCTGGGTCCAACGGCATCTTAATCTTAAATGTATTTTAGATTTTTCTAGATGGTTTTCAAAAAATCGATTTTTTGAAGCCGTCACAGTGGTGTCCCTTAAAAATATCAAAAATATACAAGGATATTGTATGATCCTTGGAGCGTCGTAAAAAATCTGCGAATACGGTACCCACTGGCGTTTCTTCAAAAATCATCTGAAAAAAAAACCAAAAAGATTATTAAATTAGATACTATAATCTAGTGCTTGTCATAGCCGATTATGAAAATATCGATTTATGACAAAATGGCGGACGTTTGAACATAAATAGTGATTTTTGGGCCAAAAATTAGTCATTATTTCGCCTATGAAACAAAAACTAAGAACGGAAAAAAATCCTATGACAAGTACTAGATAATGGTGTGTAGAATAACCACAATAAAACCTCAAGGCAATCGGTTCATTGGTTTTCGATAAATTTTGGGTACCGATTTGAAAAACGTGGTTTTGAAAAAAACGCGTTTGAAAATTTGGCAATGAATAAATCATGAAATTTGTCAACTTACATGGAATCAACGATACCAGGCCCATAGTGTGGGCCTTCTACGGTCGACGGAATGTTCATAGCTTCTAAATCCTCGACCTCGACCATCTAGGTGTATATCTCTCCTTAATTGAAACTAGGACCCATAGATATTTAGACCCAAAGTTACGTCCGGGTAAAATTTACCCACGGTGACCAAGGATGGGTAAAAGTCAAGATTTCTTCACCATTTTTGAAACCTAGAGTATGTTTTATTACTGTTTTTGGCTGTTACAAGGCATTTTTTTTCTTTATTAATCTTCAAAAATCGCAGATGTACGGCACGATCTTCTAAACCGGTTGTGGCAGATGTTTTCAGACGGTGCGACACGTAGCGTTGGCAGGATTAATCTGAAAAAAGACCAACGATGATTTTGCCTTCGTTAACACTCATACGCAGAATATGAGCCAAGAAAAAGTGAGAAATGTTAAAAATCGATGAAACTATAAGCTTCGAAACGAAAAGATTGAATTTTCCAAAAAAAAAAATGGTTACATTTTGCAATAAAAAAATACTTTTATTTCGAAATTTCCAAATACGTTTAGGGTCATGTTTCAGACCGATGGTGGTCAAACTTTTGAAGTGTACGGTCGACACTACAATTCGAAATGTCCCTGGCGGTCTACCGCCGACAACAGTTTTAAACCCAAACAAATCCAAACGTATTTATTCGATGGAAAAGTTCTAAACCAGTTTTACAAAGCTCTCGCTGAAAATTCTTGATCGATAAAATAACCTGGCCACCTCTGTTTTAGACAATAAGGCGAGAAAGATTTTTACCAAATTCCTAAAGATTGAAAAATTGATTTACGTTTATTTGTAGATAATTTAATTTGAGATTAAAAAGTATCAAACATTAAGGGGCTATACCGGCGTGAGCGCTGAAAATTTGGGTGATTTCGGGATTTTTTTGGAAGAAAAGTACTCAATTAAATGTTTCGGAAAATTAAGAATATATTTGGCTATATTTGACCTATATTACATAATTTTTTCATAAAAAATATTGAGATCCAAGCGACTTATGCGCTGCCTTCGGAGGCGCCAAAAAAAAAGATCCTCCACTGCTGACATGATTCCGGCCGATTGAGTAGCTGAAACCGAAAAAGGAAAAAATGTCGTTAAACTGGAAGGTATTTCCTGTACAATGACGTAGGATTTTCGAAAAATATCAAAATCTAACAAAATGGCGTAGTTATGAAAAAAAGTCTGTTTTCTTGCCTATAAAATGGTCGTTTTTTTCAATGCCAAATCGTCAATTTTCATCCAATCAAAAATATCCTACGTCATTGTAGAGTAAATATATTCAAGAGTACTCAGTTCAAATTTCAAATCAATCGGATAATTGCTCTTTGAGTTACAATGTCGGCAAATTTGAAAAATCTCATTTCGAGAAAAACGCGTTTAAAGATTTAACTATCGATTTTTGCAGCATAAAATGATATTGATATAAATGATAATGATATTCTTGAGAGTATAAACTGTCGAAAAAGGCAAAAAAAAATCGATTTTTTGAGTGTCACACTGGTATAGCCCCTTAAGTCATATCTGCAAGTGAACGGAAAAAAATGACATTACAAAATTATGCAAAATGGTGACGTTGGAGCCATTGTTGCGAGGCATGTTGAATTTGAGACGCTCCACGGCACGCAGTATAACTGATGCCAATTTGAATCGGGAAAAGTAATAAAAAATTCTATTCATTTACGTGAGTATAGCTAGAGTGGGGGCTTTTGAAAATATTAATTTTTGTCTAATAGGGAAGCATGTAAAGTAAAAACTCAATTTTCGTCAGAAAACAAGGACAATCATTTCTTAGTAATTAATGTTATAATTAACTCATGGAAAATCCCGTACGTATTTCTCTTCGAAATGTGATTTTAAAGATGTGTTGAAAATTTTGAGTCGAAATAATGAAAATTGTTGGGGTTGTGCTACGTCCCGTTTTGAAAAATTGTGCAAAAAAAGGTCGCGATCCCTTCAAAGCATCGCTTAAGGCGTTACCCCCACTTGTAGCGCAAAAAAGGCCTTTTTCATGAATTTTTTTAAAGAAAACTACAAAACTTTTTTAATCGATCAATATACCATCTTAAAGAACACATCTTGAAGAACATTCAGTAATTTTTTTATTGAAAAATATTACATTGTTTAGTGGTAAATGGCCGTCAATGAAATAATGTTTTTATATACACGGTTTGCCGTGACCAACATTGCAGCGAAGTGGATCATCTGAAAAAAAATGCGGATGGATTTAGTCAAATATAAGTATAAACTAGTCTTTAATCCAAGGATTTTAAAAAATATTTATTTTTCACAAAATGGCGGACAGTCAAAGTTAATGGTTCGATTTTAACGAAAAAAATCGAACGATTAAAGACTACATGTTTATGTATTAAATGAGCCTGCAAAATTTCAAGAAGATCGGTTCATTAGTGTTCGAGTAATCTTGGTCACCGACTTCAGAAATGCCAGTTTGGGAAAAACGCGTTTAAAGTTTCAATTTCAGTTTACACGAAGAAAATATTTTTTTTTGTAAACTTACATAGAGCCATCTATTCCGGGCATAAAAAAAACTGCACTTCAAAAAATGCAATAAAAAAAAATCGATATTTTCAAAATCGCAAGTGGGGGTAACCCCTCTGCGTCATAGTGTAATACTGGTGTTACACCTAATTCAATTCAGATTTGGACGATTCCAAAGTGTTTGGTAATTAAATATGGCGGTTGTAAATGCGTTTCAAGGTTCCCAGGACTTCAATAACTACTAAAACATACCTAATAAATTTTATTTTTTCACGTAGCGGGTGTCATCAATAACGAAAATGCAAAAAAAAAACGAAATTTTAACATCATAAGTCTGATTACGACTAAGCTAGCAGGTAAACCATAACCAAAAATAGGTAAAAACTTGGTTTTTGATCCACTGAATACGAACCCGAAGGCTAATCTGTCAAATTGAAAATGGCGGATCCCATATGGCGGCTGTAAATGGCAAAAACTATAGGATTTTTTCCAAATTTGATGTTTTTTTCTTTTGGGAGCTTATTTCATATAATAGCAACCCCGAAAACCCCTGAGTACCAACTTTCGCTATTATCAAACGACGTTTTGCATTTATGGTCCGCCATCTTGAATTCCCGAATTTTGAGTTCAGATTTGTAATCAGCGACCCCGAAAAACCCCGTGTACCAACATTCGCTATCATCAAACAACGTTTTGCATTTATGGTCCGCCATATTGGATCCGCCATCTTGAATTCCCGAATTTTGAGTGCAGATTTGTAATCAGCGACCCCGAAAACCCTCGAGTACCGACTTTCGCTATCATCAAACGACGTTTTGCATTTATGATGCGCCATATTGGATCCGCCATCTTGAATTCCCGATTGTTGAGTGCAGATTTGTAATCAGCGACCACGAAAACCCCCGAGTACCGATTTTCGCTATCACCCAGGTAGCAATTTTCAAAAAGTTGTCCAAAAGTCGGCTAAAAGGGTGCCAAATGTTCGCCCGGAAGTTATATTAAAGTCAACAACCATCCAAAAAGGTAATTGTTGAACACATGATAACTTATAGGTAACTTCCAAGCGGACATTTGGTACCCATTTAGACAACTAATAGACAACTATTTTGAAATTGCTACCTGGGCATCCAACGACGTTTTGCATTTATGGTCCGCCATATTGGATCTGCCATTTTGAATTCACGAATTTTAAGTGCAGATTTGTAATCAGCAACCTCGAAAACCCCCGAGTATCGACTTTCGCTGTCATCACACGACGTTTTGCATTTATAGTCCGCCATATTGGATCCGCCATCTTGAATTCCCAAATTTTGAGTGCATATTTGTAATCAGCGACCCCGAAAACCCCCTAGTACCAACTTCCGCTATTATCAAACGAAGTTTTGCATTTATGGTCCGCCATATTGGATCCGCCATCTTGAATTCCCAAATTTTGAGTGCAGATTTGTAATCAGCGACCCCGAAAACCCCCGTGTACCAACTTCCGCTATCATCAAACGAAGTTTTGCATTTATGGTCCGCCATATTGAATTCCCGAATTTTGAGTGCAGATTCGTAATCAGCGACTCCGAAAACCCCCGAGTACAAAATTTCAAGCCAATTGCACCTAAACAAAAATGTATGCTAGAGGGTTAAACACACCTTCGGCCACCTTCCTTCCTCCATCTTTATTATTTTGATCAGGTATTTTGCTGCTTTTTTCCAAGCCTCTATTCCGCCCACACATTTGCACCCCGATCCCATTCTCCAAATATAGTTTGGTATGTTCGGACTGATTCCCATTGCCATTTTTACATGATAGTTTTCGATATTATTATTGTCATTCTAATTGTCATCATTTTATTATAATTATGGGTTATTTGCCAATTTTGATGAATTATCATCATTATTGTTAGTGTGATCATGATCATCATGAACGTCGTTTCATTATTATTTGTTGGGATAATTATTGTTACCGCCATTATTATTATTAAAGTTTTAAGGTTATTATTATCATAATCATAAACGTTGTTTTATTTCTTTACATCATTGTTATTGTTATTTCATTATTATTTTATTATTTCGATTTTCAAATCTAATTATTTTAATTTGTTTTCTTGTTACTTCAAATTAAAAACTATTCTCAATATTAAGACTCACGTCTTTACAGATGCCAATAATAATAATAACAAGAATATGAAGGGTATCATTTAGGTTGAATTTTAAAATTCTGCGCTCTCTAAAACTCCAATTTTTTAAATTACTTTGGAGCTCAAATTTCGGTTTGTCACGTTTAAATAAAAAAAAATGATTCGCAAAATTTCGACTGATCACGTTAAAACTAAATATTGCAATGATATTAGTAGATAAAAAGAAGAAAGAAAAGTATAAGTTCATTGTTACTATTATGATCGTGAGCGTTGATTAATTTTATTCATTTTATTTAAAAAATGTTATTATCTTAGATAAAAAATTTAACAGTATATTCCTTTTCATTTTGTTCATTTTAATAACAATAATATGAAGTGTATTAATTAGGTTGAATCTTAAAATGTTGAGCTGTGAAAAATGGCTATTTTTCAAATTATTTTCGAGTCCAAATTTCAATCTGCCACTTTTAGTTTGAGACAAAAAGAAACATTGGCCAACAAGATTTGGACTGATCACGTTAAAATTCAATATCACAATGATATTTGCAGATAAAAAGTAGATAGAAACAAAAAAAACTCTCAAAAGTGTAATCCGAGAGTTGTAGGTCGAAGCGATGGTTAAAAAAAAACATTGTCACGCAACACCCGAATTTTCTGTGATTTTAGATACTTTAGTTAGCGCGAAAAGAACCCGAGATTTTTAGTTCTCGAATTAATACTTCTTTTTTTCTCTTTTTTTTCATGTCCGAACGAAGTGGTAACACTGCCGAGACGAGGGGGACCGCATTCGTCGTCTACGAGGACATATTCGACGCTAAAAACGCGTGCGACCATCTGAGCGGTTTCAACGTATGCAATCGTTATCTGGTTGTGCTTTATTATCAGAGTAATAAGGCATTCAAGCGGGTCGACGTTGACAAAAAAATGGAGGAGATCGATAAGCTCAAAGCCAAGTATAACCTCAACGACGAGAAAAAATGATTTTTCGACGAGAACGACCAACGAAAGAGAGGAAAACTGTACATAACGATGCGTCGATTATGAGTATTCGATAATTTTAATACTGGATAATAAATGTTTGAAATAAAAAAGAATGTTTTTTAAAGAAATTGGCAGGAATGAGTAGTTTGTGGAGGGAATTTTTGCGATTTTCTTTACCCGCTGAGCGAGGGGTTCGTGTTTGCGCCAAGAGATGGCAGCACCGCTCGCTACGAGGCGCGGACGCCCTCCCTGTACATTACTATATGTCGGTTATGGGTATTCGATAATTTGAATATTGGATAATAAACGTTTGAAATAAAGAATTTTTATTAAATTATATTCGTAGAAATAAGTTGAGCTCCAGGGAATTTTTGCGATTTGTTTTTATACCCGCTGAGCACGGAGATCGTGCTTGCGCCGAGAGATGACAGCAGCGCCTGCTGCGAGGCGCGCACGCTTCCCCCACTCCGCGCGCTATTGTCGCGGCGCTCACGTTTTCCCCAATCTGCGCGCGATTCTCGCGTCGCGTTTTCTTTTAATTTCATTTGTACAGCTTTCTCAACTAAACGCTCAGGGAATAAAAAAGCTGTATTGAAGCATCGCCTCTGATGAGGTTGAATTATCCCCGGATAGATTGGAGTATCCCGCGGTGGGGGAAAGGATCGCGTAGAACAAGCGGTCGGAGTGTGCGAGCGCGCGCGCCGCGAGAGTTTCGATTTCAATGGAAAGTGAAAACGCGGTGCGCACGCGAGAGGCATTGGACGTGTCGATGCCGCGCATGTCCCGAGCGGCGTAGAGGCTCGCACGGAGTGGCGCGTCTGCGGGTGGGGGTAGAGACAACAGCGACAGTGATGCCCGCGAGGACGTAGAGGGCACGTAACGCGTGTACGTCTTATCGATATCGCGCGAATTTCGCGTACTTTCGGCGGTGCACTTGAAATAAACAAAAACAGCCGCACCGGGGTGGGCGGTAACGCAACGTTGGCAAACGTCGACGAATAAAAAAGTTCGTTGAATTGCGCAAAGTGCATATGTCCTCGGGAGCCCACCCGGATTCGAACAAATGTCATACGAGTGTTGCGGCGGTAGCGACGGCTCGGCGGGTGCCGGTGACTCGTTTCTCTCGGCCTTGAGATTTCTTCCGCGAGTCGCGCGTCTCGGCTACGAGAGCGCGCTCGGCCGCGATTTACACGAGAGTGAAATTGATCGTCATCGTTGCATAGCGTGTACCGTAATTGTTGCCGCTGCCACACTCTCGTCGATACTCTTTTATCATTACCGTTCAATCGGCAGGTCGGTATCATAGGCCGCGCATCTTCGTGTTTTGTTTACGCGTACCCCCCGCCCTTAAAAAATCGAAAGCAAATTCCATCTTAGGAATCGCGGCTTGCGCGAGAGCAGCAGAGGGCCGACAGGATTAGACTCGGAGCCGCGGGCAGCTCAAGGTGAAAGAGGTCCGCGCGGGGGAGGGCGGCACTCCCGGCGGAGGTTAGGTGAAAGGTCAGTGTTGCGCGAAGCCCAACGAGGGAGAGAGATAGAGCAAGACCGGTGTTTTGTGTGTGTGCGCGCGCGCGCTCGCGCGCATGAATGAGGATTTTTTAGCAGTGGCGACAGCAGCCGGGAAAAAAGGCTTACTACGGAGTAACCGGGGGAATGAGACGCTCGTCGCGCTGCGAACACGGCCAGATGCTTGCCTCTCGATCGGGAAAGAGGTTAGTCCGTCGACTACTTCAGTCTCCTTCACTTTCTTTCGCGTATCTCCGCGCTTTCAGGATTCCTCGCGGGTTGGTGCCAATATGGACCCCCCCCCCTCTTCGCACGGCGTGAAAAAAATTATCGAGACGTCCATATTGGCACCTCCCGATATTTTGACTGAAAACATATTCCCATTGGTGCTAATATGGTCGTCTTATGTTTTAGCGCTGCACAATACGAACTCTAAGAAACCGGCATAGGGCAATGGTGTTAATATGGACCACCCCCTGTATAATGGAAAGATACAATGAAAAATATTTTCCGTTGGTGCGAATATGAAATCTGATATTTTATCGAACAAAATACAATTTTACCGACACCGGTGTTGATACGATCGAATAAACTACGGATCGAATACCGATGGTGCCAATATGGACCACCCGAAATTTTAACAAGAAACATACTTTCCATTGGTGCTAATATGATCGCCTCTTGTTTTAGCGCTGCACAGCATGAACTTTTCTATACTTCCGGAATTAGGCCAATGGTGCTAATATGGACCACCCGATGTATAATGAAAAAATATTATGGTGCTAATATGGAATCTTTACCGAATAAAATACAATTTACCGATACCGGTGTTAATACGGACCACCCGATGTACGATTAAATAATCCATGGCTCAACCTATGGTGCCAAAATGGACCACTCGAAATTTTGACAGCATACTTTCCGTTGGTGCTAATATGGCCGCCTCACATTTTAGCGCTGCACAATACAAACTTCTTCGTACTTTGAGACACCGGCTTTAGGCCAATGGTGCTAATATGGACCACCCGATGTATCATGGAAAAATATAATGAAAAATATTTTCCGTCGGTGGTAACATGAAATCTTTGATATTTTATCGAATAAAATACAATTTCATCGATTCCGGTGTTGATACGATCGAATAAACTATGGATCTACCTATGGTGCCAATATGGACCACCCGAAATTTTCACGAAAAACATACTTTCTATTGGTGCTAATATGATCGCCTTATGTTTTAGCGCTTCACAATATGAGCTCTTTCGTCCTTCGAGAGATCGGCATTATGTCAATGGTGCTAATACGGACCACCCGATGTATAATGGAAAAATTGATACTAATATGGAATCTTTGATATTTTATCGAATAAAATACAATTTTATCGACACCGGTGATAATACGGACCGCCCGATCGGTGGTGCGATCGGGTAATCAAAGTATCCAGAGATCAATGATAGCAATGAGAAATAATTGTTTCTCGTTGGTGCCAATATGGACCCCGTAAAAGCGATAATTTCTCACTGGTCTTAATATGGACCCCTGATATTTTATCGTACGTTTACCTCTATGACAATTTCAATGTCAAATGCAGCACCGAGTGCGATTCAGTCTCGACTTCAAGATGAAAGAAAGAAAAAAGACACGCTATGTACGTAATTGGATTGCAAATTTGTTGTTGTAAATGATTGTTATCACGTATACGTAGTCGATAAATAAAAACGAGACGAAAATGAAAAAAAAAAGAAAATCAATTTTTTTTCTCATTTGTTGCAGAAGGGGCACTCTAACCTCGTTCCTGACGCCGACGAATGGGGTAAGCTTATTCCTAGTAAGAAATAAATAATTGTCCCGAAATTCTCGTACGTTGAGTGGCGTTATGACATCACAAAGGCACGAAGTTTCAATATTGAGGTCATCATTCATATTTTTGTTTATTATTTTAAACGTTGACGGTTTGGGAAACAATTCGGGCGGGTAAAACTAAGCGCGTCGATAATCGGGCGCTCTTCCTTACCGACGTTCATCCAAATTTTGAAGTTTCAAGAAAAAGCAGGACGGTGTTCGATCCGTGCCACGACTCTTTGTCCGCTGTGCAAATTTCGTCGAATTCCGTCGAGACGTTTTCGCGTAAAGCGCTTTTAAAATCGCGAGGTGGGCCGCCCCGCGCATGCGCGACCGACGCGTTGCCCGGCGAGGAGAGGCTGGGGCGGGGCGGGATGAGGCCGCGAATGAGAATCGCTGTGGTCCCGTGTCAGCGTACTGACGCACTTTACCAAAGACGATTGCACAGATAAGACGCGTTGGGGTTCGCGCGCGTCTCGATCTTGCATTCGTCGCCACTTTTTTTGTCTCTTCTCTTTGCTCCCGTTCATGCAAACCGCCGGATCGTAGACGGCTTGCCGATAAAAAAAAAACCGACTGCACATTATATATGAAAAACAGGGGAGTTTCTCGCGTATGCGAGGACAAAAAAATAAATAAAAGGAGATAAGAAAGGCGCGTCGCGAGAAAGATTCTGATCGCGTATATAATTTGGCGTATCACGGTTGCTGCCCGAAACGAACACGCTCTCTTATCTGTTTATGCGATGCGCATCGATGTGCCGCGTGTTCTCAACTTATGCCAAAACCGACCGTCTTCCCTTTCTTCATAGATCCACTCGCGATTCCTTTTCTTTTAAATCTTTCGTTCGCTTTTTCTTCTGTCCTTTTTTAATCTCGTTTGCTCGACTTTCTTTTCGTCGAATGCTGGCTCGGAAGCGCGCGATCGTGAGCGCGCCAGGACAACTTTCCATCGTCGAGTCCTGTCAACCTTCTCCGTTTCCGCATTCGTGATACGGCTCCTGGCACTTCTTTTTAACGTACGGGAGCGATACAATCCGATTTGTCGAGTGCATATCTATATATACGGCAGAAAAAAATACATACGTCCAATTCGTGCTAATATGGACCCCCGATATTTAATCGAAAAAAAAAAACGGGATTTTCGTGTTATTCGACACGGACATTGAGCGATGTCATTGGTGTCAATATGAACCACCCATATGCGAACGAAATGGGGTACTGTGGCTCATTGGTGGCAATATGGAACCTCTGGTACTTGAATACAATACGTATTATACATGTTCGTACCTTCTGCACGAAATTGTATCTCCCTATCGCTGTCCAAGAAAAAAAAAAGAGAAAACTGAAATAAAAGTTACAGCGCACCATTCTTCGTGGTTTAAATTGCGCTCCGAGCGACAAATCAAAATGAATCGTTACCCGCCGCCGAAACACAAATGCAAGTACATAATTAGGGCCACTTGCGCTTATTTAGATGTCAGCTGATTTCCTTTTTCCAAGCATGAACCGTCAGTTGGGAGGGGGGGGTTCGTGAAGTGGCGCGAGAGCTTCGAGCGCTTCGGATCATTTGTCTTCATCGTTAGGCCGTCATTTTTTTTCTTCGCTTACTTTCGATTCATCAAGTACAACGGGCCGCTTATAATACGGGAGCAAGTAATTTAGGTTATGCTCGTGCGCTCAAGTCACAGATGAATATCCCCCCCCCCCCTCACCCATGCCAATCGCCGCGGGACTTAAGTACGTACGGTGTCTTGGTGGATTAATTCTAGGCTTAAATGCTCCCACATTTATGTGACACTTATCTCGATATACGAGTACCCATACATGTACACGATTTTTTTCGGCATGCGAGACAAGCATTGAGGGATGCCAATGGTGATAATATGGACCACCCGGAATATATTGCAAAAAAATGGATATTTGTCATTGGTGCTAATATGGACTACCCGGAATATAATTCAAAAAATATTGAAATTTCTCATTAGTGCTAATGTTTTTTTTCACATTCGCGACAAGCAATGAGGAATGCCAATAGTGGCAATACGGTCCACCCGAAGTATAAGGAGAAAAAAATTTAATTTCTCATCGGTGCCAATATGGACTACCCAGAATATAATGAAAAACAAAATATAGATATGTCATCTCGGTGCTAATGTGGATTTTCATATTCGCGACAAGCATTGAGGAAAGATGCCAATATGGACCACGAGGAATATAGGGGGGGGGGGGGGGGGGGTTAAATTTCTCAGTGGTGCTAATATGGACTCCCCGGAATACAGTGCAAAACAAAATATAGATATTTTATCTTGGTGCTAATGTGGATTTTTTCCATATTCGCGACAAGCATTGAGGAATGGTGCCAATATGGACCACTGGGAATATAGCGGGGGGGGGGGGGGGTGAAATTTCTCAGTGGTGCTAATGTGGAACACCGCACGATAATGCCAAAAAATACATATTCCTCATTCGTGCCAATATGGACCACCCGTAATATAATGCCAAGGAAATAGATATTGCTCATTGGTGCTAATTTGGACCACCTGTAATATGATGCTAATATGAACTCCCCGGAATATAGTGCAAAACGAAATATAGATATTTTATCTTGGTGCTAATGTGGATTTTTTTTCATATTCGCGACAAGCATTGAGGAATGCCAATGGTGCCAATACGGTCCACCCGAAGTATAAGGAGAAAAAACAAAAAAATTCATTGGTGCTAATATGGACTACCCAGAATATAATGGAAAACAAAATATAGATATTTCATATTAGTGCTAATGTGGATTTTTTCATATTCGCGACAAGCATTGAGGAATGGTTCTAATATGGACCACTCGGAATATGGGGGGCGGGGTGAAATTTCCCTTTGGTGCTAATGTGGAACACCGTATTATAATGCCAAAAGAATACGTATTCCTCATTCGTGCTAATATGGACCCCCCGAAATATAGTGCAGAACAAAATATAGATATTTTATCTTGGTGCTAATGTGGATTTTTTTCTATATTCGGGACAAGCATTGAGGAATGGTGCCAATATGGACTACCCGGAATAAGGGGAATGAATGAAATTTCTCATTGGTGCTAATATGGACCACCCGTAATATAATGTCAAAGAAATAGATATTCCTCATTGGTGCTAATTTGGACCACCCGTAATATAATGCCAAAGAAATAGATATTCCTCATTGGTGTTAATTTGGACCGCCTGTAATATGATGCAAAAAATATCTTTCTCATTTGTGCTAATATTACAGCCTTGGTATTTTTTGTTGAATAAAATGAGAATTTACGCATACTCCAGGGGAGGGAAATCCCTCCGAAAAAATGGCACCACAGTGTTTGATACCAACTGTCAAGCATGGCGGTGGCTCCGTTATGCTTCTCCGGTCATGGTGTCGGAGACTTTGTGAAAATTGACGGCATAATGAGAAAAGAAGAATATAAAGAAATTCTCATTAATCATGCGGTTCCATCGGGGCTAAGAACGATCGGGCGTGGTTTTACCATGCAACAAGACAATGATCCGAAACACAGTTCCCGTCTCTGTCGAGAATATTTGGAGAACGAGGCAAAGAAAAAAAAATCGTGAATATGATGTGGCCGCCACAATCACCCGACCTAAACCCCATCGAATTTCTCTGGAAAGAGCTCGATCGAAAGATATGAATGACCTGCCCTACATCGGCCGAACATCTGTGGCAGAAACTGCAAGCTGCGTGGAAATCCCTCAGCTCAGCTCAGCTGGATTCATTAATCGATCGGATGCCACGAATCGTTGATGCAGGGCTGAAAGCCAGATGTGGGTTTTTCGACGAAAAGGGCGTTTAGATGAGGTAAGAGGTAAGAGGTGGATGTTTTGTGCGGCTAAAAATTGAGAAAAAAATTACAAAAATTGTTTTTTTTTATTCGATGCTGGAGCCAAAAATTTTGAAAAAAAAAAATTGAAAAAATTCTGCTCGATTCAATACGATGTAACGCAACTTTTTTTCCTTTTGGCAATTTTCTCTAAACCTCAAAATTTCTCATTTCAGCAGCATCTTTTCAAAATTGTCTTTTTGAGAAAAAAAATGCGATAACTCGGTGAAAAAAAATCGTACGAAACTTTCCAAAAAAGGAAACTATAGCTATTGCTCTATCTTTTGAGGTTCTTTGAAAAAAAATGCCAAAAAAGATGTCCTAAAGACGTGCAGCCGATTTTAAACAGCCAAAAAACGGCCATTTCCAAAATGGCGCCCCGGGTCTAAAAAAAATCGAAATTTTTTTTTCCAAAACGCAAAGTGAACCTTCATTTGTCCCTTTTAAAATGCCGCCTTGGAAATCCGGATATCTTTTTTTTTCACAGAGATATCAAACTTTTAGTGCGGCGCGAAATTTTTCTAGGTGTATCCATACTTTTGGCCGGCAGTGTACGTATCTAGAAAACACGGCGGGACCCAACCTCGCAAAATTTGATAACTCGAAAAACGCGCATGCATCTGCGTGGCAACTTAACGAATTAAAAAAAAACACACACGGAGAGAATTAAATGTTAAAAATTACCGTGCAGTAACGGTAACCAGATGACAACCCTGAAACTTCGCTTATTATTGCTGAGTAAAACACAGATTTTCACGAAAATAAAATAAAATTTCGTCTTCAGATAGAAAATTTTACCAGATTTTCTAGTAAATTTTGATGTGTAACAAAATGCGCAAAACTTATATTTAAAAAACATATAATATCAGCGAAATTTTACTGTGCATTTTATTATTTTATGCCTTTTAAAAATCTCTATAAAAAAGTATCGTCTTTATAACAGTTATTTTAAGATTTATTATAAAATTTAATGAGTGTTGTAGGAAAATGTATTGTGCTCTCGGTAAAAATTATCGTGCGCGCTTGGTTAAAATTATCGTGCGGTACGGTACGGGAATTTTGAGGCACTGCATGGTAAAAATTCCCCTTCATACCAAGTAGCGGTGCGCGGTTCGGTTTCAGTGGTCTATCTATTCCTTATATGGCGCGATGGGAGTTTCCAAAAAAAATTCGTCTAAACTGCGTACATAAACTGCTTATGAAATTTTTAAGAGTGAATACGATTTTACGATTTCAAATGTTGACAAAATAATAAGTGCGCAAATTAGTCACATCACTCGAGCCTACGATGGTACGAAATGTATTGTAAAAAATGGTAGTATTAAATGAAAAATAAATTCTAGTAATTAAATTTCTCTCCTTATCCGTTTGTTGAGTATACCAATTTATATGAGAGAAAAAAAAATTTCCTACAAAAAACGAACAGCGTTAATTTGTACCAATTTTTCAATAATAAATAATATTTATTATTATTATTATGGTTATTATTATTTCGGTTATTATTATGATTATTATAGCACGGGTCTTTGAAGAAAAAATACATTTTACTAATAAATCGGAGCGATGGTCTAGTGGTTAGCGTGCTCGCCTTCAAACCGGGAGTCCCGGGTTCGAAACCTTAGTTGCGTACATTTCGTCGTGAAATGTTTTTCTTCGGCATTTCACGGCGAAATAAGACACAGAGGGGGAAGTTGGCTGGGCCGCAAGGGGGTGGGGACAGCGAAGAAGGTGGAGAGAAAAAAGGTAAACAAACAGTAGAGGAAAAAACGGTCACAATGAGGGGAAGATATATAAATTTTACCATCCTTTTAGGAAATTTTTCTTCTGAGGTTGACGCAGGTAAGTTTTACTGTGCAGTATCGTAAAAATACCGCGTACGGTGCGGTTGGTAATTTTTAACCGACAGTAGGTCAATTTTCGAATAAGCATGCTAAATTTGACTATCTCCAATTTCTACCCTTCTTGTATAGTAAAATTTTTGCTACGTATTTGAAATTTTCTGTAACGTGAATTAAAAAAAAAACTTGTCGCATACGAATTATTATGTTTTTCTCACTTGTCACCACATTGAAATATATCACGGTAATTTTTACCGTGAAATTCACGACAAAAATTACTTTTTAATTCTCTCCGTGCATCGACAACCATTCAGACAGTATATCGATTGGTCTGCACGGCGCTCGCGAAATTTCCACGATATCTCTCGCCGCTCGATGACCCTTGTAACCCTATTTTTTTCCCCCCCAAATTCGTGCGTAATATCCTGTTTATTGTACGAAACAGAAAAATGCGTGATATCTCGAAATGTGAGGAGAGTACAGCATGTTTGGTGCATTTTTGTTAGCTCAAAATTTCTCGGTACAGGAACATTTTGATCACTCCGCCATAAAAACCTTGATTTTGAGTTCACGCAAAATTAAGACACTGTTCACCAAGCGTGAAAATAGAACGCGTCGATTTTTTTTTTATTTTCAATTATTTTCTATAATACAGTCGCGCCCTCTGCGCGGCTTAGCCGCACTTGCTCGAGGATTGACCCTGGTTTGAACTCGCGCGTACTGGCTGGCTCCATCGATTTTTCAAGAGCACGGATAGCCGCGTCCGCTTCTGAAATTTTTGAACACATATCAGTGGTCCATTTTAGCACCATTGGCAATCCTCGATCCTACTCTCGACTATCGACGAATCTGTATTTTATTCAATTAAAATACGAGGGGTCCATATTAGCACCACTCGCGTCGCGCCATCCCCGTCTCGACTATCGACAAATATGTACTTCATTAGATCAAATATCAGGGGACCAAATTTGCACCATTGGCAACCCTCAAGCCTCTCGACTATCGACGAATCTGTATTTTATTTCATTAAGGCCTTAGGCCACTCTGGAGGCCGAAAAATGTATGAAAAACACCCTTTTTTGTAATCTCGATTTATTTTTGTTTTTCAAAAAAAAAATCCCCAAAAAGCCTATTTTTCCGGCCTCTAGAGTGGCCCCTTAAAATATGGGGGGTCCATATTGGCACGACTGCCACCGTGTGATCCTCGTTTCGGCTCGCGGTGGATATGTATTTTATTTCAATAAGATATCAGGGGTCCATATTAGCACCACTGGCGTCGCGCGATCCTCGTCTCGACTATCCACGAATTCGTATTTTGTTTCAATAAAATATCAGGGGTCCATATTAGCACCAATGACAATTTTGTTTAGTATTTTTTTTTCCTTGATGTTTTAATATCTCAAAGAAAAATAAACTACGATTCCCTTATTCTCACATTGCGATCCTCTCCGATAGGGGAATTTGATCCGTAAAATGACAGCTGTCTCGTTGCCATCTTGCGTACAGTTCGTCGTGTATTTATACACGCATGTACACACGTGTATCCTACGAGCATATGTACACACATACGCAAGCACGGATGCGTATGGCTCGTCGATGAAAATAGATCGTCGACCGTGCCACGCGCAGAGATAGTGCCGAAGCATGTGGCAACGTTCCTAGGGCAAGGGAGAGAGGGCTGGAGAGGCCCGGGGCGGGATAGAAGTCTTGCACGGTTCGGAACGGGGATGATGATGCAGTTGGCCTGGATAAAGGTCAGTGGCCGACCTAGCCCCTCGCTCGTGGTATATACGACGCCCCCCCCCCCCCCCCTTGCACTCCCATGCACCTCCGCCCCTTCCGGTCACCCACCGTGTATTGATTTTCTTAACCTTCCGCGCGTTATTTTCCGGCGACCCTCCGCGACCAGGCCTTCTCTGGCGCAATGAGAATTTTCACTTGCCCGAAATGATCCGTTGGATATCGGACTAGAGAATTTGAGGTTAGGTCCGTTACGGAACTATTGGCGGAGTGAAAGAGAGAGAGAGAGAGAGAGAGAGAGAGAGAGAGAGAGAGAGAGAGAGAGAGAGAGAGAGAGAGAGAGAGAGAGAGAGAGAGAGAGAGAGCAAAAAAATCACGAGTATTGAGGGCTACTGAATAATTGATGTTATTCGAGTGCGCGCGAAAATTGCATGTTCGCCCCGAGGATCTGCTGGTGCGTTTTTCTCGGCTTTGTGCGCTTAGAATTTTAATGCGGCGAGCATGTAACTGTGCCATCGGCGCGATTCGAATCGCAATCGGCTCGGGCGCGGAATCGATTTATTTCAGGCGTTCGGCGAAATCGTGCGAGTCTCCGATACGACGTGATTTAATTAATTTATTTTCTTTTTTTTTGTCACGGCGAAATATATACTACTGAAAAGGCCATTTTCTGTATTGTTAGGGTGATGCAAATTTTTAGGAATTTTATAACAAATTCAAGGGGTGAGATGCAGTCGAGGCGTGAAAAAACGAGCATTTTTAATAATTTTTTTTTTTATAGTAATTAAGTTTGTCTTACAAAAGTGGTTACGCAGACTTTTTATGTTATATTTCAACTTGACTTGTACAAATTGTCAAAGAAAAATATTTATTATTTAGAAAAATATCGCCATCTTTGTCAGACCCCCTTCGGCATGTAGTGCTTTGCGGTGAGCATCACAAAATTTTACTGCATCATCTGAAATCAAAAAACCAAAAAAATCACTAGTTTAATAATAAATCTAGTCCTTAATCGACGCTTTTTTTTAATTAACCAAATGGCGGCTTCCGACAGATAACTTTCGATTTTCGACCAAAAAATCGCTCGTTTATTGTTGAAAATATATATAAATTTTCAACAAAAATTAAAATCCTTCGATTGAGGACTACTTTTTAATGCTATCAATAAGCACACCAAATTTCATCAAAATCCATCGAGTGGTTTTTTAATTGTAGTGGTCACCAACTTGAAAAAAATAGTTTCGAGAAAAACACGTTTAAAGTTTTTCGATGTGGATACGGTATTATATGTTCGTAAAATTTTGAGCTCGATGGATGAAGCTAAACTTTTTTTTATGTATTTTGATCCGCTGAATCCGAATATCACAATTTTTGCCGAAAAGTCGAGCATTCAATTGTTTATAGCCAATTGTTAAAACAATTTTTCAAAAAATTGAAGTTTTTCGGGATGAATTATTTTTTAAAAATATTGTGGGCAATTTTAAAACGAAAGTATTGTTTATAAAATTTTGCTAAAGTTCATAGTTTTTGAGTAATACATTTTTGAAAATTTCTGAAATAGATTTCCAATTTTACACATGATTTATGTATAAAAATACTAATTAAAAATTACTTACATCGAATCATCAATTCCTGGCTCATACAATAGGGCTTCTGCCGATGTGGAAGCTTCCAAAATATCAATTTGTTGTTGTCTTCGAAGCATTCTGCTTTCCCGGGTATTATCGTTTGCGCGTTTGTCAGCCGCTACCTGCCATGGGGACCCGACGCCCCTTCATTAATTGTGTGATATCCCGAACACTATTCATCGGATTGACTTGAAATTTTCAGGGAATATTTTCGAAACATCATACTTCGACAAATTTAAATTAAAAAAATCGACTTTTTGAAAATTCTGACTGCATCTCACCCTTTAACGAGTGTCCCGCGGTCGGTGGAATTTTTTCGCATTTTTCATCGCCACGGGAGACGGCGGGAACGGGAAGTTGAAATCGGGCGCCCGATATTTACGGCCCTGGGCTCGTGCCCGAATCCGCGAAACGAGGGTTTCAAAAGGCAAAAAATGACGCTTATTCGGCTCGAAAGTCGACGTTTTCGCACGAAAATATTATTTGATGCTGACACAAAATCGCTAATATTTCAAGGTTATGGTCTTACCAGATGTCCAACCTTACGATATGACGATTTACATCTGACAATTTCAACCATAACCTCCTGGTGGGGCCATCTTTTGTCAAACGCCGGAGACTTACCTGTACTCCCAATACTTTTTTATTATTTTTATCTCGGCTGACAGCCATTTTATTTCAACTGACGGCTTTTATTGTTTTTTCCATCGTTACTCGAAACGCGTGCAGGGCTTATGTGAAGTTCGCAACGGACTTTACGAAATTTTATTATTATTTTCTCGCATTCGTTTGTACCGATTGCACCAGCGTTAATGTTGGTTTGTACCTTAAGGGAGACAAAAGTATGGGGGCATGGAAAAATGGGCCCCGACCCATTGAGAGCTAAATCACTTTGATCAATGCGATTACAAACAGAATCGTTCGTACTGGTTGGTACTGCGGGAAGTTTTTTTTTTGCGAGAAAATTTGATTTTCTTTCTCGGTTTCTTGTTTTTTTTTAAATTGTAAATTAAAATATTGCAAAAATTTGTTGTGCAGGGCTCTTTTTTCCGCGACACAGTGCAGCTCGAGAAAAGAGACGTGAAAAAAGAATATGCAGGCGAAGGAGAGCGTGGTTGGGAAACGGACCGTGGGATGGCGCCACGCGACGTCGCAGGGCCGTTCGTAGCGTGGGTGGCTAAGGGGCGCCGCCCGATTGGACAATTTCAAATAATTCAACAGCACCTAAATTCCTCAGAGAAACAAGAAAATAAGAAAATGACACCACTAATGTAATAAAAAAAGCAACTAAAAAAATGTTATAGACAAAAAATCAATGGTCTAAAAAACAAACCTAAAAAATGTCGAACTACGCAATGCGAGAATCTTAGGGGCCGTACGCAAATTACGTAACGCAATTGGGGAGAGGAGGGGGTCAAGGTTTGCGTTACGTCACGATTTTAGAACTGCCAGAAATAGCAAAATTTCTGCACGATCAAGTTTTTAATTTGAATCTCGCGTGCAATTTTACCGTGGCCAGCTCACAACTTTCTATACGCAATGTCAGTTAAGGGGGAGATTCACTGTGCAAGAACTTGCACAGTAGCTTTCCCACATACCCCATATAAAATTTAAAGGGATTTTTTTTTATAATTCTTGAAAGTACATGTATTGAAAAATATGTTGGCAACATTTTGACAAGCCCGAAATTTGACGGAGTTATAGTCACTTTAGTGAGAACAGGTAGCGCGACCGGTTAGTGCCCTCAGTCCCTACAGGTGTGGCATCATTAACAATAGATAAAATACAGGCTCTTATTATTTTGTGAACTAGCATGAAGAAGAAGAACAGTCATATCGCCCGCGACTAGATACTTCAATGTAAGTATCAATATTCTAGAAAAAACAACTTTACATCAAGAAACACGGAACGAAAACTTTGAACGCGTTTTTCTCGAAACTAGTTTTTTCGACCTTGTCCAAGCGAATACTTAAAAACTTATCAACCGATTTTCAATTTTTATAAAAACATGTTTTAATCGCAGTGACTAAGGTTGTACGTATCCGCGTTTGTAACATTTGATAATTACTATTTTTAAAGACTGCTTGAATACAAAAAAAAGGGCCTTGAAAATAGAAAAAAATGTGCAAATTCTCGGCATTTTGTAAAAAAAACCAAAATAAAAAAACGGCTACGCATAACGATAGCTACATTTGTATAGATATCGAAAAATTGTTGACTTTTAATTTACAGATAACCTTTCATAAAGATATCGATGGGACAATGAAGAGAATTTTTTTTTCGTCGTCAAATCGAGACATATATCTCGGTTGTTTTTCAAGATTTTGTCATAAAAATTGGTATAAAACTAGATGAATATATACTTTATAAAATGAGTAGAAACCCGATCCGTTCATAATTAGTTATGTCTATGAGAAAAATCGCAATTATTGACGACACACCACCCGTTACGTAACGGAACAGGGGGGGGGGTCTGGCCAAGCGTTACGGTCCCGTTACGTGGGGGGAGGGGGGGGGGGGGTAAAAATTGGGAAATTTTGCGTTACGTAATTTGTGTACGCCCCCTTATATCAGCGAGGAAAAGTATAATTGCCTTTGAAAAACGAAGCAGGGTGGAAAACAATGAGACCCTTCCTCATTACGTGACGAGATTGGCCGATGAAGGCACCAGTGAAGCGGAACGCGCCAGCAGGAAGTGGGAGTGAAGGCCGCGAAGGAGAAGAACAAGAAGAATGAAAACAAGGCGAAAGAAAAAATGGAGAACGAAGAAAAAATATGTAGGAAGAAAGCTTTTGCGATAGCTCGGTGTGAGCTTTGTGGTGTTTTGTTATAGTGGCTGCTCGAGGCCCGGGGGAATGAGGAAGTCCCTCGTAAAGCATAGAAGGAGTGGAGAGAGAGAGAGAGGGGCGGAACGTCGTAAGCATACTAAAGTCTGGGTTACCAGTTGTCAGATGATGCGTATTGCTGTACATGACTATTTTCTCTTCATCCGTACGTGCATACACATACACATACGGATATCATGGATCCACGGAAAAATAGGGATCTTCGCAATCAGCGATCAATTTTACATCGGATAGGACTTTTGGAAAATTTTCAATCGGCCATATCTCAGCCGCTAATTAAGGGGCCAGTCCACTTTGGAGCCACGAAAAAAAGGCTATTTTCGCGATTTTTTTTGAGGATTTTAGAAAAGATGTGAATATAAAAGTTGTTGGGCTTGATAAATAAAGTCTTGAAATACATTTAAAAAAAATTTAATGGAGACTTTGTCCTTGGAGTGCCATATTTCAGGTGTTTACATTTTATTTTTTTAAAGGAAACGAGTAAAGCTTTTTGAGTGCGGTTTTTTTCTTGCTTTTATTCATGATATACAGAACGTTAAAAAAAAAATTTTTTTTGAAAAAAAAAACCAAAATGGCGGCCGTTGCAGCTCCGCGAAAATAGGTCCTCAAATCGCGGGAGGTAAACGGCTGACATCACTGTTGATCTGAACACTCTTTGTTGATCTGAAACACAAATTCAAAGCATATTATCAATCTGTGACCCTTTGGTCATGAAATGACGGATGGGTTTTTCGTTTAGTACAAATTTCGGAAAATGGCGGCAATTAAAAAAAATCGAATTTCCGCGTTTTTTTTCGCATAAAAAGATAAATAATAAATGCAAAAATGTATCTATCGAAAAAACGATCCGTCATTCCGTGAAGACATATTTTCTGAGTATGCTCTCCAAATTTCAGGTCGATATGTTAATTACAGCGGTCAGGAGAATGTCAGCCATTTTTAAAAACGTGTTTTCGAGAAAAACGCGTTTAAAGTTTTGTAATGTGTTTACACAAATGTGTTTATAATTGCCGCTAATCGGCAATGCCTGGTCCATAGAGGCATCCCTCCTCTTCTTCTAGCTGCTCATGTTGAGCTCAAATTGATTTTTTGAAAATTTCAAGGACAAAGTCTCCCTTAATTCATTTTTGTTCATTTTTAAGTACAAAAACTAGTTTAACGTAACGCCTCAAAAATAGGTGGGCTAGGTAGCTCCATCACAACTCGGCAAAGGCTTGTCTGAAACAAAAAAATCAAAGTCCATTAGATTCAGTATGACACCAGCTACAAAATGACCTTCGGATATAAAGTTTTATCAAAAAATAAAAAAAATGGCAAATGAAAAGCGAAAAAAGTAAAAAAAAACGCGTTTTTTCGCAGTTTTTCGCAAAAAAAGAGTGAAAATCAAAATTTTAAAACCATCGAGGATCATCTTGTTGCGAATCATGTTTCCAATATGTGGTTCAAATTTCAAGAGAATCGGTTTATTAGTTTTAAAGATTCGATGGAGCTAGATTTTCAAAACGTTGATTTGAGAAAAACGCGTTTGAAGTTTATACCATGATCGGCCGAGCGCGCTATACGCTCAGGGTAGACGAAATGAGGTCCTGACGTTCAGGTAAAAAAAAATACCTAGAGAGCTCGGATTTTCATAAAATTTTGACACAATATTTCTGAATGTATGTACTTTAGAAAACGGTTTAAAAAATCGATTTTTTGAAATGTTCAAAGTGGACTGGCTCCTTAAGGCCTTAGGCCACTCTAGAGTCCGAAAAAATAGGCTTTTTGGGGATTTTTTTTTTTCAGAAAAACTACAAAATAAATCGAGATTACAAAAAGGGTGATTATCATACATATCAGTGACTGTATACAATAATGTGTTGAAGCGATTAATTTCAAAATGGCGTTTTTCAGCGTTGCAAACGGCTTGCGGTGGATGTTGTCAGACGGCGTGACACGTAGCGTCGGCGGGATTGATCCGAAAAAAAACCAACGAAGCCAACGACACCAATCTTCCCTCATTAAGGGGTTAGACCACAGTAACGGGTATAAAATCATGTGGGAATTTAACAATTTTTTTTTTCGTATGAAAAAGTGATTCACTCATAAAATTTATTGCACATCTATTTAGTATGAATATCAAGCTGTTAGAATTTTTTTTTCGATGTACAAAATGGCCGAATGCTCGAAACTTCTCGGAACAGCTTTTTTCCAATTGGCGTGACAAATAACTTCAACAATTTTCACTCGATTTACTTCCAATTTAAATGTCATGTTCCTAATTGCATTCCGCAGAGAAGTACGGACGAAATTTCTGATTAAGGGGTTATACGCAGTTGCAAGGCCAAAAAAGTCGTTTTTTCACGATTTTTTTCTGAAAAAGGATTGTATTTGGGCAAAACGAAAAGTATTAGGCAGTGTAGTGGCATCTTCTAGCTTTGGATTGGCATTTTTTTTTTCAAAAATATTCATTAACATTGCTCCTGTAGGAAGTCTCTCGGAGGTCCCCGAAAAAAAGTGTACGGCGGTGAGCAAAGTATCTCCGGTTTGGATTATCTAAAATGAAAAAATCAAAAAGATTATTTTAGGGGATAGGTGAATCCAGGTATTGATCGAAGGAATAGTCGAAATTTTAATTTTTGACAAAATGGTGGCTCCGGAAAGAAACAATTTCGATTTTCGACCAAATTTGTTTCGTTTAATCGTTGAAAAAAATAGAAACAATTATCGGAAATCTTATTCTTTCGATCAATACCTGACGAATATATCTGACAAGGTTGTGTTAAAATTGCAGATCGATCGGTTGAGCCGTTTTTGAGAAATCGTGCTCACTGACTTTGAAAACACCGTTTTGAGAAAAACGCGTTTGAAGTTTCTCGGACGCTCGGAGGCGCGCTCCGAGTGTCCTTACAAATATGTGTGTATTTCCGAGAATATTCGCTGGATCGATTTGAAATTTTCAGGGAATATACTCACATATTTGTACATTCCGAAAATGCAATAAAAGAATTCGATTTTTTTAAATTTCTGAATGCGTATAACCCGTCAATCGAAAACTTTCCATTTTATGAGCAGTTTATGAGCAGTTATAACGATTTTTTTTACTGAAAATTCATTTCTTAAGTTCAAATACCTACAACTTTTGAATAAAACAATATTTGTTAAATTCCGTACGTACTTCTCTAGGTATTCTAATGTAGATCGACGAGAATTTTTGTTTTTTGTTCTAGGTAAAAAATTCGGGATGCTAAATGTCACGCCGCGGAGCGCCTAAAAAAGATAACAAAAGAAAATATTAGTAGTCGGCCATTTTGTACACCGAAAAAAAAATATATATATTTTCTAACAGCTTGATATTCATACTAAATAGATGTGTAATTAATTTAATGAGTGCATGACTTTTTCATACGAAAAAAATTGTTAAATTCGCACATGATTTCATACTCGTTACTGTGGCCTAACACCTTTACACTCGCACGCAAAATATGAACGGAGAAAAAGTGAAAAATGTTGTAAATCGATTACATGGTACGCTTTGAAACAAAATATTTAATTTTCCGAAAAGAATGGCTAAATTTTGCAATAAAATATACGTTTTTTTTTTCATTTTCTAAAACATATAGATTCATGTTTTAGACGAAAAGATGAGACAGATTTATACTAAATTTCATCAGAATCGGTCGATTAGTTTTTTAGCTATCCGTCAGGCCAGTTTTGCAAACAGTTGTGAAGACCGTGCCATACCTTCACCACTTTATAAGATTAATCATTTGAAAAAAATACCACATAACAGCCAAAACTAATAATAAAACATACCCTAAATCTCAAAAATGGTGAAAAAATGTACGATTTTTTTTATATTGCATAGTTCATTTGTTATTAACAATTATCTGACGATTTTTTAGGCAAATTTTTCACTTTCCACCTTAGAAGTGCGCCATTTGGTCAAAAATCAATATTTCGAAAAAATCCTACGTACTCCTATAGCAGTTATTATACGAGGGTGGGGTGAAAAGTTTCCGGCGTGACCAAAAAAAACGATATTTAAAAATTCTTTTTTGTTTTATTTTTCAACATAATCTCCATCAACACTGATACATTTCTCATAACTCTCGCATCCCAAAAAACAGTAGCCATAACCTTGTTTGCCGATAAAATTGTTTTTGCCTTCTTTGGGGTTGGTTCCCCTTTTCCAACCCACTGTTTTGACTGTTCTATACTTTCAGGAGTGTAGTGGTGGACTCATGTCTCATCAACAGTTATGAATCGACGCAAAAATTCGATTGGATTACGTCTATACAGCGCCAAATTGTCGGTAGCGTCGAGCGTTAGCAAACGCTCGATTGATCGAGCGTTAGCAAACGCGGCCCCCATCTTTCACACAGCTTTTCCATGTTCAAATGGTTGTGCAAAATATTTCGCACACGTTCAGCTGACATCCTACAGGTCTCAGCTATCTCATGCACTTTCAACCTGCGGTCTTCCAACACTATTTTATGGATTTTTTCAATCATCTCTGAAGTTGTGACTTCAACGGGCCGTCCTGAGCGAAGCTCGTCAGAGGTGCTCACACGACCAATTTTAAACTCAGAAACCCACTGATTAATAGTTGAATATGATGGGGAGGAGTCTCCTAGTGCTGAATCCATCTCTTCTTTTATTTGTTTTGATGTAAAACCTTTCAAATGGAAGTATTTGATGACAGCACGTTTTTCCAAGTTTTCCATTTTTACGAAAACAACGGAAGCGTCTCGCGCAATGTGCTCTCAAACGCAAACTAACGTAGCGATTGGGCTGAAACTGTACATACAAGCTCGGTAGGAATGGTACTGTAGAACGCCGCTCCAAAACTAGACCTAGTGGCACCATCTCTTGGTCAGGCCGGAAACTTTTCACCCCACCCTCGTATACGGATCAGTCACATTACCGGGATCCGCGTCAGAGCCGGATTCAAAAAAGCGTTTCATGCCCGGTAAGGCTCCGTTCCGGTGGCCTGTACTGTGCCGTAGTACAGAATACGGTATGCCGGATGCAGCTCTAGTCTGCCCCGTAGCAACATTTCTAGTCGGGCAGGTAGGTTTGGGAATTTTGGCGAAATACGGCAGGCTGACTTTGGGGCGATCCAGCGAATCGGCAAGTGGTCCCAGCCGGACGGGTGAAAATCCATTCGAAAGCTACATCGATTCCACGCAAAATGAGCACCGGTTGAGGTGCCTAGGTCGCAAGGGCCATTCTGGAGAAGCCGCAATGCGAAAAGATGCATTTTCAAAAGTCCGGCTCGGTGTGGAACGATGGTCCGATTTGAAACGGTCACGTCGAATTAATGCTCTCATACATCCCGCGGACCCGGTTGCCGTTTTGACAAGGGGGACGCGGGTCGGGGGGGGGGGCGATTGTCGTGTACACGATATACAAATGCGCACACCGGTATCAATTACAGTCACGACATTGTCACTTTGACCCACGACGTCCGCGCAATCGTGCGCGCTCCGGCTCGAAATTCTCACTTGATCTTCTCTCTGTTCTCCACCACCCCCCTTTTTCTACTTTTAACTCGTTGCGGGCCTTCGGTTCTCGTTCGTTCCGCCTCATTTTTTTTCTTCTTCAAATCTTGGTTTATGTTTGTCGTGTTGTGTTTGGGTTTGTTTACTTTTTTTTGTTCAGTTTGGGTTTGTTTTCTTCGTTTTCTTTCATCTTGTTTGGCTTTGGGGTTCTCTTTTCCTTTTGCATCTTGTTTGGGTTTGTTGACGCCTTTTTGCATCCTGTTCGAATTCGCTTTCTCCTTTTCTTTCCGACTTGTTTGGGTTTTTCTCTTCTTTTTTGCATCTTGTTTGGGTTTCTTTTCTTCTTTTCTTTCCATCTCGTTTGTTTTCTTATTTTCTTTTCACCTCGTTTGGGCTTATTTTCTTGTTTTCTTTCCGTCGTGTTTGGGTTTGTTGACGCCTTTTTGCATCCCGTTTCAGTGTGCTTTCTTCTTTTCTTTCCAACTTGTGTGGGTTTTTTCTCTTCTTTTTTTTCATCTTGTTTGAGTTGGTTTTCTTCGTTTTCTTTTCATCTTGTTTGGATTTGTTCTCTTCTTTTTTTCATCTTGTTTGGGTTTGTTTTTTTCTTTTCTTTTTTTTCTATCTTGTTTGGGGTCGTTTTCTTCTTATCTTTTAAGGGGTTACCCCCACTTGCGATTTTGAAAAAATCGATTTTTTTTATTGCATTTTTTTAAAGTGCAATTTGTAGTGCAGTTTTTTTATGCCCGGAATAGATGACTCTATGTAAGTTTACAAAAAAAATATTTTCTTCGTGTAAACTGAAATTGAAACTTTAAACGCGTTTTTCTCAAAATGGCATTTCTGAAGTCGGTGACCAAGATTACTCGAACACTAATGAACCGATCTTCTTGAAATTTTGCAGGCTTATTTAATACATAAAAATGTAGTCTTTAATCGTTCGATTTTTTTTTCGAAAAAATGGCCGTTTTATAGCCAACAAACGGCCGTTTTTTTCGTTAAAATCGAACCATTAACTTTGACTGTCCGCCATTTTGTGAAAAATGAATATTTTTTAAAATCCTTCGATTAAAGACTAGTTTATACTTATATTTGACTAAATCCATCCGCATTTTTTTTTCAGATGATCCACTTCGCCGCAATGTTGGTCACCGCAAACCGTGTATATAAAAACATTATTTCATTGACGGCCATTTGCCACTAAACAATGTAATATTTTTCAATAAAAAAATTACTGAAAGTTCTTCAAGATGTGTTCTTTAAGATGGTATATTGATCGATTAAAAAAGTTTTGTAGTTTTCTTTAAAAAAATTCATGAAAAAGGCCTTTTTTGCGCTACAAGTGGGGGTAACGCCTTAATCTTGTTTGAGTTTATTATGTCATTTTGTTTCCATCTTGCTTGGCTTAGTTCTTTCCTTTTCATCTCGTTTGGTTTTTGTTTTCATCTTTTCTTTTGCGCCTTGCTTGTGTTTGTTTTCCCCCATTTTCTCGACATCTCGTTTGAGTTTGTTTCCTTGTTGCTTTTTCTGCCGTCTGTTTGGTTTCTTATTTGACATTTTTTTTCGCTTTTACTTTTCAATCATCTCGATTCTCTTACGAAGATCGAAAGCGATAAGTTCTGAACCGTGGAGCTTTAAAAGATACGCCCTTGGCCCTGTGCCTATTCGACGATCCCTCTCCCGCTCTCTCCTTCTTTTGCGTTTTTTTTTCGTGCTTTATTCTTCCGTTCGTCGCTCCCGGGGCGCGTACGAAACGGCGGGCTCTGATTTCGCTTCGTTAAATCGATTGTGTCTCTAATTTGAAGGTCCATCCAATTCCCCTCGTATGAGACATCCTCTCTTTAAAATCAGGCTATATCCAGTCGAGAGGGCCTCTCTCGTACTCTCCCCCTCCCCCCCTCTCTCTCTTTGCAAAATAATGCGTCACTAACCAGCCATAACGTGGCCTGAATAGTTCTCGACGAACACGTTTGTTTTTTTTTCGTTTCTTTTCGCTTTTTTCTATCCTTCATTTTTCTTCCTTTTTTTTTAAATCAATAATAGTAACGATGATAATAATGATACTGATAATGCGATGGACTTTTTTTTTCACAATCAGCAAGCGCATCAATTTTTTTAATCTTCTAATTCGCCATTGGAGAAAGTACCAAAAATCCCTCCTCACTGATCGGGTGTGGCAACGAGGGTGGTAGTGTCGGGCGGTGAGAATGTACCGAGAAGGGAGAAGCCGGTAAACGTGGGTAGGAAGAATGCGTAAATCGATCGTCGTACTTGGGGTTAGCGGAGCTGCGTGGTGTGACCTGCGTGCGTGTCAGACGCACACCTTTTTCATCCCTTTTGTTCGTCGCTTTGTCCTTTATTGACGAATAATAATAATAATAATAATAATTATCAATTAATAATATTATTAATAATAATAATATTAGTATTATTACTACTAAATTACTAATAATTAATTATTAGTAATTTATTAGTATAATGAGTAATTAGTATGATAATAGTATGAAAAAAGTAAAATAATAATAGTATGATAATTAGTAATTTATTAGTATAATAAGTAATTACTAATAAATTACTAATAATTAAATATATTAGTAATAATAATAATATTAGTATTATTACTACATTTTATCGATTATTATATATGATTATCGTATAGATCAATCGTATTGATTCCACGGTATACCCTGGAAGGGTGTTTACACCTATAACTCCCTCTCACCTTCTCTTCGCCTTTACACCAGTGTAAGTGTTCTTACAATTTGTTAACACGAAAAAGTATGAATAAGTGATTCACTCATAAAATTAATCACATATCTATTTAGTATGAATATCAAGCTGCTAGAAAATATATGTATTTTTTTCGATGCACAAAATGGCCGGCTACTAATATTTTCTTTTGTTATCTTTTTTTACGCGCTCCGCGGCGTGACATTTAGCATCCACAATTTTTTACCTAGAACAAAAAACGAAAATTCTCGTCAATCTACATTAGAATACGTGGACAAGTACGTACTGAATTTGAAAAATATTGTTTTATTCAATAGTTGTAGGTATTTGAACTTAAGGGGTTACCCCCACTTGCGATTTTGAAAAAATCGATTTTTTTTATTGCATTTTTTTGAAGTAAAAGTATCCGGGCCCATACTTCTGTATGGGCCCGGAATAGATGACTCTATGTAAGTTTACAAAAAAAAATATTTTCTTCGTGTAAACTGAAATTGAAATCTTAAACGCGTTTTTCTCAAAATGGCATTTCTGAAGTCGGTGACCAAGATTACTCGAACACTAATGAACCGATCTTCTTGAAATTTTGCAGGCTTATTTAATACATAAAAATGTAGTCTTTAATCGTTCGATTTTTTTTTCGAAAAAATGGCCGTTTTATTGCCAAAAAACGGCCGTTTTTTTTCGTTAAAATCGAACCATTAACTTTGACTGTCCGCCATTTTGTGAAAAATGAATATTTTTTAAAATCCTTCGATTAAAGACTAGTTTATACTTATATTTGACTAAATCCATCCGCATTTTTTTTTTCAGATGATCCGCTTCGCCGCAATGTTGGTCACCGCAAACCGTGTATATAAAAACATTATTTCATTGACGGCCATTTGCCACTAAACAATGTAATATTTTTCAATAAAAAAATTACTGAAAGTTCTTCAAGATGTGTTCTTTAAGATGGTATATTGATCGATTAAAAAAGTTTTGTAGTTTTCTTTAAAAAAATTCATGAAAAAGGCCTTTTTTGCGCTACAAGTGGGGGTAACCCGTTAAGAAATGAATTTGCAGTGAAAAATTTCGTTATAACTGCTCATAAAATGAAAAGTTTTCGATTAATCAGAAATTCCGTACGTACTTCTCTGCGAAATGCAATTAGGAACATAACTTTCAAATTTGAAGTAAATCGAGTGAAAATTGTTGGGGTTATTTTTCACGCCAATTGGAAAAAAGCTGTTTCGAGATGTTTCGAGTGGTCGGCCATTTTGTACATCGAAAAAAAATATATATATATATTTTCTAACAGCTTGATATTCATACTAAGTAGATGTGTAATTAATTTTATGAGTGAATCATTTTTTCATACGAAGAAAAATCTGTCAAATTTGCACATGATTTTATACCCGTCACTGTGGCCTAAGGCCTTAGGCCACTCTAGAGGCCGAAAAAATAGGCTTTTTGGGGATTTTATTTTTTTCAGAAAAACTACAAAATAAATCGAGATTACAAAAAAGGGTGTTTATCATACATATCAGCGACTGTATGCAATAATTTTTTTGAAGCGATTCATTTCATAATGGCGGCTGTGCAGCGTTTATCTCAAAACTGCATTTTTTAAGTTGGCCGGAAACATAACTCAGACAGTTTTCAACCTATTCACTTGAAATGTTGAATATATCTTGAAAAATACATTGTCTATGGAAGCACGTAGGATTTTTCTTTTATATTGCATAGTTCATTTGTTATTAACAATTACAGTAGAACCTCGATTATCCGAACGAATTGGGACCGAGACTAGTTCGGATAACCAAAAGTTCGGATAATCGAAACGTGGGTTTTTTGGGACGAGATCATAAACAACACCTTTTTTCATAAAAACAGGACATACATATATATTAAAATCTGACATACATATTAACGTTGAAAAATATATATATACATGTGCGTGTGTGTGTATTTTAAAAACCTGACAAAAGTCGAATGCTTTTTTTTAAATATTTTTTAAATAAAATCGTCCATTTTTAATTGACGAACGGTAACGCGTTTTTGAGCGGCTAAGTCTCGCAGCCGTTTGAGAAAGAGTATTTGCGTTGGGTTGCTCATTGTTGCTCACGGCGGTGGCAGCGAGCAACAATGCATCTTTCGCGCCAACGTTCGGATAATTGAGGGTTCGGATGATCGAGGTTCGGATAATCGAACTTTTACTGTATCTGACCATTTTTTAGGCAAATTTTTGGAAAATCAAAAACTTCGTCAGATAATTGTTAATAACGAATGAACTATGCAATATAAAAAAAAATCCTACGTACTTCCATAGACAATGTATTTTTCGAGATATATTCAACATTTCAAGTGAATCGGTTGAAAATTGTCTGACAAGGGGACAGTACGGCAGTTGGATTTTTGTAATTTTTCGTACTCATGGTACGTGAAGTTCAGAGCTCGAATATTAATATCCCAAAGCAGTTCGACGCCATATTCAGAAATTTTCGAGAAAATTGACTTTGAAGTTTTCGAGCGCACTCTTATCCCACAAAGATGCAACGATATTCGAACCGGGCTCGTGGCGTACCCGGTAGCGCTCGAGTCTAGTAATCGCGGGGTCGCTGGTTCGAGTCTCACTTCGAATTTTTTTTTTTTTTTTCATTTTTTTTTAATTCGCATACCTCCGTCATTTAAATATCCCGATAAATTTTTGTTGTATATAATCACATATTATTATATATAATTAATATAATATATCTATATATGTTTATATATGGACAAAATCCATATATAGTTATTTATGTACAAAATTCATTATAGTTATACATAATTATATATTTTCTCATATATGATCATATATTATTTATATATAACAATAGGTGATTATTTATAAAAAAAATAAATAAATAATCCCGGGATAAAAATGATAAAATCTATGCTAATTCACATATATGTAATTATAATTGTCAATGATAGATGCAAGTCTTATTTTTGATTATCTCTTGCTTGAAATTGCGAATAGGCGACGTAAAAATATCCAGTAATAGTATTTACATAAACTCCCTTGTAGATTAATAGGAATATAAATAGAAGAATAAATGTTGAATGAGTACGAAAAATTACAAAAATCTGACTGCCGTACTGTCCCCTTGTGAGTTACGTTTTCGGCAAACTTAAAAAATGCAGTTTTGAGATAAACGCTGCACGGCCGCCATTTTGAAATTAATTGCTTTAAAAAAATTATTGTATACAGTCACTGATATGTATGATAAACACCCTTCTTTGTAATCTCGATTTATTTTGTAGTTTTTCTGAAAAAAAAAATTCCCAAAAAGCTGATTTTTCCGGCCTCTAGAGTAGCCTAACCCCTTAATAATTCCTCTCACTTCTTCTTTCAAACACACCTTCGGCCACCTTCCTTCCTCCATCTTTATTACTTCTACCAGATATTGTGCCGCTCTTTTCCAGGCCTCTATTTCCACCCCTCTGCACCCCGATACCATTCTACAAATATAATTTCGTGTGTTCGGACTGATTTCCATAGCCATTATTACGTATATTGACAATAATAATAATTATTATAATTATTATGTTTAATCGATTATTGTATTTTGTTGATACTAATAATTATTTTTTTTTTAGAAGTGAATCAATTTTTTTATCTGGGTTAAAAAAATCTTATTTTTACTATCGCGTATTTTGTCCATTTGTTTATTTTCATTACTATCGAAATTTTTCGTTTGCAAGTTTAGATTATGGATCCCCAATGAGGATCTTCGGAAATATTCCCATGATATTTTTAGCCTGAATGGGCCAAAAAAATAGGGCAACACAAAAAACAAACAAAAATCGTTGGATTCCAACGATGAAAACTTCAATGCCACCGAAAATATGTAGGGAGTAAGGAAAATAATCGACAGAGCTATACGAATGAAAAGCAACCGGGAAATACAACGAGACTGGAACAAAATTGAGTATTCGCCGCATCGTAGGGAGTGCAAAAATCGAAAACAACGTACAGAAATGGAAGAGTACTGGGAAGAGAAGGGCATAGAGGGAAGAACTGAGAAAACATGCAATGAGAAAAAAAAATCATTGATCCATATCATTGGTGTTATTGAATGAAAATTCGTTGATTCAATTGTAAAATTTTTGGTGTAAATAATCGAATTTATTAGTCCAAACAAAACGCTATTGACTTTAATAACACGATAAAATTTTAAGTTTTTTTTTTTTATTCAAAAGATATATTGTTAGCCGAGAACAATACATCATTGAAACTATCTAAAAAATTATCGCGAACATATTATATAGTTTTGAATGCATTTTATGCTACGAACAAAAAAGCCTTACAATCCATAACATGAATATTGTTGATTCGAGTACACAAGAAAAATTGAATTTCGCTCGTTTGATTCAGATAAAATTTCTATTGAGTAAATATGTTATTTTTTTTTCACCATATCCGATATTGATTTTCAAGTACATTATTCGTTAAAAGATAAATATTTTATTTTGATTGAAAAATATTAAGCGAATGTCTGAATTGGTTGAAAAATTATGCGAAAATAAAATTGGTTTCTTGCGCATTTGGTTGAAAAAATTCAACCAAATCATGGCCGAGCGCCACCGAAATTATAGGTGTGAGGAAACCCGTAGTTCTCGGAGTAACCGCTAGAAGCCGCACGCGCGCTCGTTTCTCGTAAGCGTAGCGCGAACCGAAAATCTACTTAAGGCGGTCCTCTAGTTTCGCGGGTCGAAAAAATCGATTTTTTTTCTTCATAAATCACATCTACAACATGTGTAGAAAATGTGTGCCAAAGGATTTTTCAATATTCGAAGTGGTTCACAAGTCACGGCCCTGGAACGGAGCAGGTATACGGAGCAGGTATACTTTCAAACGCGTTTTTCTCGAAACACCATTTTTCGAAACGGTGACCACGATATTTCAGAAACTACTGCACCGATCTTGTTCAAATTTATACAGCATCTTTAATATGTTATAAGCCACCGATTGAACTAGGATTATCATGATTGCTTCAATAGTTTTTTTTGTACGAGCGAAAAACTTAAGAAAAAATGAGTAAAAAATAGAATGTAATTTTCAAAAGTGTATAAAAAAGTCAATTTTTGTAATTTAGAATTCACTCTAGTTCAATCGCTAGTCTTAAATATGAAGATTAAAATGCCGTTTGGTTTTTTGATTTCAGATAAGCAGAACAGCCGCAATCTTGGTCACCGTCAAGCACCTCTTTTACTTGATGTCTTCCTGTCGGCCACTATAACTGTTATTATATTATATATTTTGACTTCAAAAAATTTGTAAAGCTTATTTAAATGTTAATAAAGATTATGCAAAAACAATGAGATTGATTATTTCGATGCTTTGCCCGTAAAAAATTATTGAAAAAGCCGTAAAAAAACAGCCGAGAAACTAGAGGACCGCGTTGAACGCTGGAGAAACTCTAAAGAGTATCGCTTCTTGGCCTGTGGCTAAGATCAAAGTGTATTATCTGTTCTAATGAGTTGAATATCTGATATTCTCTCCATGGATATTCCATTGGATATCTGATATTCTCTCCACTATTATCGTGGATGGTCGTTCTAATGCTCACTTTTTATTTAAATTTTAAAACAAATTGAAAAACTTACGTCCCATGGCATATTCGTTTCGATGTAGTAATGAAATAATTAATTCTATTGATTATATTTTTGTACGAAATAAAACATGTTGTAGCAACCGCTTAATTGTTTAATCCATACATCTACGGATTGTATATAGAATGATTTCAATAGAATATAATTTTATTTGAAGGATAATGTGCATATTCCGACAACAGACAAAATTTTCAAACGAAATAATATGTTATTTAAATCAATCGCATTTTCCAATATTTTATAGTATTGAAACAATCTCATATATCGGTGGCACTCCGCAGCAGCACATTTATTTGGATCAACCAATATATTTTTTTGATTCAATTGATTTTTTTTCTGTGTGTTGTTGGAAGCAAGAAGAAAGTTTGGAACGCATACTCGAATGCGGGAAAGTAAAAGAAAAATGAATAAGGAAGTGGCAGATGGTTTGGAAAAGTGGCAAAGAGGCTACAAGGGGGAGGCACTAAAAGGAAAAATGAATAAGGAAATGAGAAAGAAACCGATCAAAGAATTGTGCGAGTATGTGAGAGCCTTCGAATGCATGGTAAAAAGGAAGCACGAAGGAGAGAAAAAAAGACGAAAGATCACGTGGGTTTCGAAGCCAAAATAAAGCACATTTTCTCTAATTAAAAAAAAATGTAATCCATATATTATTTTATTCAAAATTTTAAGCACACAAAAGAGCGACATTTTAACTTTTTTTTTTCAAAAAAACTTTATTTCAAACATTTAGAAAATTCAGTCGATGGGACCTGGTTTCCGGAGACGCCTAAAAAATTGTCCTCATGGTGGTCAGGATAACTCATGAAAGCTTCATCTGAAATTCATTGGAAATAAATAACTGTACTATAATAATTCATTTTTACAATTCCTATTTTTTTTGTATATTTTGTCCTTTTATTATGCAATATTTTTACATTCGTATTTTCAAAAATATTTTCCACTTTCATTATCGCGCATTTTTTCCATGCCCATTTTTTTATTATCGCGTATTTTGCTGAACTCCTTTTTTGTTTGCCGTTTTTATTATAACGTTTTTTTTCCATTCGTATTTTCGAAAACATTTTCCACCTTTATTATCGCGCATTTTTTCCATTTTTTCAATACTTTTAATTTGTTTTAATGTATATTTTTTATATTCTCTTTTCTTTTAACACTTCCTAATTTTTATCAACGTATTTTTATTTTCAATTCCTACGTTTTTTCTCTACACCGAATCGTCTTCGTCGTTGTTTTTTCCCCCCTTTTTTTCGCTCTTCGTTTCTTTGTATTTTTCTCGATGCACTTGTCGGGGATGCGCGCATCGGGACCCCGTTGACATCGGCGGCCAAATGGTTCGACCTCGACGAGGTCGTGGCCAAATTACGGGCACGTACGATACTTTCGTCCTTTCTCTCGTCTCGCGTGTTTGCTTGATTCACTTTCGTTCTTATTTTATTTTTCCTTGTCTTAAATTTCATACGTGTCTGTATATACATATATACGCATATATATACGTATATATGTATATACAGACACGTATGAAATTTAAGACAAGGACAAATAAAAATAAATACATATATATATATATATATATATATATATATATATATATATATATATATATATATATATATATATATATATATATATATATACAGGGTGTCCCAGAACTGTATGCGTTCCCTAAAATGAGGGTATGGGGGTCAAATTCTGAGTCGATTGATACAAGCATGTGTGGGTCTCAGATCAAGCCCTGAATTGTTATTAATTTTTAAAGGCGGGCCAATGAGGTGCGTCCGATGAGCCGAAGAGCGACACGCGCGTGTAGTGCGCGTATCGCTCACCGACGTACGCCCCCATTTCGGGGAACGCATTCTGTTCTTGGACTGTATATATATTATACTCAGCGGAAAATGTTAGTACGTTATGAAAAAGTAATTCATACAAAATTTGACAGGTCTAAACATTTTTTTAGGTAGTACTCACACGACTTTTAATTTTTTTTTCTTTGATCTTTCGTCAATTTTTTTTCCCCGACAATAGACATCATAATAATATAATTTTCTCAAAACTTTTTACGCTCTGTACCATTTTCTAAGTTAACGTAAACAGTTCGTTTTCATTTCAAGTAGTGTTAATAAAAATAATAATTCCCAACGATGTTAAAAAAAATATTATGATAAAAATTATGTATTGTTACAGAAACAAAATGAATCAAGACTTACATTGAATCACGCACTAACATTTTCTGTATCGAGATAAAAAAAATAAAACTCCGACAAATATGAAAAAACATGAAAAAGGCGTTTGAGCACGAGCTAAAAAATTGTTTAGAATCCTCAAAATTTTGCAAATCTTTCTTTTTCTCAACATACTTCAATTTTCCGTTGAGAACAAAAAAATCGATTTACGGTGGGTAAAAACCCACCCTAATATACACGCTTGTGCGTAGAACAAGGGGGGGGGGGTGTCGGTAAAATTCAGGGGCGGTGATGCCGCAGAATTACGAATACGATTCGAGTCCAGCGGTGGTGATGGTGGTGCGCAGCAACGTTTCGTCTAGACAGCCCGTGACGTCACGAGACAAGGTCGACGGGGATTTCTCATGGGGACGGGGACGTGATCGGGAAGGGCACAGGCGGAAGGGTAGGGGATGAAACAAAAACAGCAAAAAAGCTATTGAAAAACATAATTTCGTCGTGTTTATGATCGATTTGTGCATGGACAATATGTCACTCGTTAAGGGGTTACCCCCACTTGCGATTTTGAAAAAATCGATTTTTTTTATTGCATTTTTTTAAGTGCAATTTGAAGTGCAGTTTTTTTTTGATGCCTGGAATAGATGACTCCATGTAAGTTAAAAAAAAAATATATTTTCTTCGTGTAAACTGAAATTGAAACTTTAAACGCGTTTTTCTCAAAATGGCATTTCTGAAGTCGGTGACCAAGATTACTCGAACACTAATGAACCGATCTTCTTGAAATTTTGCAGGCTTATTTAATACATAAAAATGTAATCTTTAATCGTTTGATTTCTTTTCGAAAAAAATGGCCGTTTTATAGCCAAAAAACGGCCGTTTTTTTTCGTTAAATTCGAACCATTAACTTTGACTGTCCGCCAGTTTGTGAAAAATGAATATTTTTTAAAATCCTTCGATTAAAGACTAGTTTATACTTATATTTGACTAAATCCATCCGCATTTTTTTTCAGATGATCCACTTCGCCGCAATGTTGGTCACCGCAAACCGTGTATATAAAAACATTATTTCATTGACGGCCATTTGCCACTAAACAATGTAATATTTTTCAATAAAAAATTACTGAAAGTTCTTCAAGATGTGTTCTTTAAGATGGTATATTGATCGATTAAAAAAGTTTTGTAGTTTTCTTTAAAAAAGTTCATGAAGAAGGCCTTTTTTGCGCTACAAGTGGGGGTAACGCCTTAAGGGGCTTTACCGGTGTGAACGCTGAAAATTTGAGTGGTGTTCGGGAATTTTTTGCAAGAAAAGTACTCAATTAAATGTTTCGGAAAATTAAGTATATATTTGGCTATATTTGACCTATATTACATAATTTTTTCATAGAAAAATATTGAGATCCAAGCGACTTATGCGCTGCCTTCGGAGGCGCCAAAAAAAGTTCCTCTACTGCTGACATGATTCCGGCCGATTGAGTAGCTGAAACCGAAAAAGGAAAAAAAATCGTTAAACTGGAAGGTATTTCCTGTACAATGACGTAGGATTTTCGAAAAATATCAAAATCTAACAAAATGCCGTAGTTATGAAAAAATGTCTGTTTTCTTGCCTATAAAATGGTCGTTTTTTTCAATGCCAAATCGTCAATTTTCATGCAATCAAAAATATCCTACGTCATTGTAGAGTAAATATATTCAAGGGTACTCAGTTCAAATTTCAAGTCAATCGGACAATTGCTCTTTGAGTTACAATGTCAGCAAATTTGAAAAATCTCATTTCGAGAAAAACGCGTTTCAACATTTAACTATCAATTTTTGCAAGATAACATGATTAGAGACACGGCCTTGAAATTTTTACAGGACATTCTTGAAAGTATAAACTGTCGAAAACGGCAAAAAAAAATCGAGTTTTTAAAAAGTGTCAAACTGGTATAGCCCCTTAATTGACGATTACGGGGACGGTTCAACGTCTCGTGGCTTGTGTGTGTGCGCGCGTGTGTATTTACGTTGACAAACAAATTAATTAGTTTCTCCGTGACCGTTCGGATTACTGGACTATTCTGTACTCGGTGGTCTCTCTCTCTCTCGCTCTCTCTCTCTCTCTCTCTTTCTCTCTCTTTGTCTCTCCATCGATCTATCTCTCTCTCTCGTAGTGTTCTATCAATAGACCGCACTGCACTCGAATTAAATAGCACCGAAACATCTCCAAGCATTATAACACGCGGCACCCGCAGACACACACACAAATGTTTGTATGCATATATGTATGTATGTATATAAGTTTGATGTTTTTATATTATTAATGAATTTTTCAAATATTTTTTATTTATGGATTATTTACTTTTCAAAAACTTTTCACGTCCGCACAATATTATTTATTTTTCAAGTATTCCAATTCATTTTTTTCTATATTAATTGGATTGTTTGATTTTTAATTATTGAATTTTTTTATCAATGAATTTTTAAAAATCATATTTCTTCTATATTCATTGTATATATATATATATATACGGTAAAAAAACGAGAAGCCTGAAAATTTTATTTCGTGAATCATTCGCTCTTTTCTTTTACCGTTGGCGTACGACCTTAAATATTGATTCTCGGAAAACAAAGGCGCCCCAAAGTTAGAAATAAACGACATAATGTAATAGCCGTTTTTTGGAGGTTTAATTCGAAAAATATTGATGGTAGAGAAAAACCTGTAATGACCAAAGTGGTAAAGCACTCGATTTTCTACAAGTTTAGTAATTACCATTTTTACATAAAAATCGTAAATCGTCGAGTTATTCAACAAAAACAATTTCCCATTCAATTTAAGACGACGAGATTAACTGAACGCAAGCCCAGCCCAGAATGAAACTTACACATGTTGATTTACACTAATAAAAGAAAATTCAGTGTAAATTTCAGCTGGATCATCCTAGTCATTGGGGTTGAAAAATTAAAAAATGACAGATTTTTCTTTTCTTTTAGTGTTGTAGTACTTGGAAAATTTTGAATTTTATTTTCAAAGTAGTTAATAGAAAAACGCATCTTTTTTGTGGAGGGCATTTTTTCTTACGACGAGAAGATCACTACGAAACGATCATTTGAAATTTTGTCACGTGTAAAATCTTGTCTCCGAGTTAGCCGAGTTAGCGAGCCGATACAAATCTTTAAAAAATGCCACGTACTCAAAATATATGACATAAAAATATCACCAACTTTGAAAAAGATTGTAGGTCAGGCTTTTAGGCCGTTCGAAAACACTTGAAATACCTCATATAGATATACATATAGACGGCTCCATATTTTTCTGATTCTCTGGTGCACAGACTTTAAACTGAAGTGTCTACACTCAAGGTCTCAGAAGAATTGGCACGGCCAAGCGGCCACCGCTCCGTGTATGGGCCATGCACAGCACTGCTTAACTCGTTATACCACCCAAACCTAACCTCACCCCATCCACCAGTGTCCCTTTTCTCTCTTTTTTTCGTCATTTTTATTGGTGTGTCTATTTTTGTTTATTTTTTATTATGTTTTTAATATATTTCTTTTATATCTACTATTTATCTATTATTGACCCTTTAATCATTTTTTCAATCTATTTTTCCTTCTTATATAATTGCTTTCTTGTATTTTTTTAAATCACATCAATTGATTTGTTTTATTTTTAATTATGTAATTTTTTATCCATGTATTATTGATTATTTTCGTCAATTTTTCAAGTTAATTTTGTCACTTCTATACAATATTTTTCTTTTTCTTTAAAACATCTATTTTTCTATCTATTCTGTCTATTTTTCAAATATCCAAACTCATTCTTCATTCATGTATAATTCCTTTTCGAATTCTTCCCGCACCGATCGGATTGCTTTTTCATTTGTAATTGTTTTGTTTTGACATGTTTTTGTTTAAAGCGAAAATTTTTATTCCTACTTTGCGAGTGGGGGGGGGGGTTAATTTTCTTTTCTCTTTTTTTATTTTATTAATAAATTGTACAATTCGTTATTGCGAATGTTGGTTTTACGAAGAAATCAAATGCGGCTTTCGCGGTCTGCCATTTCGTTCGATTAAAGTGCAGTGCAAAGTGATGCAAGAGAGAGAGAGAGAGAGAGAGAGAGAGAGAGAGAGAGACCGCTTGACTAGCCAACGAGGGTTGCAAGCTATCCAATGTGGGCCAGACGATAATAATTATTCAGCATTTCCTGGTACATTATACATACATATATGTGTGTGGACGTTTAATCGCCACAGAGAAGCCGACATTAATGCATTATTATTGTCTTTATCATCTCGCGCTCTCGTGTCGGCCAAACAAGAAGCTGAATCTGTAAGAAAAAAAGGTCTGTCTCGCTACACACACGCAGGCATTTGGAGCATTTTTCATTGAATTTTTTTTTTTCGTTCTGTTAATAAATAATAATACAAAATAATAATAAATAATAATAATAACAAATTATTGTTATGATTAATTATTATTATTATTATTATATTACAAATAATAATAATAATCATCATCATAAACAATAATAGTAAATAATTGGTACGCGATAAGACGACAAAAGTACGGAAACAAAATGAAATCTAAAAGCAAAAAAATTGAAAATCTCGAAATCTTCGAAGATCCAATATTCTTGCATGAAGTACTTTGATGTTCGAAAAAAATATAAAAAAGCCCAAATTTCTTGGATCCTATTCGAAACCAAAAAAACTAACACCCAAATTTCTCGAATTTCAACGTACGGAAATTATTGATATCGAAAATGAGTTCAAGCATTTCAAAGTTAGAAAATTCCAACGAGTTCGAAAAATGTTTCGCCGCTGTCGACAAAAACGAACCGTCAATTTCCAATCTGACGTTCCCCGTTCGTCGGCCAATAAGAGAAGGATTCCGACGTTGATGTATTCACATAACGGTTTTTGGTTTATCGTCGTCTCTCTCTCATTCTCTCTACGTTCTTTGTTCGTTATCTTGCAAGCGCTACTAGGCGAAGTCTTTCGTGTGAATTCTTCACATACGTATTTTTTGAATTCGCAATTTTTCGTCGATTTCCAAAATAATTATTGAAGATTTTTCCAACAACTGTTGTGTATTCGTTCGTTTGGGTTTGTTTGTTCCAATTTCGAAATTCTTAAATTTATTTTTGAATTTTTGGATTTAATAATTTTGACAATTTTCGGAATTTCGTAAAAATTTATTCAAGAATAGGTTTAATATTTAAAAAAGTATTTAATACGTTTTTACTTCAACTTTATTTGATCAATTAGTAAAATTTTGATTTTCGAATTCAAAATTTGTCAAATTCTCCAAACGATTATTAAGAAACAAAAAAACCAAAAAAAAAATATGCGCTAAAATTCTTTACTCGTAAAGAATTCCAAAAAAATTGTTCTCCACTCTCCCAATAATTGTATAAAATTCTAAAGGAAAAGGAAAACAATGACGCCGAATGAATAAATAATCAAAAATTGCACAACAATTACCGTACATTTTCTGCAAATAAGAAAAAATAAATTGTTATTTCTTCACAACTATAAAAAAAGTTAAAGAATTAAAAACATCTCGAATAATTGCAGTTCATTTTCCGAACAATTGTCCAATATTTTAAACATAATTTCGAGAAGTGAAAAAAGTTCGATTAATTTGTCGCTACAGTCGATTGAAAATTTACGCACGAGCGATTACGCAACGTTTCGAATTTCTCTTTTAAAAAATGTATTTTTTCTGCTTTTCTCGCAGTTCTCTTCCGCTTTTCGAATACGCGCGAGAATTGTGTGCGCGGAGTTGGCTTTGTATGCGTTCACGGTTGTATTTACGCACCCGACAATGCGTTGTAACGACACACACGTACGTATTGTAGCGTTCGCTAAGCGAGAACGCGATGTACTCTACTAGGATGTACACGCGAACGAACTACCATCCCTGAATGCTAAATAATCGCAAACATTTTATCTCTCTCTTTCTTTTCTGACCCGCTCTTTTTTGCGCTCGCTCGAGTCTCGTACACGTCCTGTGCTTTATGCACCACGGTGTGTATGACCCTGTCTCCTCGTGGTATCGGGAGGCGTGCGAAATCTTTCGTCGTGTGGCCGACAGCTCATAATCGATTCCAAGACCGCGGGCCGTTCGAGTTCGACGAATATATGGGCGCGACACGTGCCACCTCTCTTTGAACTGGCTTGTAACTTCCTCGTAATTTTCCGAATTATACGTCGTTCGATATTCTCCAGTTTCAAAACCACCCTTTTTTGTTAATTTCAAAGGCGGCTATTTTTTTATTGGCCAGCGATCCAAAGATCCTGCCAGTGTGACTGGCTTCGAGGGGTCTTTGGCCAGTAGCGGTTTTTTGGCACCGGCGGGGTTGGGGCACCGGAAAAATCGGCACTGGCTACTGTGAGGGTCTAATTATCGGAATGGGACACTCTGATGTTGGGCCAATACCGGTAATTTGATGTAGAAGAGTCCAAGATGCGCAAAAATTTCGGTTTGGCTATTGTGAGACGCTTATTTCATGAGTATTCACGCTTTTGTGTCGAAATTGGCCAATGTAGATTACTCGTATCGTTGGGTATAGTTGTATGAGTTTTCGTCAATTATAATTTACATTGTTTGCGCGGTCGTTTACTGGCCGCTGTTTATCGGTATAGGGCGGATGTTGGCCCAGTACCGCTCATGTGATGCGAAGGCGTCGGAAGTGGGCGAAAATCCGGGACTGGTCACTGTAAGACGCTGGTTATCGGCATGGGACAACCGGACGGTGGGCCAGTACCGATTATTTTATGTAGAAGAGTCCCAGATACGCAAAAATTTCGGTCTGACTATTGTGAGACGCTTTCTTCACTAGTATTCACGATTTTGTGTCGAAATTGGCTAATGTAGATTACTCGCATCGTTGGGTCTATTTTGTATGCGTTTTCGTAAATTATAATTTACATTATTTGCGCCGCCGTTTGCTGGCCGCTGTTTATCGATATAGGGCTGAGCGCTAGCGCTCAGCCCTAGCTGGGCCAGTAGCCAGTGGCGCTCATGGGCCAGTAGCGCTCATGTGATGCAAAGGCATCCGAAGTGGGCGAAAGTCCGGGACTGGTCACTGTAAGACGCTGGTTATCGGCGTGGGACAACCGGATGGTGTGCCAGTACCGATTATTTTCTGTAAAAGAGTCCGAGGTACGCGAAAATTCGGGACTGGTTATTATGAGACCCTTTTTTTACGTGAATTTACACGTATTTTGGAAATCGGTCAATAATACAGGAGATCTCGCATTCGTTTCGATTGTCGAATTGATTTCTTGAATTATTGATTAGACGAATGTTTGGATGTTAGTTTATATTTTTGTAAACGGTGGGTCACGAGAAGTTGAACCAGTAGCGGTCATTCGAGGTAAAAGCGACCGGAACATATGGCTCCAATCATCGAGAGGTAGATTTTTTGTTCGAAGCGCTTAAATCTAGCCGAAAAGAGAACGGAAGTAATTTCCGAACGGTGCAAACTTCACATAGTACAGTCGTGCTGTATATTGGAATGGGAAAAAATTAGAAGAAGGCTACTTTTTTGACAGGTGATTTTGTAGGTGCCGCGGATGCAAAGCCAAGTTTGCCTAAAAATCGGGGTGTAGGGTTTTTTTAGGGGATGAAAGGGGATGGGGTGGATTAATGCCAAACTACAACCCCCACGAGGTCGGCGTCGGGAGACAAAATGTTCGGAAAAATCCGGGTTTTATTTTTGTCCACTGCGCCGAAGTCGTGGAAGTTTATTTTGGGGGTGAAAAAGTGGGGTGAAATTTTGAAAAATCAGTTTTCATTCGATAACTCTTTAGGAAAAATTCATACAATTTCGGTTCAAATGGAAATGTTGTAGCCCTTAAAAAGACGCGTCGATCGAGTATTTGATCATCCCTCTCCAACAATATCTTCATTCCCAAAAGAATTGTTGAAGTATAAACCAAAAAATTGTTTATTGAATAACTCAAAAACAATCTATTTTTCGCGGATGGTTTAAATGTATGAAATGTAGAGAATAATTTTCTCTATATTTTTGTTCCTATGCACCACCCTTGAATTTTGCTTTTTCGAACCCCTCTCAGGGATTGAAAATACAAAATGAAATTCTGGGAAACCTATTCACCGAAAGTAAAGAAATACGAGTTTCGCGCTGTGGACATAAATGTAGCTGAGGGTTCAAGCTACAAATTCTTCCACGGTGGCGAATTCGTGCGGTCAATAGTTTTCCCAGAATTTCATTTTGAATTTTCAACCCCCGAGAGGGGTTGGAAAATCAAAATTCGAGGGTGGTCCATAGAAACGAAAATATAGAGAAAATTATTGTCTACATTTCGTACATTTGAACCATACCCGAAAAATCGATTGTTTTTTAGTTATTCAATAAACCATTTTTTTTGGGGTGAACATATTATCGGAAAGTGATGATCAACTCCTCGATCGACGCGTCTTTTCAAGGGCTACAACTTTCCCATTTGAACAAAAAGTCTACGATTTTTTTCTAAACAGTTATTGAATGAAAACTGATTTTTCAAAATTTCACCCCACTTTTTCACCCCCAAAATGAACTTCCACTACTTCAGCGCTGTGGACAAAACTAACGCCCGGATTTTTCCGATCATTTTGTCTCTCGGCGCCGACCTCGTAGGGGTTTTAGTTTGGCATGAATCCACCCCTGTCCCCTTTCATCCCCTAAAAACCCTACACTCCGATTTTTAGGCAAACTTGTATTTAGCACCCGCGGCACCTACAAAATCAACTGTCAAAAAACTAGCCTTCTAATTTTCTCCGATTCCGGGGTTTTTCAGCGACAGCACGACTGTACTACCAGTATTACCCCAGTCATTTCTCCAGAACGTGATAGTTTGTGCTTTTTTTTAATATAATTTTTCTGGCCATTACTGGATGTTTGGATGTCCAAGTAGGAAGGGCGAGACGGAGATGGTCCAGTGGCACAGCCAGGCGAGTGCGCGCGCCTCCACGGGGTGGCTGCTGCCTTGTTGGCGCGTTCGCGTTTCGTTTTCGTTTGACGGCAAACTGCTTGGCCTCGCGAGGGAGAGAGCGCCCGCGGCGGCGCGCGGGAGCCGGAGCGCGCGTGCGACGTAGTGGGGGAGTGAGCGTGCGTGCGGTTCCCTTCTCGCTGCTCGACACTCTCGGCCTCAGTTGCCCGCGGAACGCGCAGCCGCGATCATCGATTTGCCGGGGGGGGGAGCAAACGTCGTAAACAGCCGGCTTGAAACGCGTGTTATGTGGCATTTTATTACGAAATACTTTTTACCCTCATTCTCTCTACACAGAAAAGAACGAAATGAGACATTCGAGCGTGAATAAATGGAATTGGCAAATAAGTCCATAATTGATCGAACAATCTGACACATTCGAGTCTTTTGCGCGTCAGTTTATATTTTATCTACCCGCTACCCCTGGAACTCCGTGTATCTTTTGTCACGACGAATTTTAACGTTTACGGACGAGATCCAAAAAAGTGACTTTCGCACAAGTGTGATAATTTTAAAAAATTCACAAGAAACAAAAGACAAAAAAGCATCCTCGAAAAACTGATGGAAAAACATCTACCGATGGGGATTGTCGATTGCGCAAAAGCGAAGTTTACCCTCGCGCCCACGATTCATCCGTTCGTGAAAATTGGCACGTGTTTTTGTGTCTCCCCGTCTGTCGCTCTCGCCGCGCCAGTGTAAACAATGTCGGAATAACGAGCGGGGAAAACTAATCGAGGATAAAGAGAGAAATCGATTCGACGCGTGTGAACGACCTCTTGGAACAATAATAACAGTCGTTACGAAAATTCCTCGAGGTTTTTTTTTTAACTATTTTTTAACGAATCGCTTTACCGTGTTGGGGAAGAAGAATTCTCTTGGCGCAGGGAAAAGTTTGGCGTGTGCGCATTTTTTCTCTCGCCCTCTTTTAATCTCCATTGGGGAAGACGCTATCGCGGAGGGGACCGCGTCGAGATAAATCGGGTGTGCTGCGCGTTTTATTCGGGGGCTCTGCCCCGTTTTTTCTGTGCTCGAACAAGACGCAGACGGAGGGGAAGAAAAAAAGAAAAAGCAGTGTTGAGAAAGTGCACGGCGTGTGTGTGCGTGTGAGTGGGGAAGGCCAAGGGGAGATACCGAGGAGAGTGGAAAAGCATCGACCGGGTTTCGTCCATCCGCGGCGAACGAGATATGTAGCCCTGCGTGTATACCGATATTTGTATATATATGCACGTGTGCATGCGAGCCACGTGATCTCTCTCTTGAGCCCCGGCGTGGCTCGACCGACTGAATTCAGGGCTGCCCTTACCGCTGCAGGTAAGCCTGACGTCATCGTTCTTATCAGCCGTTGCGAAAATTTTTCCAGTTTCCTCGGATCAATAGGAAAACAGAAGTGTGCAAATTTGATGGAGCTCCCCACCCCCCAACCCCCCTAGGGAGTTTCTTCCTGGGGGCTTGTTTTCGCGTGTCCGTTGGAAGGCGCAAACAACGCGGGGTTTTATCCCTCTGTGGCTACGTCCTGGGGAACATTTTCCCTAGGGAATTAATGCCTAGGGACTTTCGCTCGATTCCTTATCGTCGCCGCTGGGGCAGATAACGGCTACGGAAGATATTTTTCCGCGACCCCCCCGGCCGGAAATTCTCGCCTGGGGATTTTTCCGTCTGGGGAATTTGTACCCTAGGGAGTTTTTCGGTTGTATCTCTTTTTAAACGCGCAATGTTCCCGCGACGAGATACTTGCATCTCGCCGGGTGGAAGAGATTCCCCGCCTAGGGAATTTTGGATCTAGGGAATTTTTGCACTTAGGGAATTTTGCATCTAGGTATTTTGTGCCTGGGGGATTTTTACATCTAGAGATTTTTGCACCTAGGGAATTTTTGCACCCAGGGAATTTTTGCATCTAGGGAACTTTCTGCTCAGTTTGAAGACGTGATTGTCTCGAGACAAGACTTCCGTATGCTTCCGCGCTCAGGTGGACAATATTACCCCAGGGAATTTTTTTGTATCTAGGGTTTTTCATCACTTTTATATTTTTCGCTGGGAATTCCAGCCTAGGAAATTTTTCCATCTTCTCAACTATAGACTACGCGGCGTGCTGGGCTAAGCAGATTTTTCTTTTCCCCATACCGAAAAAATTCGTGAGTGGGCCCGAGGGGTCGTCGGCCAGGGGCGAGCTAGGCAGTGGGAAGGGGGAGGAATTCCCGGCACCATGGCGAAGGTCGACCGGCCACTTATATTACCGATCTCTCTATCTTTCTCGCTCACAAGAGGACTCTGAAGAGAGCGAGAGGCGCCCGTAGGTAGCAAGATTTTTGGCTCGTGAAAAGTGGCAACAAAAGTGGTCCTGGTGCATCCAGAAGAGATTCCCCCCTCTCTCGCTGTCCCCCCCTTCGCGCGCGAGAGCCTCTTTGCACCGTGGAATTCGGTGGCACTAAATTATTCGAATTGGAATCCCCGCGGGCCACATCATCTCGAAGTTTGCTCCTTGGACGCCTTCTTTTTCCTCCTTTTTTTCAATTTTTTTTTTCGACTTATTAGCCCACCTCTTCTCCGTCGCATCTTTTTTTCACATGGTCCGCGTCAGCAATGAAATCCAGATAGAAAGACAGAAACTGGCGCTCGAATTCGGGATTGTCGTTGCGTAACTCAAAATGGCCGATCCAAAATGGCGGACGTGCAGTTCCGAGGGTTGAAAATGTTTGGGGTAGTATGGCGAAAAGACGTTTCCGGGGAATTTGTGGGACGCTGACCTCGAAACCGAGGTCAAAAATACGTTACGCAAGATGGCGGATCCAAAATGGCGAACTTACAGTTCGTACAGCTGAAAATACGGTGAAACGCTGTTTCCGGGGGGGTTTGCCGACCCGCTGACCTCGGATTCGAGGTCGAAAATATGAGATTCAAGATGGCGGATGCAAAATGCTCGGTGGAAAATTCGTTAAGCCGAAAATACGGGTAAACGCTGTTTCCGGGGGGTTTTTTGGCCCGCTGATCTCGAATCCGAGGTCGAAAATGTGCAATTGAAGATGGCCGATCCAAAATGGCGGACGGGGGGATCTAGAAGTCGAATACATTGTTGGATCTGCGTGAGAATTTGCACCAATAGACTTTTTCAATCACTAATCACAAATTTGAACTTATAATTCTCGATATATATACACACGTATATATATGCAGGTATATATGTAAAAAATTTTATTCTTCATTGAGACGTGTACGTTTTGTTTGCGGCTTTGATCAAGCCCGCGAGAAAAAGAGGCGCAAGATTTACATTTTACACTCTTTTTTTTTTGCTCTCCGCTCACAGAAGCACGCTTGTCAGACACACGAAATCTCAAAGCCGCGGATGAAATTCGTTGCGCGCAGAGATTTCGAATTTAAATTCGATAAATTTACCCGTTTCTTCCTCTCTCTCTCTCTCTCTCTCTCTCTCTCTCTCTCTCTCTCTCTCTCTCTCTCTCTCTCTCTCTCTCTCTCTCTCTCTCTCTCTCTCTCTCCTCTGCCTCTTCTCTTGTACGTCGTGAGATTTTTTCGGGACAAGTTGTTAAATGTCCCTGGACGATCGTTAAAATAACTCGAATTGGAATTTTACACACACACACTCAAGAGAGAGAGAGAGAGAGAGAGAGAGAGAGAGAGAGGATGTATGTGTGTATGTACATAGACAAGGAGAGAATCGTCCACCCAATTTGTAAAAGTCACACGAAAGACACGAAGTTCGTGAAATGGTCGCCAAAACAAGTTTTGAGGAGAAATAACGACGACGACGACGACGACGACGAGGACAGCGACGAGAACGAAAGATTCGATCACAGCGAGGCTGGAATTTTTTACTCATTTCTTATTCTTATGCTTGTTCCTTCTTTCCTCATCACCGTGGCACTCAAATTTGCAACAATATATGTGTGTATATAATATTATTAATAATAATAATACAATTTGCATAAATAAACATATCAATCCCCCACCCATTTTGGGGATGGGCGTAAAATTCAAAGCAGAATCTCGAAAAAAAATCATGCAGTATATAACCGGATGAATGTTGAGATTCTGCTATTATTATTAGTATTATCATCATTATCATATTTTTATCATTATTATTAGTATATTATGATTATTATTATGTATAATTATTATGATAAATCACTATGATAATGAATCATCAGGATTGTTTTCGTTCTTTGTTTCATTATTATTGTTGACGTTGCTTGCAAATGCGATCTTAAATTTAAAAAGGTCCAAGCGTAAACAGAATCATTGTAGGGAATATCTAACGTTGCAATAATGGTGATGATGATTATGACGAACATGACGATGATGATGAGGGTGATGACGATGATGATGATGATGATGATGATGATGATGATGATGATGATGATGATGACGATGATGATGATGACGATGATGATGATTATGACGAACATGACGATGATGATGAGGATGATGACGATGATGATGATGACGATGATGATGATGACGCTGATGATGATGACGATGATGATGATGACGATGATGATGATGACGATGATGATGATGACGATGATGATGATGATGACGATAATGACGATGACGATGATGATGACGAGATGACGATGACGACGATGCCGATGATGACGACGACGACGATGACGATGACGATGACGACGATGACGACGACGACGATGACGACGACGACGACGACGATGACGATGACGACGATGACGATGACGACGACGACGATGACGATGACGACGATGATGACGATGACGATGACGACGACGACGATGACGACGACGACGATGGCGACGATGACGATGACGATGACGATGACGACAATGACGATGACGATGACGATGACGATGACGATGACGATGCCGACGGTGATGATGATAATGATGCCGACGGTGATGATGAAAAAAGGTCCAAGCGTAAACAACCATTGTAGGGAATATCTAACGTTGCAATAATGATGATGATGATGATGATGATGACGAACATGACGATGATGACGATTATGATGATGACGATGACGATGATGACGATGACGATGATGACGATGACGATGATGACGATGACGATGATGACGATGACGATGATGACGATGACGATGATGACGATGACGATGATGACGATGACGATGATGACGATGACGATGATGACGATGACGATGACGATGACGATGACGATGACGATGACGATGACGATGACGATGACGATGACGATGATGACTATGATGATGATGGGGAGATATTTAGGGTGGCCACGTTAATTGGTTCACCCTGTATATACGTTTGTGCGTGCGTGCGTGTGTGTGTGTGTGTGTGTGTGAGCACACTTTGTATCCAAACCATGCGGCGTTTCAATCAAATAATATAAAACGCGTGTTTTCCGCACCCCTGCCGCCCTTTCCGCACACCAATCTTTCAACTGTACTGGCGTTGCTTCGATACCTTTTGTCCGTCACGCAACGCCGACTCTTAGATTGCGTTACATATACAGAGTGTCCCTCTTATCTCTGCCACCTAAAATAACTTGGTAATTATCGACGTCACAAAGAAATGTTCCAGACAAAAGTTGTACGGTGTGAAGGGAACCATCAAATGCGACCTATTTTTTTTTATTTACGTGGAGGCACTGACGCATAGTAGTACAGTCGGTGCTGTATATTGGAATCGAAAAAAATTAGAAGAAGGCTAGTTTTTTGACAGGTGATTTTGTAGGTGTCATGGGTGCTAAAACCAAGTTTGCTTAAAAATCGGGGTGTCGGTTTTTGTTTAGGGGATGGGGGTGGATTAAAGCTAATCTACAACTCCCACGAGGTCGGCGCCGGGAGACAAAATGTTCCGAAAAATCCGAGTTTTATTTTTGTCCATAGCGCCGAAGTCGTGGAAGTTCATTTTTGGGGGTGGAAAAGTAGGGTGAAATTTTGAAAAATCAGTTTTCATTCGACAACTCTTTAGGACAAATTCATACAATTTTTGTTCAAACGGAAACCTCGTAGCCCTTGAAAAGACGCGTCGATCGAGTATTCGATCAACCCTCTCCAATAATATCTTAACCCCCAAAAGAATTGTTGAAGAATTAACAAAAAATTGTTTATCGAATAACTCAAAAACAATCGATTTTTCGGGTATTGTTCAAATGTACGAAATGTAGAGAATAATTTTCTCTATATTTTCGTTCCTATGGACAACCCTTGAATTTTGCTTTTTCGAACCCCTCTCAGGGGTTGAAAATTCAAAATGAAATTCCGGGAAAACTATTGACCGAAACTAAAGAGATACGAGTTTTGCGCTGCGGACAAAAATGTAGCTGATGGTTCAAGCAACAAATTCTTCCACGGCGGCGAAATTGTGCGGTCAATAGTTTTCCCAGAATTTCATTTTGAATGTTCAACCCCCGAGAGGGGTTGGAAAATCAAAATTCGAGAATCCATAGAGTCCATAGAAACGAAAATATAGAGAAAATTATTCTCTACATTTCGTACATTTGAACCATACCCGAAAAACCGATTGTTTTTGAGTTATTCAATAAACAATTTTCTTTGATTTTTGAACCATTTTTTCGGGGTGAAGATATTATCGGAGAGTGATTATCAAATACTCGATCGACGCGTCTTTTCAAGGGCTGCAACGTTCCCATTTGAACAAAAAGTGTACGATTTTTTTCTAAAGAGTTATTGAATTAAAACTGACTTTTCAAATTTCACCCCACTTTTTCACCCCCAAAATGAACGTCCACGACTTCGGCGCTGTGGACAAAACCAAAGCCCGGATTTTTCTGAACATTTTGTCTCACGGGGCGGACCTCATAGGGGTTGTAGTTTGGCATCAATCCACCCCTATCTCCTTTCATCCCTTAAAAAAGAACCCTACACCCCAATTTTTAGGCAAACTTGGATTGAGCTTAGATTCAAACTTAGATTTAAATATTCACATTTTCATTGAAAGATAGATTTTCTTTTTCGTTCAATTCTCACCCACGAATTTTACGCTTCATAATGGGGCCGGATTGAAATTCCGAACTTTGAATGCTCCGACGGTTTAAAATTCCGAATTTTGATATTCCGAAATTCAAGATGGGCGCGGTTTGAAATTCCGAATTTTGCATGATCAGAAGGTTCAAAAGTCCGAAAGAATACTACCCCGAAAGATCAAAACTCCGAAAAATCTTAACACCGTCCAAATGATTCGGCTATGGAA
>OX101795.1:19446339-19507369 GCA_944452715.1 Ophion slaviceki
ATTTTAATTATTATGATAATGGAAATTTAAATATTATTCTTTTCATTGTTATGATAATAACGATTTTAATATTACTGTTTTAATTTTTACGATAATGACAATTTTTTTACCATAACTATTTTTTAATATCATAACTATATAATAATATTAATTAGCATTATTATTTTAATTAATATCATGATAACTATTCCAGGCAGTATTCTAGTCCGGAGACCTAAATTTTGAACGTTTTATCGGGCTTGATTGAAAAAAAAAAATGATTTTACCATTCATCTTTTCTACAGTAATTTTATTAATCTTTCAAGAACTCACAAAATGTTTGTTCTGTGAAAAAGATAAAAATTGAAAAAGTTGTAAGCCTCTAAATATCGTCGTCAAAAAAAGGGTTGAGGCGAGGGACGTGATTCCAAAGCTCCCGTTCATCTGAAACGAAAATAAAACCAATTTTCTTTATCAATACAAATGTCATTATGGCAGGTGCCAAAGAGAAAAAAAAATCAACGGTGACTGTCTAGAGAAAAAGTGAATGTTCACCCTTTTTTCATGGTAAAATTTTTCTTTTAAATAGTAACAATAATGATTTCGCAATGCCCAAGGTAGGGACGATAGAGGGATATATTCTGAAGGTCCATACACTATTTCAAATCAATCGGTTCATTGGAACTCGAGATTTTATGTCAACCCGGTTGAAAAAAAGTAGTTTCGAGAATAACGCGTTTAACGGAGACTTTGTCCTTGGAGTGCCATATTTCAGGTGTTTACATTTTATTTTTTTAAAGGAAACGAGTAAAGCTTTTTGAGTGCGGTTTTTTTCTTGCTTTTATTCATGATATACATAACGTTAAAAAAAAATTTGTTTGAAAAAAAAAACGAAAATGGCGGCCGTTGCAGCTCCGCGAAAACAGGTCCTCAAATCGCGGGAGGTAAACGGCTGACATCACTGCCCCCCTCTTTGTTGATCTGAAACACAAATTCAAAGCATATTATCAATCTGTGACCCTTTGGTCATGGAATGACGGATGGGTTTTTCGTTTAGTACAAATTTCGGAAAATGGCGGCAATTTAAAAAAATCGAATTTTCACGTTTTTTTTCGCATAAAAAGATAAATAATAAATGCAAAAATGTATCTATCATAAAAACGATCCGTCATTCCGTGAAGACATATTTTCTGAGTATGCTCTCCAAATTTCAGGTCGATATGTTAATTACAGCGGTCAGGAGAATGTCAGCCATTTTTAAAAACGTGTTTTCGAGAAAAACGCGTTTAAAGTTTTGTAATGAGTTTACACGAATGTGTTTATAATTACCGCTAATCGGCAATGCCTGGTCCATAGAGGCATCCCTCCTCTTCTTCTAGCTGCTCATGTCGAGCTCAAATTGATTTTTTGAAAATTTCAAGGACAAAGTCTCCCTTAAATTTTCGGGTACAATTTCAGACAACCGCAAACCGTCTAACAAGACACATAGCTTAAGTGTCCGGCTTCGATTTTGTCGGAACTCATATATGTAATAAAGCATTGAGAACTATTAGACACGGATTTTTTATCTACCGAAAAACCTTTTTAAGGGGGGAAACGACTCCTCAAAGGAAGCCGTGTCACCCCTTAATTTCATTTTTTCAATTACTCTATGATGAAATTTTCATCGCTTTACATTAGGAGAATTTTGGTTTTTGCTCCATTCGGATCGGTGGATTGCTTGTAGGTGAAATTGCAAAACCACCCCTCGACACGCCTTTCTTTGAGGGATGGTTTCCCCCCTAAAAAACGTTTTTCCGCAGATTAAAAAAATACGTGTCTAATAGTTTTTTATGATTTATCCCATATGTGAGTTCCAAAAGAATCGACGGCGCCCACTTAAGGGGTTAGGCCACTCTGGAGGCCGAAAAAAATAGGCTTTTTGGGGATTTTTTTTTTCAGAAAAACTATAAATAAATCGACATTACAACAAAGGGTGTTTATCATACATATTAGTGACTGTATACAATAATTTTTCTGAAGCGATTAATTTCAAAATGGCGGCTGTCTAGCGTTCATCTTAAAACTGCATTTTTCAAGTTAGCCGGAAACATAACTCAGACAATTTTCAACCGATTCACTTGAAATGTTGAATATATCTTGAATAATACATTGTCTATGGAAGTACGTACGATTTTTTTATATTGCATAGTTCATTTGTTATTAACAATTATCTGACGTTAGATTTTCTGATTTTGTAGGCAAATTTTTCACTTTCCACTTTAGAAGTGCGAGTTTGGAGGAATCGAATGTATAATAATGATAGACATTTTTGAAAGATTGAAAAATTATAAGGTTAGAATTAGGGTGGAAGGAAGGTGAAAGAAAGGGAGAGAGAGAGTATACGAGAGAATTTGTCCTTTTTCTGGCTCCAAATAAGGGTGTTGTTGTGCTTTAACCACAGGGGGTGGCTTATATGTGCGATGTGCCTCCATATATATATGTGTATATATACAGGGTGTCCTGTTATGAGTGGATTATCCTGCACCTGTCGATAGGTCAGATCATGTCCTACTATATGCTGGAATTTTAGTTCAGTAAAAGTCCCACGGGTTTCGAGATAAAAATCATCTGCTGTTGGTTTTTCGCATGTCATTTCTACAAATGATAACTTTTTTGATCCAGCTTTTAAAAAAATACTCTTGGTTATTTGATTTATATAGACAAGTCTTCTTTTTAACCTTAAAAGTTGAGGAAACTTTATAAAAAAAGATCTTATGCAGAATTTTCATACAAACCAATTCGAGCATCTGACTTTGATAGCCTGCGGTGTAAAAACAAATGTACTACGCATCAGAGTTGGGCGTAATTCTATTTATAAATACGAATACGAATTTTTTCACATCGTCATTTTCATGTGAATACAAATACAAATTTATTCATACTTTACTCATTTGTATTCACATGCATGCATACAAATGCAATTGTATTCACAAATATTCTGAATATACGAATAAATTCACAGAAAAAATTGTGGATATTCACAAAAAATGTGAATATTTACAGAAATTCGTGAGAATTAAAAAAAAAGATAGAGATAAGAGGTGTCCCTCTTATCTCTATCTCTATCTCTTATCTCCCATAAATAATTTTGAAAAAACGAGTCACTTTATTGAAAAATATTCACCGAGTGTCGAAATTTTTTTAAAAATTCTGACGTTTTTTCTCGTTGATTACCATTTTTTACCATTTTTCCATGCAAATGGCTATATCTTTGGCAGGATTTGACGTATTTACATTCGTAAAAAAGGAAAATGTGCGTCTTTTTGTAGCATTCCAGAAAAAAATTAATTTAGATTGCATTGAACAAGTCGAACATCCGTTTCAGAGAAAAATATGCAAAACTATTTTTTTTCTCAAGGAAAGACACACGTTATTTTACTTTTTAAAATTTCCCCGAATTGTGAATACGAAAAACGGATTTTTGGTATTTTTATATTATGGGATTCCTAAACTCCGTGAAGCAACAGCTATTTTTATTAAAATTTTTTTTTTTATTAATATTCGATTGAAGAGTGTGGAGCACTCGAAGGCTCCAATACATATGACATACATGTCATATGTATTTCAAAAACCAGGTAAACACACAGCGAGTGCTCCACACTCTTCAATCGAATATTAATTTAAAAATACAAAAAATAAAACTAGCTGTTACTTCACGGTGTTTAGGAATCCCATAATATAAACAATACCAAAAATCCGTTTTTCGTATTCACAATTCGGGAAAATCCTTAAAAAGAAAATAACGGGTGTCTTTCCTTGAGAAAAAATATATTTTTGGATATTTGGCCCTGAAACGGACGTTCGACTTGCTCAATAAAATCTAAATTAATTTTTTTCTGGAATGCTATAAAAAGACACACATTTTCATTTTTTACGAATGTAAATACGTCAAATCCTGCCAAAGATACAGCCATTGGAATGGAAAAATATTTAAAAAATGGTAATCAACGAGAAAAATCGTCAGAATTTTTTAAAAAATGTCGACACTCGGTAAATATTTTTCGATAAAGTACCTCGATTTTTCAAAATTATTTGTGGATTTTTTTTCACTGGCTGAAGTGACGTGGAATGCCTCATATATAGGTGGAGAGGAGTATCAGACGAGAGAGTCTAAATCCGTTCCCGCGGCGATATTAATAGTCGCCTCTCGAATTGATGGACCCCAAGACACCCGTCCCTTAAAGTACGTGCGTGTGTGTGTGTGTGTGTACACATACGTGTACATTTTATTCCCTGGGCAAGATAGTCCAACTCTCACGAGACTAGGGATGTAAAAGCTCGACGTGGACCATCTGAGCCTCCTTCCGGTCTTCGCCACTCTCATGTCCCACGATTGACACTCAATGCTCCGTGAGCTTATCTCGTCATTTTCTCCATCGACTCCTCCCCACAATATTTCCTCCTTTTTCCCAAGCTCCCAGGGACCTCAACAAAAAAAAAGAAAAACCCAACGAAGAATTTAACTTCCCATCGACAATGGCAGATCTGCATTTTCAGCCATTTTCTTCCACTGGCGTTTTCAATTGTTTCCACCCAATTGTTAAATCGAGTGGCACTTCGATTATCGACATTTTTCCGGAGCATTTCGTTAAAAAAAATAATGAACAAATTGTTAAGAGTAAAACTTTAGCTACGGGGGTGAAAAGAAATACGAAAAAACGCCGTTTTTTTCTCATTACAGCGCTGATTCGGTCACCTGGAATCCTCACAAGCTCATGGGCGCCCTCTTGCAGTGCTCGACCATCCATTTCAAGGAGGACGTAAGTGTCGACGTGACTCTACTATTTTGTTTTTTCTGCCCTTAAAAAAAAGAATTTTTTTTCTGGGCAAAAAGTCATTCGGGCTGATGACGTGGGATCTATTGTCGAAAATGTGTGTGTATGTGTGTGTGTTGGACTGAGACGAATGGGAAATTACAGGCTAGCAAGTCGCAAGTGAGACAGAAACGTCTGCGCGGACAGTGTTGGAATTTAATTAAACTAAGAGATAACATATGTTGCCAGAAACGCACCCCTTACTATGTGTGTGTATATATATATATATATATATATATATATATATATATATATATATATATATATATATATATATATATATACTATTATATATATATATATATATATATACACACACACATATATATATATATATATATACATATATATACATGTGTGTGTATGTATATGTACATGTATATGGATGCACGTATATAGCTGTGCGAGTCATTTTTTTATCCTCCTCCATCCCCCCTGCGAAAGTGAAATACCGACGAAGGGGCGAGCATCCCTTCGCAGCGAGGGGGTGATGTCGGCGAACCCTCCGCAGTTATTGCTAACTCGCCGAGAACAGACCCCACACCCGTTCGACATATTAAAATTCCGTACACCGGCTGTTTTCGTACGTTTCGCAGGGGGTGAGATTGATACAAGAAAATTCGGGGGTGATTTCACCCCCGCGTGACTTTTCAGATTTTCCCTTGGCTTGCTCGAGCCTGGCTAATTTTGGGGAATTTTTGCAATTTTTACGGTGCAGCTGGAGGGTCGAAAGCGCCAGCGCGATTTTTAGGGGATGAAAAGGGGATGCTTCGTTGCAAGATGGAATTTCTTGTTGGTTTTATAATGTTTAACATTTTTTTGCAATGATTCAGTGCATTGGGGGAAATATATTTGGTAATGGGGGCTGTTCGAGTTGATCAGGGGGTGGTTCGTTTTAGGGGTGGGTTTTGATAATGACATCGGAGGAGTGGAAGAAGCGTTAATTTCCGCGGTGTATGATTATTTGGGAGGGCGTAAACTTGAAGCAAGGGTTTGCGGTATTTTCAGGCCGCCATTTTGGAACCTCGACACTCGCGGGGGTGTAGACACGACCCCCGCCCGGCGCATGTCTCTTTATCAATGGTTGTGTGTGTGTGTATATGTAGGGAGTACGTACGCCTCGTATCGACCGGAACTCTGAGGAAACATTTCCGCAAAACCCACCCCTCGCCCTCCTTCCTACACCTTTGTTCAACCGACGCAAAAGCCTCGATTCTCAACCCCTTCGTACTTCTCGTCGATAGGGGCCTTGAAACTCCAAAATATCATCGTGAAATTCTCGCAGACACGAACAGCAAAAAAAATTAAGCGAAAGAGTGCGATTCGGTCGATTTTTCGTCGATACAGTAGTCGGGGTCGGTAGTGGTCAGACATACCCCTTGGACCTGATTGTGAACATTTCTGTGCTCCTTTTTTCATTAATAAATTAATATCTTGATGTTATTCAAATCCTGTATTTTTCGAAAAATTCATGAAAAGTTGGGTCGATTTATGTTTTGAAAATTACGATTCACGAGCTTTTTGGTGTGCAAATAATTTAGGGGTGTTTAATAAATTTGGGGTAGATTTTTTCAAATGTGGAGTGATCGAAAAAAATTCCTGTGAATTTTTCTACTCATCAAAATTATTCTGCAAAAAGGAAATGATGAAATTCGGGCTCAGTAGATGAGGCCGTCGATAGTCAGACGCAGCTATATTCCGATAAATAAACCTGCGCTAATATCTTGTTATTTGTATTTGTAATATTTGTATTATTATTTAATCGATTAGTCATTCAGTTGCGATTACAATTCAATCGTGTTAATAATATGTTGTGAAATTCAAGGCAGATTGAGTGGATTCTAGACCAAGTAGTTCATGTCACTTTTAGTCAGACGCGCTTTATATTCGATCGAAACGTCGATGAAAAAAATTGTCATAATTTTTAAATTTATTCCTCATTGCAATTGCATAGATCTCGAAATTATGGAGACTCTAACCTCGTTTTTGTCTGATTACGGGCAGGGTCTCTTGATCAGCTGTAATCAAATGTCCGCCGAGTATTTGTTCATGACTGACAAATTGTACGACGTCAAGTATGACACTGGTGACAAGGTCATACAGTGCGGACGTCACAATGACATATTCAAGCTGTGGCTGCAATGGCGAGCCAAGGTAAAGTTGAAAAAAAAAAACAATTTTTAATTCCATTAGAAAATGAAGATAAAATCGACAATGAATAAAAATTATTTTAACAAAGTTTAAAAAATCGCTTCGGTTGGCTTCGCTTTTGAGATAGAAAGAAAAATCTTTTTCATTAACAAAATACTATTTTTCATTTTAAAAAATCTCTTCCTTTGGGTTTGTTTGGGTTTTGAGTTTTCTAAAATCTTTTCCGCTGAAGAATAAAGTATTTTGTCACGTGAGAAATCTTTTTTTTACGAAAACAATTTATTTGTCTCGGAAAAAATCTCTTGCTGTGGGATAAAAAGTGTTTCGTGATAAAAAATATCTTATTTTACAAAAAAAAGTATTTGAAGATGGAGAAAGCTTTATTTTGCATAAAAAGACAGTATCCGTCGACATTGTAAGGTGCAAAAAATGACGATCCAAATAATCCTAATGAAAACAGGGCACCGAGGGTTTTGGACAGCTCATAGACAGGTTGATGGAGCTGACGGAATACATGGTCAAGAGAATCAAGCAAATGCCCGACAAGTTCTACTTGATTCTTGAGCCTGAATTGGTCAACGTGTGCTTCTGGTATTTGCCGACTCGTGTGAGAAACATGCCCCACAGTCCCCAGAGAGAGACAATCCTCGGCGAGGTAAAAAATTTCATCGAGCTGCCAGTTTTTTTTTCAGTTTTCACAAAATAAAAACGAAAAAGGGTATCCACTATTCGTAATACATAATAATAATAATAATAATAATAATAATAATAATAATAATAAATAAATAGGCGTAGGGAAGCTGGCGTAAAAGGCGTAAAAGGCGTAAAAGAATAGGCGTAGGGAAGCTGGCGTGCCCATCGCCCGGGGGAGCACAACTCCCTCGCAATAGCCACCGACGTGCCAGGCCAACCACCTGGCACGCCGAAAACTAGGTTCGAACACCACCTAGTCAGGCCCCCCACAACCGGTCCCTCTCGGATGGGGACCAAGGATCAGTTGGGAGGGGCACCCGGATAGGATCCACGGCAACGACTACGGCTCGAAATCGGCGCCTAGAGTGGACGGAGGAACTCAAGGAGGACCTCATCCGCTGCTGGAGGGATAGCCTGCCGTCGCGAAGGGGCTACATGGCGAGGTTGCAGGCCCTGTGGAGCCAAGTGCACCCAGAGCTTGCATACCTCTCGCAACAACATCTGCGAGACCAGGCCGCCCGTTTGCGACGACAAGGCTACGATCTCTTGTTACTACCACCAGAGCTGTCCGGCAGGCGCTCTTCCGCGCGTTCAGTGCGGAGCTCTGCCGGACGGCCTCAAGATCGGTCCCCCCGGCAGTCGGAACCCCCCCGTTGGCGCGTCGATTTGACAGAGGACTGGGAAACAAGGAGGGAGAGAATCACTGGGAAATTTTCTCTTCAGCCTGGTTGCCTAGAAGCGGCAAATGAGTCCCTTGCGGCAGAAATCCCTGAAGCTGCTGATCTCCTCAGCTTGAACTGGGCTGTGTATCACGCGGCTGTTGAGGCGAAACCTCGAACACGCAATGATAAGGCGGCGTTCGTGGTTAAGACTCGGCGGCGCGTTGCACAGCTCCAGAATAAGATCAATGAAGCGCGGAGGCAGGCATCCCGTGTTCAATGTGTGTTAGACTTCATTACGGCGGGGAGGGCGTTTACCCCTAAAATCCGAAAAATCAGCTCGGAACTGAAATGCCGTCACCACACATTGAACAAAGCTATCCTTCTTATTGTGAAGGAACGCTACGTGGAGAAGGTGCGGAACCTGGGGGTTGCGAAGCAATCCCTAGAGAGGCGGCTGGGTCGGGCGTTAGACAACGCCCTCTTCCGTTCTGACCCAGGCCGCTGGTTCCAACCACCTACGCCTGCCCCCGACACAGCGCCAACAGCTGTTCAGGTGGAGCGGTTTTGGGGAGAACTGTATAGCAGGGAGGGTCATTTTGATGAAAGCACTCCAGCCCTGGGGCGGTTCGACGCGTTTTGCCGGCAACAGCCGAGTCAACGTGGCGACTGTCTTCCAGTCACGCGGGGTGAGGTGGAGAAGGCGGTGAGTAGCATGAGGAACCACGCCGCTCCCGGACCAGATGGGATTAACATCTTCTGGTGGAAGAAATTCACGTGCACCCATACCCATCTGGCCCGCATCTTCTCGTCGTTCATCGATGGGACGGTGCCCATCCCTGCGTGGCTGACAGAGGGAAGGACGGTGCTACTCCCCAAAAAAGGGGATTTGTCGCATCCGGAGAACTACCGCCCGATAACGTGTCTGAATGCGCTCTGTAAGATCTTCACAAAGATTCTTTATGAGCGTGTTCTGCACGAGATCGAGCCTGCATGGCGGGAGATATACGAACAAAGGGGATCCAAGAGAGGACTGGGAGGTTGTAAGGAGAACCTGCTGGCGGACCGTTGCATTACGCAAGACGCGGTCCAGCACAAGCGTAACCTCTCGGTCGCTTGGATAGACTACCGTAAGGCGTTCGACACTGTCAGTCACAAACTGATTATACACCTACTCGAACGCCTTTCGGTGAGTCCCTACATAGTGAGATGCATTAAGCAGCTCATGCCGCTCTGGAAGACACGCTTCACAGTTAAGACTAGTGAAGGCAACGTGTCGACCGGAGTGGCGGGGTATAGGAGGGGGATTATCCAGGGAGATTCTCTCAGCCCCCTCCTGTTTTGCATCTCACTATTACCCTTATCAATCGCCTTGCGGGCTGCACGCGGGTACGAAGCGGGGCCCCCCGGGGAGCGTGGGCGAGGGATCACCCATTTATTTTATATGGATGACCTCAAGCTATACGCCCCCGGGGAGGCGGGGCTTAAGCTCCTCTTGAACATCGTAGCGACGTACACGCGGGCGGCGGGGATGGATTTCGGATTGGACAAATGCGCTGTTCTTCATCTCAGGAGAGGGAGAGCAGAGGGTGTCGCGGCTGATGTCCGGCTGGTGGACGGGAGCGTCTTCAAACACCTGGACGCCGGGGGGTCTTATCGGTACCTTGGCATCGATCAGCGCTCTCTTCAAGACGCTGAGGGTGTCAAGGGGGCCCTCCGCAGCGAGTATAGGCGGCGTCTCAGACGGATCTGGAAATCAGATCTGTCTGGGAAAAATAAGATCACTGCCACCAATATGCTCGCTGTCCCGGTCCTGCTCTACTCCTTTGGCGTCGTCAAATGGCGCAGAGACGAGCTTAAACAGCTGGACATCGGCACACGCAAAATAATGAACATCCAACGGAGTCTGCACCCTCGATCTTCCACCCCGCGCCTTTATATGCTGCGTCAGAGCGGCGGGCGTGGGCTCTTGGGATTGGAGTGTCTTCATGACCGCATGGTCCTCGGAATAGCAAGCGATGTGATAACAAGCTCGGACCCGCTCCTGGAGATTGTGCACCAGCATGAGCTTCATGGGGCGGGTGCTTTTCTTTACAAGGCGGCAGATCGTGCGGCAGAGACCCTCGGCTTGGAGTTCCGCCGGCGCCGGCGTGGCGCCTTGCCAATAGACTCCGTCGCTCGGTTGCCCAAGTCCCGACGCCGGCGGGCAATCAGGGCTGCCGAGCAGACTGTCCTGACTCGGCAGCACGTGGACAGACCCATGCACGGTGTGTTTTTTCACCACATCGAGGAACAGGGGCTGTCCACCCAGCTGACCTTTTCCTTCTTGCGGTCAGCTGGACTGATGTCCGAGACCGAAGGGTTTATCTGCGCCTGCCAAGACGGAGTCATCAACACCCTGGTCTATCGCAGCCGCGTTTTGGGTCAGCCTCTGCCGACCACTTTGTGTCGTGCATGCAAACAATCGCCGGAGACACTAATGCATCTACTGTCGGCTTGCCCAGTATATGCAGTCTCCGGCTATATCCATCGCCATAACGCGGCCCTAAGAGTGTTGTACTACCATCTACGGCACTCTTATGGGATAGACCGGGAGCCCGTGCCGCCTTATTTACCAGGAGATATTGAGTCCGTTGTCGTGGGCGAGAGGTGCAAGATTTATTGGAACTTCTCATTCGCGACCATCGGGCCGCTACAAGCGACTAAGCCTGATGTTGTCCTCTTCGATTTCGACGACAAGACGATATACGTCATTGAGTTCTCGGCTCCGGCCGAAGTGAACGTGTCGCGAAAGGAAGAGGAGAAACGGCTCAAGTATCAGCCTCTCCTGGCCGAGCTACGTCGTTTGCACCGAGGATTCAGGGTAACTCTCGTTGTCCTCATCATCGGCGCGCTAGGGGGGATGAAGGAGTCTTTTGTATCGGGCCTCGCAGGCATACCGGTTTGCAAACCCGGTGTCCGGTTGCTAGCAGGTCGGATGCAGAAGGCGGTCATACTTGGGTCCCTCCGTTTACTCCGGCAACACGATTGTGGACTGCGGTAGCCGCTAACCCTCTGGCTTGAGGGAGCGGCTATCGCAGAGCGATTAATTGGACTTTTCGCGCGTTTTTTTTGACTGGGCGGCAGTCGAGGTGGTGTCGGAACCCTCGAGTGTCGCCCAGCGTTATTGTTCCGGTCTAGATTAAGACCGAGCCTAACCCCCGGGGGTAGGTGAATGTTTCCCAGTGCAAACTGAGGAAGTGTGTTGCCCGGAGCAATAAAGTCTAATATTAAAAAATAAATCATTATCAGAAATTCATATCCTTTTCATTTGTTAATTGAGAAAAGGGATGAGTGTGAAATCTACAATTTAACAAACAAAAAAAATGGTTCCTTATTTAACAACAACAAAAATTTAACATAAAAAAAAACCTTTCACAATAACATAAATAGCTAACATATAATAATAATACTGCGGTTTATATTGGAATACAATTTCGAATTTTTGTTATTGCATTATTTTTCGTGGACTTTAAACGAAGGGAAAAAAGGGAATAATTTCACGAGTACGTGTCCCCGACAGATCTGTCCCATCCTCAAGGGACGCATGATGGAATCGGGCACTCTGATGGTCGGTTACCAACCGGACGATCGTCGGCCAAATTTCTTTCGAAATATCATCTCGAGTGCGGCTGTCACGGAGGCTGATGTCGATTTTTTACTCGCCGAGCTCGATCGGCTCGGCCACGACCTGTAAAAATCCCAATCGGCGTCACCGAAAATAAAAAAAAAACAACACCAGGTACAGTTTCGAGCACGATCATAATTTCTCGACCGTATTTTCATCAAGAAGGAGGTAGGAAAAACTGTGCGTATCAAGATGCTTTGATCGGAATACCAAAAAAGGGCGAAAAAAAACAATGTCAATTCGCAACCATGAATATTAAATCAAGACATATGGAACTTCAAAGGAGGCAGAAAAAAACAGCGGCAACGAGGGCCGTCTAAATTAATTATTAAAAAATGTTATGATGCTTTGATTGGAGTACCAAAAAAACAAAGTCAATTCGCAACCATGAATATTAAATCAAGACATATGGAAATTCAAAGGAGGCAGAAAAAAACGGCGAGGGTCGTCGAAATTAATTTATAAAAAATATTACGATATAGGCGTTACTAATTTACATCACCATAACAATAATTTATTTTTCCCCTGCAGCAATAATTTTCTTTTGTTGGATAATAATAGTTATTGTTATCATTATTATAATAGTGATTATATTAATTTATTAATCATTATTAATCATATTATAATCATTATAAATTATTATAGTATGATTATAATAGTGATTTATGATAATCTCATTATTATAATAGTAATTATAAATTATTAATTATAAAATAATAATAATTTTGATTATTATTATAACCATTATTGTCATTTTTGTCATTGTTATTATTATTGTCTAGTTACTTAGTTCGTAATATTGCGTTAGTCACAGCAATGATTGAGGGACATTGAAAGAGACTTAATAATGAAATAAAAATTATTTAAATGTGACAAAAAAAGCTTCCAAAGAGGGCAAACAAATATAAATAAAAATGGGAGAACAAAAAAATCTTCATATTGCTACGGGTTCACTCGTTGTCGACTGCCAAAATCAGGTCAGATCTGAGAGGGCGCGAGAATAATATAAATATAGCCGAGTGAAAAGTTACGCGGAAGCCTGGAGGGGACCGGGGGTGTTTGGGTCAATCGAAAAAAAGCCTAAAGATAAATGTCAAATTATAGAGATGAGGCTCGATCTTGTTTGCCCCGTAGAGAAAATCGTTAATTTAATCGAGTCTCCCGTTTGGTGTAAAAAAAAAGTAAAAATAAAAACTATAGATTGACGGTCATGGAGTCCTGGAGGGAAATCTCTGCTGATTCTGGTCCATGTTGCATTTAAAATAACAATGACGCAAAAATAAGTAATAATAGAAAAAATAACGATAGTAACAATAGTAATAACATCAATGATGATAACGACAGAGGAAAGAGTTGATACAACGAGCAAGAAAATCGATTTATTCGATGTAAATAATTTTCTAACTAGTATTTTTTTTTCGCCCTCGATGTTTTTTTCCTTCTAGTACAATTCGAGCCAAATCATCGTATTTTTTCAGGACCTGAATCAGCAGACTCGCGAGAAAGTGAATGAAAAAAAAACCCAAAATAACTAAATATATATATATATATATATATATATTGCCGCATCCATAAAAATTTAATTTGCTGTTGCATAGTCGAGCAGAGATTATATGATTAAAAAATTAAAAACCATATATATATATACAAAACAAGACATAGCGATATTTATAACTAAATATATGAGCATCAGAAAATATATATACATATGGGTCATTCCATGTCAAATCGACAAATTTTTTACCTGACCCCCTTTGATTTCGCTGAAAATTTTCTATCTTTTTCTACCCCCCGAAAGTTATTTTTCAGAATTTTTTCAAATTTTTTTTCCCGACTCAAAAAAAGTTATGAATTTTTGAAAAAAACCGCTCTTTTATTTTTAAATTGCCAGAACTTTTTCAAAAATTGACCGTTTGGGAACTTTTTTTTTTCAAAATTTTTGTTTTTAAATGTAGTTTTCGAAAAAAAATAAGAAAAAATTTTCAGAATCCCAGATATATGAAATATTTTAGTTTTTTTGAAAAAACCGTAATTTTCTCAAAGTCCGACCGTTTTTTTTTTTTTTTATTTTGCTCTAAAAATACTTCAACTAATTCTGCAATGATCCCCGTTAATCAAAAGATGTGACGACAATCGCTTCTAATTTTTTTTCTTGATTATAAAAAAAATTTTGTTGAATTTTTGCTGATTTTATATAACTTTGTTATGAAATTTTTTTTATTTCCTCGTGAAACCTCAAAAGTTAAAAAATAAAATTTTATTGGAGAATTTCAAGTGATTATCGTCCAAGAAATTGTTATTTTAAAAAAAAAAATAATTTTTTTCTCTCATTGACGTTATTTTTTTACTCTTATGGACGTTTTTTTTTGGTACTGAAATATGACAACTTAACGTCATTTTGGTACTGAAACATGACAAAATAACGTCAATGAGAGAAAAATTTTTTTTTTTTTTTTTAATAACAATTTCTTGGACGATAATCACTTGAAATTCTCCAATAAAATTTTATTTTTCAACTTTTGAGGTTTCACGAGGAAATAAAAAAAATTTCATAACAAAGTTATATAAAATCACCAAAAATTCAACAAAAATTTTTTTATAATCAAGAAAAAAAATTAGAAGCGATTGTCGTCACATCTTTTGATTAACGGGGATCATTGCAGAATTAGTTGAAGTATTTTTAGAGCAAAATAAAAAAAAAAAAAAAACGGTCGGACTTTGAGAAAATTACGGTTTTTTCAAAAAAACTAAAATATTTCATATATCGGGGATTCTGAAAATTTTTTCATATTTTTTTTCGAAAACTACATTTAAAAACAAAAATTTTGAAAAAAAAAAGTTCCCAAACGGTCAATTTTTGAAAAAGTTCTGGCAATTTAAAAATAAAAGAGCGGTTTTTTTTCAAAAATTCATAACTTTTTTTGAGTCGGGAAAAAAAATTTGAAAAAATTCTGAAAAATAACTTTCGGGGGGTAGAAAAAGATAGAAAATTTTCAGCGAAATCAAAGGGGGTCAGGTAAAAAATTTGTCGATTTGACATGGAATGACCCATATATATACACATATATATATATATATATATATATATATATATATATATATATATATATATATATATATATATATATATATATAAATGTACGCGCGTAAATTATGTACACATACATATGTGTATTAACGGTTTATGCCCAGTTGTGACAGTCGAAAACAGCTCAATTTTGGGACTATTTTTTTCAGAAAATCGTGATGGTAAGTTTCTACAAAAATGAGGTATTTGAAAAAGTATCATCTGAAAAACACATTAATTTTTTTGTGCAAAAATATTCAATCATGATCGATTTACAGCCGATCTAATATAAAAAAATCAAACCGATTTCGTTAGTATATTATTTTATCCTAGATTAATCGAAGGAATTTCCGAAATATAAAATTTCCAAAAAATGGTACGTGTTCAAAGGGGGTCTTGATTTTTGCGAAAAAGACGGTAATTTTTCGTGCATCAAATCGGAAGTATGCAGCGGGAAAAAAATCCTTCGATAAAATACTATTTTTTTCCATCTCGAAGAAATCCGAAAAATTTCGGCAAATTCAATGCAGTAGTTTTTGAAATATTTTTTCAAAATCACCTTGACATTTTCAGGGAATACTTGTAAGATGATATACCGTCAAAATATATTGATTATCAAACAAGTGGTTTTTCGACTTTTACAACCAGGCATAACCCCTTAATAGCGTTGAGATAAAAAAATACAAACACAAACCCATGAAAGTACACGCTTCTTCGAATATATTCGCGTAAAGTCTCGTTAAAATATTCGTTCGCAATTGAAGCTTTTTGTTATTGGCATCGAACGCTTTCATTTTCTCGTGTCTTTCGATGTTTTTCATTTTCTCGTTATTATCGTTTGATTAGCTAGCCACGTTTCAAAAGTTGCAAGCTCTTTGATTCTCCCGAATAGGCACACGTGCCGTTATGATTGTTACGATTATTGTCATTGCACAGAGACTTTGAGGGAAACAAAAAAAAATAGAAATTATTTAGCGATAATGTGAGTTGAAATTAGCGATCGAGTTGCAGGGGATCGAAAATTCTTACGATTGTTTGACAGAATGGGAAAAAAATGCGACTCAAGCAGCAAAAAAGTACTGAACGACATGGAGAACTATAATAAAAGAAAAATAATAATGTTTACATTATAGATGTAATGAACGAGAGATATAAATAAATATATACATATATATGTATATGCACAGTATATACACACACGCATATATATATATACAATGTAAAATAACTGTAAATTCGATTATGTAAATTATACGAGCACTCAAAATTCTACCCCTAAACGTCTTCGATGACATTCCGCGATAAGAACAAGCAAAATTCATTTTTCTCATGCCCCCTTCGTTCGAACAATTCGTGTAGGTAATTAAAAAATTCGGCGATGCTGTTTCTATTTTTTTAACTTTATTTTCGAATGTATAGCAAGTGCCACGTACTCGGGGGGACGTGTCGAAGAGAAAAGATATTGAGGGAGGGAAAGAATTTAAATAGGGTCGAGAAGAATATAAGAAATGAGGAGAACGGGTGGAAAAAGTATTTTTGAAAATGCAACCGACCATGAATACGATACCTGAGACAGAGAGAGAGAGAGAGAGAGAGAGAGAGAGAGAGAGAGAGAGAGAGAGAGAGAGAGAGAGAGAGAGAGGGAGAAAGAAAACAGAAGAAAGATGTTAATTATGCAACCTCGTTGACAATAAATCACTGCTCGCAATTAAATTAATTATTTTTCCAAAATATTCAGACATTTTAGCATCGACGTTAATAAAGTCATCATTTAGGAACCCTTTTTTTCCAGTCCATACTAAAAAAAAACCTCGAGATAAAAAAATTAAATCAATTACCAGAAAATTTGTCTTTGACAGCTTGTTAATATTTTTTTATTTTTTTTTCAGCTTGTTAATATTATTTCGACTACTATTATTATCATTGATATTATTGTTCCTATTGATATGATTATTATTGTCACTCTTATCACTATTACGACAATTATTAGTATAATTATTAATAGCATTGCCATTATCACGGTTATTATTATTATTTAAACAATTCTCATGTTAAACGTTACCACGCTCTGTACATAAAAAAATCATCTACAGTTCAATTAGGAGGCACAGTTTCACCGTCTTTCGATGTTATTTTTATTATTTTTTCCTTTTTCACCTTTCACCAACATTTTCGTCCGAATTGCAATTAAAAAAGAACGAAAATTAGCCAAAGAACGAGCACTCTCGTAGTTTATTAGCTAGCGAGGAACAAGTTTTCAGGTGTCACGAGGCGAGAGCTGATAGATTTGTTATCAATAATTGTTACAATTATATAATCAAAGTATAAATAATTGATCGAATAGGTAAATATATATATATATATAGATATTGACAGATTTACAGAAAAAAAATGACAACAAAGTCTTACGTCTTCCATGAGAGTTTGTTGCGTCCTTCGGAACTAAAACTTCGAAGTGGATATGACAATCCTCTCGGTGAAATTAATAATAATAAAAATTACCCTCCCCCATAGGGAAATATACAAGTATTGCAAAAAAGAACGGTGAAAGAGAGCAATGGGCCTACTGAAAATTAAAAAAAAACATATATACATATATACATATATACATATATATATATATATATATATATATATATATATATATATATATATATATATATATATATATACATATATACATATATACATATATATATATATATATATATATATATATATATATATATATATATATATATATATATATATATAATATGTATATGCACATATGTATGTGTATATAAATATTTAGGAAACTGCCTAATATTTGTGAGGGAAAGGAAAAGGAAAAAAAAGAAATGTAACGAACATGCTTGTTTTGTGTTGTGAAAAAAAATACGTTTTAACATATTAATTGTCATCGGGTCATGCGCAATTGCCCGATATTATTATTCCATGTATATCAATGTCTAATAAACTGCTGTTATCCGAATGAGAGAAAAATATGAAGAATTCATTTCCCCCTGCGTTTCCGAAAAAAATTTATTTACGATCTACTTCGTCAATTTTTTTCTACGCGGTCGTAAACTTTTTTTCCAGTGCTTGTTTAAAAAATGTTAGCCATAATTGAAATACATTATTATTGTTTTTATAGTCATTGAGAGCTGTGAAAATAATTATAATGTCGACAACATTTTGTTTGTTATTGTTTAAAATGTTGGGAATAATAATGTATAAGAAGAATAATTACAAATTATTTGACGTCGTGGAAACTTGGAGCATTCTTTTTATCAATGTCGATTTTGATGAAACTCGTCAGTGAAGAATTATAAGAAGAAAAAACGTTAAAAGCGACGAAAATGTAATTGGTGACATTGATTCGACGTGCCGACCTCAGATGAGAATCAGCATGGAGAGGGCAAATTCAAAAAAATACGGGAAACCTGTTGAGCCGGTAAAGAGAAGAGGACCGTCTCGTGTCTCAGGATTGGTAAGCATGGGAATAAATTAATACGGGTATTAAAGCCAGTCGGCCTCGGCGTGCCTACAAACGAGAATCTTATCGCGCCACAGTCGAGAGTTCTCGTCGTCGCGGTCAGTCGCCGTTGGTATCTTGTTGCGTTGAAACGTTTTCGAACGTGAACAGAAAAATAAATATAACATGAAGTCGTTCATCGAGTATTTGCCGGATTGTGATTTTCCGATCGAAAATCTGCCTTACGGTGTATTTTCCACAGTCGAAAACGTAAGTAGAAATCGCGACGAGAAGATCTTGAGCGTTGTTCGCTCGTTGCCTAGCAGTTTCTACTTCGTGACTGGGCGAACGACGCGAGGGGCGGCAGTGTATCGCTAACTGGCGTCTCGACGCAAAAGTAGCGGCGACCTGGTCTGTCGGTAAGATAGAAACGAAAATCACCGACTGTTGGTAACTTATTGATCGATGGTAAGTTACCGACCGCTGGTACATTACCGACTGTTGGTAACTTATTGACCGCCAGTAAGTTACCGACCGCTGGTACATTACCGTCCGTCGGTATATTTCTGCCTGTCGGTACATTGCACGTTGGAGATCCGTAGTACCAAACGTTTGGAATTTTACGCTCGCCTTCTATCTCTCTATATCTTTTTTTCTCTACCTCATTGATTGATCGAAATAACAATGAACAGGTGAAAAAGAGGATCGGTGTCGCCATAGGCGATCAAATACTGGACCTTTCGGCCGTTTCTCATCTATTCACCGGGCCTATATTGACGAAGCATCAGCATGTCTTTCGCCAGGAGTGTCTTAACGATTTTATGGCCCTCGGAAGAGAGGCCTGGAAGGAGGCGCGAAGCACGCTACAACATCTTCTCTCAAACAAAAACGAAACCCTGCAGAACCCAGAGCTACGTGCCAAGTACGTATTATTGAACGAAAAAAAGAGCGCACCTCAAGAGCAAGCGAAACAAATTTCTTCGTTATCGACTGCTCGATCGATAAAGAGAATCTCTACATATTCTTAGGGCTTTCGTGTCTCAGAATGGGGCGAAGATGCATCTGCCAGCGAAGATTGGTGACTATACGGACTTCTATTCGTCGATTCATCACGCTACGAACGTCGGAATAATGTTCCGTGGCAAGGAGAACGCCCTAATGCCGAATTGGTAAGTTCGTTTGCCTCGCTCGACAACGTCGTTCGGTCGGTAACAACTCTCGATCGGTAACAATTCTCGATCGGTAACAATTCTCGGTGGGTAACAACCGTCGATCGGTAACAATTCTCGATCGGTAACAACCGTCGATCGGTAACAATTCTCGATCGGTAACAATTCTCGATCGGTAACGACGCTCAATCGGTAAGAGCGTTTTAGCTCGAAAAAAAAAAAAAAAATCACCAAAGAAATGTCGATTGCAGGAAATACTTGCCGGTCGGTTATCACGGTCGTGCCAGCTCGGTAGTCGTATCCGGCACACCCATACGCCGCCCAAGGGGCCAGACGCTTCCGGTCGAAGGCGCGGCCCCGGTCTACGGGCCCTCCAAGCTCATGGACTTTGAGCTCGAGGTCGCCTTCTTCGTGGGTGGTGAACCGACCAAACTGGGCGATACCGTGCCCGCGAGCAGGGCTTACGATCGGATCTTCGGAATGGTCACCATGAACGACTGGAGCGGTTGAGAGATTAACTTCTACTTTTTTTCCACCGATCTCTCGAACAAACAAATCCTATTCTCGTTGTCTTTATTCTCAGCTCGTGACATACAAAAATGGGAGTACGTACCACTGGGGCCGTTCGGCGCGAAAAATCTCGGCACCACCATCTCACCCTGGATAGTGACGATGGAGGCCCTCGAGCCCTTCAACGCTCCCAATATGGCCCAGGATCCGGAACCCTTCCCGTATCTTCGACACGAGAACTCGTGCAATTTCGACATCAAACTCGAAGTCGACATTAAACGTACGTCATACACTGAGAAAAAAAATCATTGGTCCAATATCATTGGGGTTATAGAATGAAATTTTGTTGATTCAATTGTAAAATTGTAGGTGTAAATAATCGGATTTATTAGTGCAAACAAAACGCTAATGACTTTAATAACATGATAAAATTGAAATTTTGTTTTTCATTCAAAATATATATTGTTAACCGCGAGCAATATATCATTGAAACTATCAAAAAAATTATCGCAAACAAATTATATAGTTTTGAATGCATTTTCTGCAACGAACAAAAAAAGGGTTTCAATTCATAACATGACTATTGTTGATTCGAGTACACAAGAAAAATTGAATTTCGCTCGTTTGATTCAGATAAAATTTATATTGAGAAAATATGTTATTTTATTTTTTTCATCATATCTGATATTGATTCTCAAGTACATTATTCGTTAAAATGTTAATATTTTATTTGTTTGAAAAATTTTAAGCGAATGTGTGGGTGGTTAAAAAATTGTGCCAAAATAAAATTTGTTTCGTGCGCATTTGGTTAAAAAAAAATGCAACCAAATCATGGACGAGCGTCACCGAAATTGTAGGTGTGAGGAAACCCGTAGTTCTCGGAGTAACCGCTAGAAGCCGCACTCGCGCTCGTTTCTCGTAAGCGTAGCGCGAACCGAAAATCTACTTAAGGCGTTACCCCCACTTGTAGCGCAAAAAAAGGCCTTTTTCATAAATTTTTTTAAAGAAAACTACAAAACTTTTTTAATCGATCAATATACCATCTTAAATAATACATCTTGAAGAACTTTCAGTATATAATTCAGTATAAATATAAGTATAAACTAGTCTTTAATCGAAGGATTTTAAAAAATATTCATATTTCACAAAATGGCGGACAGTCAAAGTTAATGGTTCGATTTTAACGAAAAAAAAAACGGCCGTTTTTTGGCTATAAAACGGCCATTTTTTTCGAAAAAAAGAATCGAACGATTAAAGACTACATTTTTATGTATTAAATAAGCCTGCAAATTTTCAAGAAGATCGGTTCATTAGTGTTCAAGTAATCTTGGTCACCGACTTCAGAAATGCCATTTTGAGAAAAACGCGTTTAAAGTTTCAATTTCAGTTTACACGAAGAAAATATTTTTTTTTGTAAACTTACATAGAGTCATCTATTCCGGGCATCAAAAAAAACTGCACTTCAAATTGCACTTAAAAAAAATGCAATAAAAAAAATCGATTTTTTCAAAATCGCAAGTGGGGGTAACCCCTTAAACGCCGGAGAAACTCTAAAGTAGAGTTGGGCGTAATTCTATTTATAAATATGACTACGAATTTATTCACATCGTGATTTTCATGTGAATATGAATGCAAATTTATTCATACTTCACTAATTTGTATTCACATGCATGCATACAAATACAATTGTATTCACAAATATTCTGAACATACAAATAAATTCACAGAAAAATTGTGAATATTCACAAAAAATGTGAATATTTACAAAAAAAATCCTGTGAATTAAAAAAAATCACATCAAAATCTGTGAATGCAAATGTATGCACAGAAATGGAAACACAAAAAAATTCACAAAATAAGTTGTGAATTTTTTCGTATTTAAGACAAATTAAAATCAAATTCACAATGATTAGATTAAAATTTACACCTAAAGTGAGTTCTTACGTATTTTGAGAGAAAACACTGCGCCGAGGCAAAGAAATTTTTGCACACAAAGTTGTGAGTTTCAAATATTACATTATAAATATGAAAAAAAATTCACAAAATGAGTTGTGAATTTCCTCAAGTTGAAGAAAATTAAAATCGAATTCACGACAATTATATTAAAATTTACACCACAAGTGAGTTCTTACGTATTTTGAGAGAAAACATTGTGTGGAGGCAAAGAAAGTTTTGCACAATAAGTTTTGTGCAAAAATTTATTTGCCTCGACGCAATGTTTTCTCTCAAAATACATGCGAACTGACTTTGATGTAAATTTTAATCTAATCATTGTGAATTTGATTTAAATTTCTCTTAAATACGAAAAAATTCACAACTTGTTTTATGAATTTTTCTGTATTTACTATTTTTTGTGAATACATACTGTGAATGTATTGCATTCACAGATTTTGATGTGAATTTTTTTTTCAATTCACAGGATTTTTTGTACATATTCACATTTTTTGTGAATATTCACAATTTTTTCTGTGAATTTATTTGTATGTTCAGAATATTTATGAATACAATTGTATTTGCATACATGCATGTGAATACAAATAAATTCGGATTAACACTCGTGAATACGAATTTATTTGTATTCGTATTTGCAATAAGTGAAGTATAAATGAATTTGTATTTATATTTACATGAAAATCACGGTGTGAATAAATTCGTTATCTCATTTATAAATAGAATTACGCCCAACTCTGATTCGTTTCGATGTAGTAAAGAAATAATTCATTCTATTGATTATATTTTTGAACGAAATAAAAAATGCTGTAAAAATTTTTTTATCCATACATCTACGGATTGTATATAGAATGATTTCAATAGAATATAATTTTGTTTAAAGGATAATGTAGATATTCAGAGAACAGAAGACATTTTCAAATAAACCACTGTTATTTGAATCAATCACATTTTCCAATATTTTATAGTATTGTAACAATCTCCTATATCGGTGGCACTCCGCGATCAGATATTTATTCGAATCAACCAATAAATTTTTTTGATTCAATTGGTTTTTTTCTCAGTGTAGAAAGAAATTGAAAAAAGAATTTGGTCAGTGACTTTGAGCAGAATCTGACTATTTTACTTTTTTGCTCCAGCTCCAAATGGCCCCGTGACCACTGTCTCCCGCAGCAATTACAAGTACATGTACTGGACAGCTCAGCAACAATTGGCACAGCACACTGTGACCGGATGTAACATCAATCCGGGTGACCTGATGGCTTCCGGTACCATAAGCGGAGAGGTAAAATACTCGTGGCCATTTTAAAATGGCCTTTTCGACCTTTCAACGCCACGATACCAAAATGGCCACCGTAAAAATTAAAAAATAATCCTTGATACGCGTATATGTACGTTTGAATTGACGCAGACCTCGGATTCCTACGGGTCGATGCTCGAGCTCTGTTGGAAGGGCACGATGGCCGTGCCCATGAAGGACGGTACCACGAGGAAGTTTCTGCAGGACGGCGACGAGGTCTCCATTCGCGGTACGGCCACGACGATTTTACTTTCTCTTATTTACGGTGCATTCAAAATAAGATTTGTAAATTTGATTTAAAAAAATCAAAATTCCGTAATTTCACTTTTAAAAAATTAAAATTCTCAAATCTTACGTAAAAATATCGAAATCCTCAAATTTGACTTGAAGCAAATGAAAAAATCTCAAAATTAACTCAAAAGAAATTGGAATCTTCCAATTTCACTTCTAAGAAATCAACATCCTCAAACTTTACCTCTAAAAAAATCAAATTCCTCAAATTAGACCTCGAAAAAACAAAATTCGCAAACGCCACTTAAAAAAAATCATAACTTTAAAATCGGACTTCGAAAAAATACCAAAATTCTCAATTGTGACTTTAAAAAAAGCTAAAATTCTCAAATTTGACTTCAAAAATACAAAATCTCTCAAATTTGACTTAAAGAATACAAAATCTCTCAAATTTGGCTTCAAAAATACACAATCTCCCAAAATTTACTTAAAAAAATACAAAATCTCTGAAATTTGACTTTAAAAATACAAAATCTCTCAAATTTGACTTAAAGAATACAAAATCTCTGAAAGTTGGCTTCAAAAATACACAATCTCTCAAAATTGACTTAAAAAAATACAAAATCTCTCAAATTTGACTATAAAAATACAAAATCTCTCGAGTCTGACTTTAAAGAAGGACAAAACTGTCAAGCTTGGCTCCAAAAAAAATACAAAAATTCTCGAAATTGACGAAAAAAATCAAAATTTTATTATTTAACTTGACAAAAATCTGACACTTTGCATGATCAATAATAAGAAATGAAAATCCTTAAATTTGATTTTCTTTTCGATTTTTTGAAAATTCGTCTTCGCATTTGTTCCGCAGGTTACTGTGAAGGTCAAGGTTACAGGATTGGCTTCGGGCCTTGCAGGGGAGAATTGCTACCCGCCCATCCGGAATAATTAATTACAACAACAATTATTAATGTCAATTTTCTACCGTTCGATTGCCTGTCCTCGAGTTCGAACAAATCGAGAGAAAAAAAAATCTAAAAAAAGGTTCCGTCGCAACGATCCTCGTTGTTTATTAATTGACCCATCCCCGCGAATCGTGACGCAGAGCTCGACGTTTCCTTTCCTCTCGTTCGCTTTATTGTTATTTTTATTTTATCGATCGTCGTAAGTAAGAACTAACTTGCCTTGAGAACCGACGATCAATAGGTGAAAAACGGCGTTGCGGAAGGGGACGAAGGCAGGTGATTACGAGCTCTCTCTCTCTCTCTCTCTCTCTCTCTCTCTCTCTCTCTCTCTCTCTCTCTCTCTCTCTCTCTCTCGCACGCTCTCTCTTTCCTCAGGTAAATACAGTATGGAAAATCGTGGCAAACGGCGCACTGACCTTTTGTCGGTCGTCCTGAAAATGTCGTGCTTTCCGAATTAAAAATGGCACTACAAATGTGCGGGTGTGTGTTTTTTTATCGACCAGTGATTGAATATTAATTGCTAAAATCGGTAATTATATAAAATAATGATAATTATTTAAGGCGGGATATACATTTACAACGATCAAAAATCGATTTCTTTTGTCTTCTTTTTTAAGGGGTTTGGTCACTCTAGAGGCCGAAAAAATAGGCTTTTTGGGGATTTTTTTTTTTCAGAAAAACTACAAAATAAATCGAAATTACAAAAAAGGGTGTTTATCATACATATCAGTGGATGGATACAATAATTTTTTCGAAGCGAGTAATTTTAAAATAGCGGCTGTGCAGGGTTTATCTCGAAACTGCATTTTTTGAGTTGGCCGGAAACATAAATCAGACAATTTTCAACCGATTCACTTGAAATGTTGAATATATCTTGAAAAATACATTGTCTATGGAAGTACGTAGGATTTTTTTTATATTGCACAATTAATTTGTTGCTAACAATTATCTGACGATTTTTTCGGCATTTTTAGGATTTTTTAGGATTTTTTTGGAAAGTGAAAAATTTGCCTAAAAAATCGTCAGATAATTTTCCTAAAAAATCGTCAGATAATAATCAATTATCTGATGATTTTTTCGGCAAATTTTTCACTTTCCAAATATTTGCCTAAAAAATCGTCAGATAATTGTTAATAACAAACGAACAATGCAACAGAAAAAAAAATTCTACGTACTTCCATAGACAATGTATTTTTCAAGATATATTCAACATTTCAAGTGAATCGGTTGAAAATTGTCCGAGTTATGTTTCCGGCCAACTTAAAAAATGCAGTTTTGGGATAAACGCTGCACACTCGCCATTTTGAAATTAATCGCTTCATATAAATTATTGTATACAGTCACTGATATGTATGACAAACACCCTATTTTGTAGTTGCGATTTATTTTGTAGTTATTCTGAAAAAAAAATCCCCAAAAAGCCTATTTTTTCGGACTCTAGAGTGGCCTAACCCCTGAAGGCAGTAGTCTGGTCTAGAGCGAGATTTTTGACGTCATTTTTGGGTTGGAATAACTTTTAAACCGTTGAAGTTGTCTTGATGAAATTTTACATATGTATTTATTGTTTCTTTGAGAATGTATCTCCATTTAAAAAAAAAATATTTTTAATATTTTCATGTAGATTTTATTTTTTTACAACATGGTCCGCCGAAAACCACCTCAATCGGCGCCCACTCTGGGTGATGTATGCATCTGAAAAAAAAAAAAATATATATATATATATATATTGGCAATCTGTGTGAGTATTCTGAGCACTGGTAGCAGAATTAGTAGTTAAAAAAATGTTGTCACGAAATGGCGGCCTGTTAAACTTTGATCAACGATACTTCATACATTTTCGTGTATTCGACGAGTTATAAAATGTAGGCAAAATTATTGTTCGACTCAATTCTGCTACCAGTCCTCAGAAAGAGGCTACCGAAGGTATGTGCAAAATTGGAGCTCGATCGGTCAATTAGTTATCGAGATATCGTGGGCGCCGATTTGAAAAACATAGTTCTGAGATAAACGCGTTCAAAGTTTTGATACCGGGAGCGCGCAGCTGCTTCTCGACCGCGCTACCTCAGCGCGCGGCCTGCTTATAATTTCTCTTACTCTGCTAACTTTTGAAACATCAATAAACGGTTTTCGCGAGCGTGTTAAGAAAGGTCTAAGGAATGATAAAATGAAAATAAAATCGATTTTGTCAAATTTCTAGACCAGACTACTGAATTAAGGCGTTACCCCCACTTGTAGCGCAAAAAAAGGCCTTTTTCATGAACTTTTTTTAAAGAAAACTACAAAACTTTTTTTATCGATCAATATACCACCTTAAAGAACACATCTTGAAGAACTTTCAGTAATTTTTTTATTGCAAAATATTACATTGTTCAGTGGCAAATGGCTGTCAATGAAATAATGTTTTTATATACACGGTTTGCGGTGACCAACATTGCGGCGAAGTGGATCATCTGAAAAAAAAATGCGGATGGATTTAGTCAAATATAAGTATAAACTAGTCTTTAATCGAAGGATTTTAAAAAATATTCATTTTTCACAAAATGGCGGACAGTCAAAGTTAATGGTTCGATTTTAACGAAAAAAACGGCTGTTTTTTGGCTATAAAACGGCCATTTTTTCGAAAAAAAAATCGAACGATTGAAGACTACATTTTTATGTATTAAATAAGCCTGCAAAATTTCAAGAAGATCGGCTCATTAGTGTTCGAGTAATCTTTGTCACCGACTTCAGAAATGCCATTTTGAGAAAAACGCGTTTAAAGTTTCAATTTCAGTTTACACGAAGAAAATATTTTTTTTTGTAAACTTACATAGAGACATCTATTCCAGGCATCAAAAAAAAATGCACTTCAAATTGCACTTCAAAAAAATGCAATAAAAAGAATCGATTTTTTCAAAATCGCAAGTGGGGGTAACCCCTTAAACGATAGAATTATATATGTAGAATATTTTCCCAAAGTTTCAAAGCGAAATTCGAAAAACTCCAAATTTTACAGCCTGTCAACGCTGTGCCTCACCGCTCGGATTTGGAGCGGGCGCGAACTTCAAACGCGTTTTTCTCGGAGGCGCCAAAAAAAGGAAAAAATGTCGTTAAACTGGAAGGTATTTCCTGTACAATGACGTAGGATTTTCGAAAAATATCAAAATCTACCAAAATGGCATGGCTATGAAAAAAAGTCTGCTTTCGTGCCTATAAAATGGTCGTTTTTTTCAATGCCAAATGGTCAATTTTCATCCAATCAAAAATATCCTACGTCATTGCAGAGTAAATATATTCAAGAGTACTCAGTCCAAATTTCAAGTCAATCGGATAATTGCTCTTTGAGTTACAATGTCAGCAAATTTGAAAAATCTCATTTAGAGAAAAACGCGTTTAAAGATTTAACTATCGATTTTTGCAAGATAAAACAATTAGATTTACGGCCCTGAAATTTTTACAGGATATTCTTGAAAGTATAAACTGTCGAAAAGGCAACAAAAAATCGATTTTTTGAATGTGTCTCACTGGTATAGCCCCTTAACGTATTGGCAAAAACAAGAATAATTAATTGCTTGATTTAATTAGAGTACTAACAAGAATAATAATACAGTATCATTGTGATATAAAATAATGATAATGATGTGAAGTACAAAAATAGCAACATTAGTTTCTCAATTAATAATATTAGCAGCAAACATAATATAACAATAATAATAATATCATTGTGGTTTTAATCACTATAATAAAAAGTCATAATAATGACGTAAAGTCCAACAATAACAATAATGTATCGCTCGAATTAATAATATGAGCAACAAGCATAATATAATAATAATAAGAAGAAGAAGAATAATAAAATATCCTCATCGTATAAAATAATGATAATAACGTACAAGGAGCGATAAAGTCTATTATAAAAAAAAACAGATAATGTACAGTAATAACAGCAATGGTATTTCAAAAGACAATTACTTTTGAAACATATTTAAATCACCCAGACCTGTAAAAAAAAGAATATTGACACATGACAAATGATTTTTAATATTATAAACCGATATTTAAAAAATATCAATAATAATTGTTATTATTATTACCCTCACTATCATTTGTATTCTTAGCATTATTGTTATTACTGCTATTATTTGCAATACTAAAGTTGGTCGAATAAATTTCCAAAATGAAGTGAAGGATAAATTCCTGCCGAAAGAATGGTTAAAAATCGTCATCGATAAAATCGATTCTTCAAAAAAAATCGTTTCCGATCAAGTTGTCGAAAGGTTGAAAAAAAACGTCACGTTCTTTTTCGTGGGACAAAAATTGTATACTTATAATTTTGTCAAATAATCGCCAATTGTTATCGCGAGTGTGAAAATATTCGAAAAAGGCAAAGAAAAGAAAATATAAATATATATATATATATATATATATATATATCGAGACTCGATGTTTTTATCGCCGAGTTATTTGGGACTCGTGAGGGGACTACAGAACATCGAAATGCCGGGGGATTGCGAGCCAACGGCTCGCTGGACCGTACCTCTCAACGACGGAAATCACGTGATCGAGTTTGAACACGGGACCGCGACCGGAAGGAGAACGGTGAGGATCGACGGGAAGACCGTCGTTCATCGCGATTGGATGTTTCGCCTCGTTGGCGACGAGATCGTTTGCTTTGGCGATACAAAATTCGTCATTAGAATTGATCCCATATCAGGTATTGAAAAAAAAAGAAAATTTTTTTTTGACGTAAAAAAACGTTTTAAAAAATGTATAAGAGGTCAAAAGAAAATAACTTGCAAAAGCGAAAACGGAATTGAGGAAGAAGGGAATTAGAGTAAAAAATTTAGATTAAAAAACATATAGAGTAAAAACGAACAAAAATTGATCATTAAAAAAACGCTTCGAAACATTCGAAATAAAAAACTTCTTGAAAAAATTGGAAAAAAACGTATTAATTTAATTTTTTTTCCAAAAATCGTTTTATTTTGTAATTCTTCTACTTGGAAGAATTTTTCTTTCTTTTTTATTGGACAAAAATGTATATTTTGATTTAAAATATAGAATAAAAAAAAATGATTAGTGAACAATATATTTTCATTCGAATAAAAAATCGAAAATATTGTCGAATCTAACAGAATGAAGAGGTCGTCGCTTGGATCGAATAATAAATTTGCGTCTCCCCGTAGGATTAAGGTACTCGTACAGCCTGTGGGTGAACGGGAAAACTTTTAAAAATTTCGTCCAGTCGCAGTCGAAGGTCCTCGACTCTTGGGTGACAAAAATTGGGGATGAACAATACAGAATCGTTCTCGGTAAAAAAAAAACTCGCCATTGTTAATTAAACATCGAATATTTTTCTTCGAATATTTTAAATACGTTTTTAAACATGCGTTTGAATTAAATATTCGATCACGTAAATTCAAGTGGAAATAAATTAATGGTATCAGTGATCGAGAATAAATAAACAACGAGTTGGTTAATAAAAAAAAAGCTTCGCACTTTTTTCGCTAATCTCGTATCGTCGTCAATATTATATTTTTTTCTCAGACAAAACGACCCAGACGGTTTGGGTGAACGGCGAACAAATCGACGTGGAGGTGAGCGATTAAAAGGGTAGACAAATTTCTCCTTTGCAATTAGTTTTTAAGTTATTTATTTATATTCATTTTTTTATTGTATGTTGTGAAATACTTTAAAAAAAATTCTTATCAGAAACTCACCAACATAATTATTTTTTCAAATGCTACTCTTTAATTGTAAGAAAAATATTTTTCTTCGAACAGCCTATTTTTTTATTTCATTTTTTAAATCCTTTTTTCACTTTCACCCACATAATTTTTTTTTTATTCCACCCACGGAATTTTTTTTAAATCCTTATTTTTCAAATTGTCATTCACCAATTTCTTTTTTTTTCTTCAATCCTCTCTTTCACCATTCTCTATTTATTTTCTTTCATTGCTGCGAAAAAAATAATGTTCTCACTCGGACCGTTGAACGGCTGCAGAACGAGTTCGTGGACGGGGGCGCGGAGATGCTCTTCATGATAGGCGACAGGCCCGCTGTGATAAGGTCCTGCAGCTCCGAGGATAAGGGCATCGGCATCAAATACCTGTTGTACGTCGACGAGGTCGAGGTCACGGAACAGGGATTCATCTAGCTCACCGTCATACGCTGAGAAAAATTCGAAAAAAAAACAACAATAACAAGTAGAACAAAAATAACTAAAATTAGAAATAATAATAATATTTCGATTATTGGTTTAAAAAATCACCGGCTCTGTTTTTACTGACACTGAAACTCACTGAAGAGAGAAAATTGATTCGTATGAAAAATAAAAGGGCAAAAGGGCAAAAATAAAAAGCCATTTCTTCATCGTTCTTTTTTTTTTATTCCGTGCTCTACAACGACCACGTGGAACAAAAAGGAATTAAAAAAAATATATATATACAAAAAAGCAACAAAAATGTGAGAAAAAACAAAGCATTTTTGAAAAAAATATTTCCGAAATGGAAAACATTTCAAACAATAAAAAAGTCACATAAAAAATATTTTAAAATGATAAACGAAACAATTTTTTTTTAATCGAAGAAAACGATTCGTACGGTATGAAAAGAAGAGAGAGAGAGTGAGAGAGAGAGAGGGAGGCATCGACTAAACAACGAATCGATTTTCGCCCCGCGATAAAATAGAGCAGCAGCAGCAACGTTCATGGTAAATTCCATTTTCTTACCTCGCCTTTTTCTTCTCGTTTTCCCTCCGTTTTCCAATTTCTCTTCCACCCGTTCCTTCTGACGTCGGTTAGTCGGTTTTTTTCCCTCTTCCTTTCGTTGCCCGGAAACTGAACGACACGAGTAGTAATGTCGTCGTTGAGGAGAGGAAGCGTCGTGAGCCTCGGATCACGGATCTCGAATCTGGCGGAGGACGAACCGCGTTACGAGGGTAAGTATTTTTTGACGTTTTTTCACATTTTTCGACCGATACTATTACAATTACTATTACTGGAAATTGCTATAACCATTGTTATTATCGTTATGATTTTTATTATTAAAAAGAACATTCTCTTATCATTATTATTATTATTGTGATTAACCCTTTGAAGCATACATTTTTCTTTACGTGCAATTGGCTGGAAATTTTGTACTCGGGGGTTTTCGGGGTCGCTGATTACGAATCTGCACTCAAAATTCGTGAATTCAAGATGGCGGATCCAACATGGCGGACAAAAAATGCAAAACATCGTTTGATGATAGCGAAAGTTGGTACTCGGGGGTTTTCGGGGTCGCTGATTACGAATCTGCACTCAAAATTCGTAAATTCAAGATGGCGGATCCAACATGGCGGACAAAAAATGCAAAACATCGTTTGATGATAGGGAAAGTTGGTACTCGGGGGTTTTCGGGGTCGCTGATTACGAATCTGCACTCAAAATTCAAGAATTCAAGATGGCGGATCCAATATGGCGGAGCATAAATGCAAAACGTCGTTTGATGATAGCGAAAGTTGGTACTCGGTGGTTTTCGGGGTCGCTGTTACATGAAATAACCCGCGTAGAAATTTTTAGGCCCAGATCAGGGCCCGATCAGGTTGCCTGACTGCCCTGGTAGGGCACTAATAAGGCAGCCGGAAAGGGCCCTACTAGGAAATGTAACGTTGTGTCACATATGGGCCTGACCTGGTTGCCTGATCAGGCCCCTATCTGGTTGCCTGATCAGGCCCCTATCAGGTTGCCTGATCAGAAAGAAATGCATATAATATTTCAAAAATCCAAAATGGAATGAACCACTTCATTTAGAGTTCCACTACAATGATTTTGTATCATAATTCGTCGTTCCCTGGCCTGCTGAAATGTTTTTGTTCGAAGTAAATATTTCGCCTCTATGGAAATCGAACCTCGTACCTACCTACCCAAAGCCACGCCCGCTGCCCCTATGCTACCGAGTGCTTGTAACATCTTGGTCCCAGATATGGCATAAGAGACCAAATGAATTCCTAGGATTATTTGTTGTATCACATAAAGTATATCAATTAGTTAATATCATTGTGACAATTAAAGAGGTTTATCGAATAACATACTATAGATTCTTGAAACTTAACCTTACACACACATATATATATATATATATATATATATATATATATATATATATATATATATATATATATATATATATATATATATATATATATATTAGGGTGATTCGTTTCAGGGTAATTTTTTTTTGACCCATCGTGCCCGAAAACCTTTAGTTGGTACCCAAAAACGAAGTTTCGTGAAGGGGGAGTGTTGTCAAAAAACATTTAGAGGTCGCGAATCAAAATTGAAGGTTTCCCATTTGATTAACATTGAAAAAAATGTTTTTCTCATTATTAGTGTTACCATTCCGCGAATTTTGATATCGCGATATTTTCCGAGTGGGTTCTCATAGGAAATATGATACTTTACAATAAAGTTCATTGAGCCGTGTCCGTAAATTCAACCGTTTCAGCGGTATCATTATTTCAAGTGAATATTGTATGAAAATATCTATTCAAACGGCTCACGGAGAGAATTTTTAAGTATTTTTTACGGTGAAATCTCCGTAAAAATTACATTAAAAATTTGAAACCGGTGACAAATGTGCACATAGTCAAAAATTGACACTAGCTTTTAATATTTTGCTTTCATTCATGTAAAAATTTAAGCAAGTAGCATAATTTTTTACATTTCTTTCAGTAAAAATTCTGACACATTCTCATGTAGAATTTTAACAATGGGCTGCCTCAAAAATTCCAAGTTTCTACAGTAAAAATAACCTGGACAAACTTGAAATTTCTAAAATCCCTAGCGAAAAATTAATTCCCTATGATTACATAAATACTCTATATAGTGTATATATATCGGCGTTTCTGAACATTTGTGTTCTTGATTGCTACTTATTTTAGCATATCATCTTTCCGTATCATTGTAGACGTCCTTTATCGAAGTTTCTTTTCACGTTTCTTTGTTTTCTTGCGTAGAACTGCGTAGAACACGTTAGACTGCACGAGACCACGAGGCTTTCTTGGCCCATGCTTCGTCCTATAATGCGCATGCGCGGTACCGCTGTTGCTAAGCAACGTGGGTCGGCGTCGTTCGTGCTCGTCATACTGCGTCATACACAAGCACGCTCTCACAGCTTGCGTTCACGTACACGCACGCTCACACACAGAGCTCACGCGTACGGTCAGGCGACCTAGCCCTAACTGATTTTACTATAAAGAACGTAAAATTCCGGTGGACGCACGGAAAAATTCGGCTTCCTTTTTTAAATTTTTATGGAAAACACGCAAATTTCTCAATGTTCCACTGAAAAATTTCATTTACATTAGCACTTTTTTAACTTATTGTCGTAATCTTTACGTTTCATGAAATTTTACTATTAATTTCAGTTAAAATTCTGGAAAATATTTTAAATTTCTGTTACGCAAAAGTAAATTTTGATTCATTTCCATGAAAATTTATAATTTATTTCCTAAAAACCTGAAGAATTGCACATTTGTCACCGAGTTACTGTGATTTCACAGTAAAAATTACTTAAAAATTCTCTCCGTGCTGTAACGCCTAAGCTATTAGATATATCGAAAAAAATTCAAATGAGAACTATCTAGAGAAAGTAATTTGCTGTAAAAAAGTTCGGTGAAAGGACAAGTTAGAGGATTGGTAACTGCTCTTACTTCTTCTCTTGGGCATTTTTTTTGGCCATCGACCAACCCCTATCTTCATTTTTTCAAGTAGATACGTTGCGGCCCTAATCGACTTCGACTTCCATTCCTGCACCTCTCTTCCATTCGCCAAATATAGCTTGGGGTCTTTCTACGAATGTCCATGACCGGGATTAAGGGGGAGATACCTTTAGGCGTGGCAAAAATTGCTGATTTTCATAATTTTTTTTACGCAAAGATTTGTTAACGATTTTGTGTTAGGGTGTGTTTTATTACTACTTTTGGCTGTTATATGATATTTTTCAAAATTTATTTATCCTTAAAAATGGCGGAGGTATGACACGGTCTTCCAAACGGGTTTCGGTGAATATTGTCTGATGGCGTGACACGTAGCCTCGGCGGGATTAATCCGAAAAAAAACTACCGAATATTTTTCATTCGTTAACACTCATACGCAGAATATGAACCAAGAAAAAGTGAGAAATGTTGAAAAATAATGAAATGGTACGCTTTGAAACAAAAAGATTGAATTTTCCGCTCTATTGTGGAATAAAAAAAAATTCTTTCTTTTCATTAAATAAAATTTAGGTTCATGTTTTAGATAATAAGGTTAAAAAGATTTGTGCCAAATTTCATCAGAATCCGTCGATTAGTTTTTTAGCTATACGTCACGGCATTTTTGAAAATGCAATTCAGAAGACCTTGCGGTGCCTCCGCCATTTTTAAAGATTAATAAAAGAAAAAAATCACCATGTAGCAACCAAAAGTAGTAATAAAACACACCCTAAGTCTTAAAAGCGACGAAGAAATCTTTCCTTTAAAAAAAATCACGAAAATCAGCAAACTTCAAAGTATCTCCCCCCCCTAAAAAATGTATTTTATTATTATCGTCATAATTATTATTGCTGGGTTTGTTGCATAGTGCACGCGAATATGTCTACGATAATTATCATTAACACTTTGATATAATTGATATTATTATTACTATCATTGTCGGTCGTTTTTTATTTGTAGTCGCACTTATATAAAGTTACTATAAAGAAAAATAAAAACTACTGTAAAAATGATGAAACGGGGTTGGTATTTCCTCGAAGAAATGTCGGACGAAGAGTTGCGCCAATCCCTGGAGGCTGCATTGCGTGCAAACAAAATTTTGAAGCTGGAGAACGACGTGTTCGAGCGATACCTCAGCAGGCACGATCCCCAGTGCCTCGCTGGTGAGTCCGACGACCCTTCGTAAGCAAACCCAAACGAATTGAAATAAATAAAAAATAAAACAAAAAGCGACGATAAAAAATGAAGGCGGGATACACATTTAGACAGGACAAAAATAAGCTGTGTCGAGGGATTTTTTAAACTAAGAAATAATTATTCTACAATTATCAAACTTTAGGTATACTTTAATAGTATATTTGAGTATACAAAACAATTTTTTTTTAATTCCCTCATCATCAAAATGACGGATCTGTGGCAGAGTGCGAACTAGCTTCCCGTAATCTTTGATTTGCAAAAAAGTTCAAACATTTTTTCAGTTACAACATGTATAGTTTCTATGTGACGGTAATTAAAATGAATAAAATGCAAATTTGAGAAAATGGCAGGAATTTACAAAAGAAAATCAACATTTCACGCAACATTTCTGTAAAACGTGGATTAAAAAAGTAGTTTTTTTCCAATTTTTCGAAAACAATTCTCCTCAAGTAGAAGGTAACAGTATTATGAATATTTCTACCAAGTTTCAACTCAATCGGCTTAAGGGGCCAGTCCACTTTGGAGCCACGAAAAAGGCCATTTTCGCGATTTTTTTCTGAGGATTTTACCAAAGATATAAACATAAAAGTTGTTGGGCTTGATAAATAAAGTCTTGAAATACATTTAAAAAAAATTTAATTCATTTTTATTCATTTTTAAGTACAAAAACTATAGTTTAACGTAACGCCTCAAAAATAGGTGGGCTAGGTAGCTCCATCACAACTCGGCAACGGCTTGTCTGAAACAAAAAAATTAAAGTCCATTAGATTCAGTATGACACCAGCTACAAAATGACCCTCGGATATAAAGTTTTATCAAAAAATAAAAAAATGGCAGCTGAAAAATGAAAAAAGTAAAAAAAAACGCGTTCTTTCGCAGTTTTTCGCAAAAAAAAGAGTAAAAATCAAAATTTTAAAACCATCGAGGGTCATCTTGTTGCGAATCATGTTTAAAATATGTGGTTCAAATTTCAAGAGAATCGGTCCATTAGTTTTAGAGATACGATGGAGCTAGATTTTGAAAACGTTGTTTCGAGAAAAACGCGTTTGAAGTTTACACTATGAAAAACTCTTACCTAAACTCAATCGGCAATTCCTGCACCGTGCAAAATCCCTTCTGGTTGCTCATTATCGTCGATTTTTTCAAGTATGCTTGCTTTCGATTTTTCGAAATTTTCAAAGTGAACTGGCCCCTTAAGAAAATGCCACGCATTTCCAAAAAAAAAATCAACATTTCACGCAACATTTCTGTAAAATGTGAATTAAAAAAGTAGTTTTTTTCCAATTTTTCGAAAACAATTCTCGTCAATATTATCAATATTTTTACCAAGTTTCAACTCAATCGGCTTAATAGTTTTTGAGTAATCCCGCACGCCAATTTCGATAATGCAGTTTTTCGAATTTCGCTTCGAAACTTTAGGAAAATATTCTACATATATAGTTCTATCGTTTATGGGGTACGGCCGCTGTAGCGGGGAAAAAAAGAACTAAATTTTGGATTTTTTTAGCGGGACAATGGAATAAATCAAAATTCTGAAAAAGGTCCTTCATTGTACACATGAAAAACTGTATAAACTATTTTTTTCAAAGTAATATAAAACAAAATGGCGGCTGCACAGCTTTTCTTCGACGAATCTTTTTTTTAGCTGCGCGGCCGGACCAACGGCACCTGCAATTTTTAATTTACAGTGAACGAATTTTTTTTTTTTCGATTATACATGTGAATAGCTACAGAAGTACGTACGATTTTTTAAATCAATTTTTGCAAAAACAGCGCGTTTTTTAAATAAAAGGTCAAAATTCTCAAAAAAACGTGGTCCGAAAATTGTTGATAAAAAAAAACTATGTAATATATTGAGAAAATCCTACGTACTTCTATGCAGAATGTAATTGTGAATATACAGTTAAAATTTCAAGTCAATCGGTCCAGATTTGTTCGAGTTATGAGTCCGGTCGACTTGAAAAATGTAGTTTCGAGAAAAACGCGTTTAAAGTTTTCGGAGCCGATTGCATCGGAATGAGATAGGCTGCGCCAAAATTGAAAATCGCAGTATTTAGACATTTTTCCCACTTTAATCCTTTGAGTATATCATTTTTAAGATATTAATGCATCTTTTAAGAACAAAAATCGATTTTTTGACATTTCTGCAATGGCCTTACCCCTTAAAGAAAGAAAAAAAAAGAAATCGATTTTTTAAACTTTGTAAGTGTATATACCGCCTTAAGGAGTGAGATGCAGTCAGGGGCGTGAAAAAACGAGCATTTTCTATTGAAAAAAATTTCTCGTAATTACGTTTGTTTTACAAAAGTGGTTACACGGACTGTTTATGTTATATTTCAACTTGACTTGTACAAATTTTCAAAGAAAAATATTGATTATTTATAACAATATCGCCATCTTTGTCGGACCCCCTTCGGCATGTAGTGCTTTGCGGTGACCATAATAAAATTTTACTGGCTCATCTGAAATCGAAAAACCAAAAAAAAAATCATTAGTTTAATAATAAATCTAGTCCTAAATCGAAGCTTTTTTTAATTAACAAAATGGCGGCTTCCGACAGATAACTTTCGATTTTCAACGAAAAATCGCTCGTTTGTTATTAAAAAAATATAAATTTTCAATAAAAATTAAAATCCTTCGATTAAGGTAGTTCCTCTGCGAAAATCTCAACCAAAAGTTTACATACCATGTTCATGTTTAAAAGATTGATAATTGGTTTAAATAGTAATAAATAAAATTAAAAACTACGCAATATTGACTCGGTACTAGTAGATAATACGATGGATATCATTTATTGCCGTAAAATATATTTTATATTGTGTTTTTGATCTACCATTGCCACTAAACTTTTTGCCGGGACTGTCCAGGCTTTGCACCAATTGTTTTTTTTTCCAGGCTTTGCCAGGCTCTGCCAGGCTTTGCACCAAAATTGTGAGGGCTTTTCATGGTTATATCTTGGAAACTAGATGGTGAATCATTCTCATTTTTTTTTTCACATTATTCGTGATATCTTACTCTAGCTTATCCTCGTTTTTTATCAATTTCTTAATTTTAGTTTTGACGGTAAAATTAATGATGCTCTGTTTGCCAATCATAACGCATTTGTTGCGTGTAAACCAAGCCAACTTTAAGTGTAAATATCTCAGGTTTGGGGTGGTCAAACTTATTCAAATTGCACAGATGTTTGGATAATGTATTGAATACCATATATGTCAAATTTCAACCATTTCTTAATTCAACTCTTCTGTGGAGGTACTACCTTAAGGGCTAGTTTTTAATGCTATCAATAAACACACCAAATTTCATCAAAATCGATCGAGTGGTTTTTGAATTATAGTGGAAACTTGGAAAACATAGTTTCGAGAAAAACGCGTTTAAGGCGTTACTTGTAGCGCAAAAAAGGCCTTTTTCATGCATTTTTTTAAAGAAAACTACAAAACTTTTTGAATCGATCAATATACCATCTTAAAGAACACATCTTGAAGAACTTTCAGTAATTTTTTTATTGAAAAATATTACATTGTTTAGTGGCAAATGGCCGTCAATGAAACAATGTTTTTATATACACGGTTTGCAGTGACCAACATTGCGGCGAAGTGGATCATCTGAAAAAAAAATGCGGATGGATTTAGTCAAATATAAGTATAAACTAGTCTTTAATCGAAGGATTTTAAAAAATATTCATTTTTCACAAAATGGCGGACAGTCAAAGTTAATGGTTCGATTTTAACGAAAAAAAACGGCGGTTTTTTGGCTATAAAACGGCCATTTTTTTCGAAAAAAAAAATCGAACGATTAAAGACTACATTTTTATGTATTAAATAAGCCTGCAAAATTTCAAAAAGATCGGTTCATTAGTGTTCGAGTAATCTTGGTCACCGACTTCAGAAATGCCATTTTGAGAAAAACGCGTTTAAAGTTTCAATTTCAGTTTACACGAAGAAATTTTTTTTTGTAAACTTACATAGAGTCATCTATTCCGGGCCCATACGGAGGTATGGGCCCGGATACTTATACTTCAAAAAAATGCAATAAAAAAAAATCGATTTTTTCAAAATCGCAAGTGGGGGTAACCCCTTAAAGTTTTTCGATGTGGATACGGTATCACATGTTCGTAAAATTTTTAGCTCGATGGATGAAGCTAAACTTTTTTTGTGTATTTTCATCCGCTGAATCCGAATATCACATTTTTTGCCGAAAATTCGAGCATTCAATTGTTTATAGCCAATTGTTAAAACAATTTTTCAAAAAATCGAAGTTTTTCGGGATGAATTTTTTTTTAACATTTGGGGTAGTTTTAAAACGAAAGTATTCTTTATAAAATTTTGCTAAAGTTCATAGTTTTGGAGTAATAAATTTTTGAAAATTTCTCAAAGAGTTTTCCAATTTTACACTTCATTAATGTATAAATGAATCAGCCGCTACCTGCCATGGGGACCCGACGCCCCTTCACTAATTGTGGGCCATCCCGGAAACTATTCATCGGATTGACTTGAAATTTTCCGGGAATATTTTCGAGACATCATACTTCGAGAAAATGTAAAAAAAAATCGATTTTTTGAAAATTCCGACTGCATCTCACCCCTTAAAGTTACAAGATGGGAAAAGAACAATTTTGATAATTTTTGCTTTCGACACAAATAACAACGAAGAAATGGGGAGAAAGAAGCAAAGAACATGAAAGAGAGAGAGAACAAACAAAAAAACGTAAAAATTCGAATCAGCGATGAGTCAATTTGTGGAGACGGCCAAGTACGTGCATCAAGTGACGTCGCAGCTCGTGCCGATAACCTCGGGCTCGAGTCTACCAGGGGTCAGTAGCAGCACCGGTGCTGTCAGTGTCACCCGAGACAAACCGTTCCGTTCACCGAGCCTGGAAAGCGCCCAGACACTGAGCAGTAGTCGCCGTTACACGTCGACCCTTCGGCCAGCCTCATCGAGGATTTACAGGTCGGATCTGATTGATCTTTTTACCCATTCCCGTCTCATTCTTTTTTCAAAATCATTTTATTTGATTTTTCTTTTTTTCTTTTTGTTAATCATTGGCAGCTTCAAAAATTAATAACTAAAATTAATAATTAATTATTAATAATTATAAATTAATGATTAAAAATTAATCATTGGCCCGCCTTCAAAAATTAATAACAATTCAGGGGTTGATCTGAGACCCACACATGCTTACCCGACTGGAAATGTTGCTACGGGGCAGACTAGAGCTGCATCCGGCATACCGTATTCCGTACCACGGCACTGTACAGGCCGCCGGATCAGAGCTTTACCGGGCGTGAAACGCTTTCTTGAATCCGGCCATGACGCCGATGCCGGCACCGTAACTGATCCGTATACCTTTTCAGGCTCTGATCCGGTTGCCGTATCTATGCCTGAGATGAAAAAAAAATCCTAAAATTACGAATAAAAAATTCTGGTAGTATTTTTTGTCTCGATTTGCGTTATTTATGACCCTGCCTATATTATTATTGGAATAAAACGTATTCCTGATTGTTATCTCCAATAAATAATATAGTATATATGACGAAAAAAAAAACGTTATTTTTCTTTCATTACGATATTAAGGGGCCAGTCCACTTTGGAGCCACGAAAAAAAGGCTATTTTTGCGATTTTTGTAAAGATTTTATAAAAGTTATGAATATAAAATTGGGATTTTATAAAAGATATGAATATAAAATTAGATATGAATATAAGATTGAATATAAAATTGTTGGGCTTGATAAATAACGTCTTGAAATACATATGAAAAAAAAAATTATTCATTTTTATTCATTTTTAAATACAAAAACTATAGTTTAACGTAACGCCTCAAAAATAGGTGGGCTAGGTAGCTCCATCACAGCTCGGCAACGGCTTGTCTGAAACAAAAAAAATCAAAGTCCATTAGATTCAGTATGACACCAGCTACAAAATGACCCTCGGATATAAAGCTTTATCAAAAAATAAAAAATGGCAGATGAAAAATGAAAAAAGTGAAAAAACGCGTTTTTGGCAGTTTTTCGCAAAAAAAAGAGTAAAAATCAAAATTTTCAAACCATCGAGGGTCATCTTGTTGTCGAGCCATGTTTACAATATGTGGTTAAAATTTCAAGAGAATCGGTTGGTTAGTTTTAGAGATACGATGGAGCTGGATTTTGAAAACGTTGTTTCGAGAAAAACGCGTTTGAAGTTTATACCATGAAAAACTCTTACCTAAGCTCAATCGGCAATTCCTGCACCGTACTAAATCCCTTCTGATTGCTCATCATCGTCGATTTCTTCAAGTCTTGCTTCCTTTCGATTTTTTGAAATTTTCAAAGTGAACTAGCCCCTTAAATATTATTATTATTTTATTGTAGAAATATTGTTCTTTGTTCGATGATTCGTTCATTTTGTTTGTCGATCTTTCTCGAACGCCCTTTTCCCGGGCCCTCAGCACTTACAGGATAACGCTGTCCCATCGAGTCGAAATGGCGAGCAAGGAGATTGAAGTGATGAGAGCGAGCCTCGCCGATTTGGAAAAATCGGCGACGAGCCGCCGGGCGACTATGCGGGCCCAGATCGAGGAGATCGAGCTGCGTATACGCGAGACTCACGAGACGAGCAACGAATTGGAGGAGAACGTCGTGAGGCGAGGGGTGGATCCACTGACCGGAAAAATACCAGCGGAAAAATTTGTCAGGTTGAGTAACTACACTGAGAAAAAAAACCAATTGAATCAAAAAAATATCAGGTTGATAAAAAAGTTTTGTCGCTATAATTTCAATATAATTTATTTATTTATATATGTTATACAAAACATTTCTAATCAACAATATATTCGCCATCGGTTTCTATGACACTCGACCATCTAGTTGGCAACTCATTTATTCCCTTTGCCCAAAACTGCGGCGGCTGGAACTCAAAGAAATTTGAAATATCCCTTCTGAGATCGTCGACGTTTTCGAAAGTTTTGTTTCTCAAATATGCCGTCAAATGTCTGAACAAATGGTAGTCAGATGGCGCGATGTCGGGAGAGAATGGTGGATGAGGAACGGTATTCCAGTGAAGCTCAGTGATTGTTTTGTGGGTTTCCTTTGCGACATGGGGTCTCGCGTTGTCGTGGAGAAGGTGCACAGTCGCGCGTCTTGGCCGTTTTTTTCTTATAGCTTTTGCCAATTCCTGGAGATTTTCGATGTATCGTGTAGAGGAGATCGTCTTACATACAGGGAGAAAATTGTGAAACAGCATTCCCTTTGCGTCCCAGAAACAGCACAACAAAACCTTTTGTGAGCGACGATCAGATTTCGGTTGGTGTGGCGGTTTTTCTCCGATAGGAAGCCAGTAGGCTAAACGCGTTCTGTTATCATACAAGACCCAGCTTTCATCTCCCGTAACAAGATCTTCTAAAAACTCCTTGCGATCGTGGCGAAGCAGGAGAGACTGGCAGATGGTCACGCGACAGTTCTTATTGTCGTCGGTGAGACGGTGTGGTATCCCGAGTCAAAATTTTCGAGCCGCGTTCAACCCACAAAATGAAGGCGAGCAGAAATCGGCGTGAGCGGGTTATTGGGTATCTAAAGGAGGGTACAATGTTTGAAAGTACCATGCGTTAGAGCCTCCGATGAACCTCCGGCATGGCAGAAAGTAGACTTTTTGACTCAAAGGAGGTCAGGGAGGGTCACAATTGAACCTACGGAACCTCAGGTGGGCCTACTTCGTGCGCTCCCGCAGAACCTACTGCCCCCCCTTTCGGCCTACTGTACACGGCTAAACAAAAAAATTAATTTATATAGAATCTATTTAAATAAAATAGGTTTTTTTCCTTGTCTCCCAGCCTACTACGATCATATTTCTTTCAAATATATTTATATATGTTAATAAAGATGAGATTCAAATTAATCTTCATTTGCTTACAATGTACACTGTAAAGCTTAGTGTACTATATGCAAAAAATATTTCATAAATCGAAAATAAAATGAACGCATTATTTGAGAGCTTTACTACAAGGATTTTTCATCGTAATTCGTCATTCCCTGGCCTTTGGAAATGATTTTTTTCGAAGAAAATATTTGCCCTATATGCGATTTGAACCTAGTCCTACCTACTCATAACTACGCGCCGCTGCCCCTATGCTACCGAATGCTTATAACATTTTGGTCGCTGATATGGCATAAGAGACCAAATGAATACCTCCAACTATTTGTTGTATCACATAAGCTATAGATTTTTCAAACACACAGACGTGTGTGTGTGTGTGTGTGTGTGTGTGTGTGTGTGTGTGTGTGTGTGTGTGTGTGTGTGTGTGTGTGTGTGTGTGTGTATGTTTATTTATAGAAAATCAATCTATTTAATATAGTCCAATAACTACATATTTTATTTGATTCTAATAAATCTGTGATTCGGTTTCATCAGTTTAACATTTTCATCTGTTCAAAAAAACAATTTAGTCAAGTTCACTGAATGGATCTAGTTATTTTTTTTAAATTTACCTTAAATAAAATATTTGTAGAGTTAAGCATTTTTCTATTTGATTGAACTAATGGTCCATCTTTATTGTAACACTCATATCAAAGGGGCGGGGGGTAGTGAAGGTGGAGAGAGAGGAATTATATATATATATATATATATATATATAAAATAGGCGGGGGGTAGTGAATTCCTCTCTCTCCACCTTCACTGCCCCCCGCCCCCTTGATATGAGTGTTGCAATAAAGATGGACCATTAGTTCAATCAAATAGAAAAATGCTTAACTCTACAAATATTCTATTTAAGGTAAATTAAAAAAATAACTAGATCCATTCAGTGAACTTGACTAAATTGTTTTTTTGAACAGATGAAAATGTTAAACTGATGAAACCGAATCACAGATTTATTAGGATCAAATAAAATATGTAGTTATTGGACGGTATTAAATAGATTGATTTTCTATAAATAAACATTTTTAAAATCAATCATTTTAATAATGGAATGCAATAGGAAAAATTTGGTTCTATGAAAAATCTAGTTAATACAAATTTTTAAAAAATCAAATAGACGCGGTTAGTTAATATCATAATATTTAGCGGGAAAAAATAAAAATATGCTTCATACATACACGTGGAAATATTTTTTTAATTTTCGACGTGCTAAAAATGAAAACAAGGAAAAATCAAACATCTTATTTGAAATCGACGGTAATCGGCCGTCGCCATTTATCAACTCATTATTGAATAAACAAAAAAAAACAAAACGAACAAAAACAAAAAGAAAAAATCGAATGAGGTTGAATTCTAAACCGACAATTTCAATCCTTCAGAACATGAAATAGACTATAATTAACACCCTATCGTTCCATATAGAAATCAACATTATATGTTATTTAGATATACACTGCCAGCTAAAAGTTTTCGGACACTCCACATGATCGCAAAACTTTTGATCGCTGGATAATTGCCAAATAATGTTAGAGTAATATAATTCATTTCATTTATTATTTCACGAAGATACTATAAAGATCTATATGATTAAGTAATTTCACAGAGCTTTATAGTATCTTCGTAAAATAATTATTATTCTACCATAAGTTTGCAATGATCCAAAGTGATATTAAGTTTTGCAGTTATCGGAAGTGTCCGAATACTTTTGACTGGTAGTGTATATTCGAATATATTAACGCAACCACATATTTCGAGTATTATATATATATATATATATATATATATATATATATATAAAGTATTATATAATATATACCGTCGCTTAAATGTTTGGATACACCAGTCGATATTTCTTGCTGCACTAAACGTCACATAGCTTCGTAAAAAAAAGATAACCAAATTTACCGAACGGCGTTTTGACGGGAATAAATTCAGCTGTATGTTGCTTTTCTGAAATATTTTTTTATCATTTTCTTTTCGACCCGGTACGCACTTTTATGCGTGACTGATTTTCGGCTTTTTTTCGACCATCAAGAATTGAACGCATGACTTATGGAAAAAAAATTGTTACGTTTATCCATGATGAACTTAAACGGGGTAGCAGGAACTTCATTTGCGTTTTTTATAAAGTTTTGTACGATTTTTTTCGCAATGTTATTTCATTTTTTGCTAAAAAGACTAATTCTAGATAATGCAATGTAACTCAAGAACTAGAGGGCTTAAGAAGAAATGTCAAAAACGAAAAACGTCGCATAAGCTTATACTGGATAGACTGGCATTTTTTAAAGAATTTTCCTGTGAGATTTTTTCTCACAGGAAAATGCCTATTAATCCGATAGAATTGGAGTAAGACTGTATACACAAGCATTCTTTTATCAATTGCCTATAAAATAATAATAAATCGATATTGAGCAAATTTGATTGTTTTCGCATATTAATATTGGACTATTAATTTGATAAGGGGACGATGTATTTTTATTAATTTCGTATTATTTTCGTCATCGAACGGGTTACTGATCAGGTCACAATGGAATGATGATGGAGGAGATATCGAATTTGGGCCGAAAGCAGGTTAGGTGGAGTCGAGGCAACAGTTTGAGATTGAAAGCAGGTTAAGGAGGCCTGTGCTCTGCACGTTTCACCGAAACTGGGGGGTCGAGAGAAGGTTTGGGAGGTCTATCAGAGGCTACCTTGGGCCAAGAGGAGGTCTCTTCATGGCACTGAACTCGACACATGAGGTTTCGTAGGTTCAACGGAGGCTGGCGGCTTATGTATTACAAAAGAAATGGGTCCTGCGAGGGTTCAGAGGAGGCTAAAAATTTCGACTCGGGGTGTCTCCAGATTTAAAACGATTGAACCAACGCTGGACTGTTCGATGAGAAACTACGTTCTCGCTGAATGCATCCTGTATATTTTTAGCAGTTGTGCTTGCGTTCGTGCCGCGCCGCCACTCGTAAAAAATGATCGCTCGAAGTTGCTCCTGCGAGATCGAAGCCATTTCTGTCCACTAGAACGCGCGCTCGCCCTTTTGTACCCTGTCACGCGGAAGAGTAGAAAACATTCTAGAATATTCTCGACATAGCTCGATGTCATATTGCGTCAATACGTAAAAAGACATTTTTAAAATTTTTGCGACAAAACTTTTTTATCAATCTGATATATTGGTTGATTCGAATTAATGTCTGATCGCGGAGTGCCACCGATGTGTGAGATTGTTGCAATACTTGTTGAACGATTATTAGACATTCGAAAAGCAGTGCATTGATTTTCAAACGACAATATTAAAATTCATAAACGGTATCTGTAAAAAGACTTCCTGCACTTTTATATTAATTTTGATACAGATTTTTTTACAGTGTATAATTCATAATAAAAAAATGGTCTCACCATCAATCTGCTATGACTGGACCATAGAGTGCACCTTCCTCTTCTTCAAAAAAGTCACGCAAGGCCGTTTTCTCTTTTTTTGATCTGACACACTAGACGACGACCTTAAGGCCTTATAACGAGATTTCGTCGATTTTCGAAGGTACTTTTCTAGACGCGGTTAAAAAAAATGACGCATATATTGACAACATTTTTTTTCACATCATGCACATGGTTAAGTATATGTAGAAAAATCAGAAATATTAACAAATGGCGGAGATATAACATAATGAAGCAATGTATTTTTTTGCGCGCGCGTTGATGATAAAGTTCTCGGCATCGATGTGGATGTCTGAAAAAAATGAACATATTCATAATTGCATAATGAATGTATCTTCCGTGTGAACCAACAATATTATTTAAAAAATATTATTATAATAAACATTGGAAACTTAAAATTTTTTACTCAATTTTCTGTCGGTATTTTATTTTTTATATTTTTTTGTGTCATTGAAATTTTTGTTTCGGTGGTTCACACGATAGGTGATGATACTAAGAATATGTTGTAAAAATTTCAAAGCGATCTGAACCTTCGTTCAAGAGTTAGAACTTTCACAAGGTTCAAAAAATTTAAAAAAAAATAAAAATTTTTTAAATGCTTCGCGTATATAAGGCCTTAAACGTTCAAGTACGATTTACACAACGAAAATGCCAACTCAGCGTGAATCTGCTATGCCAGGTCCACATAATACACAAACTTTTTTAAATTTGTGCAAAAAAAAATTTCAATTTTTTCCACCTGTCACATGGGATGGCCACCTTCAAGTTTGAAGTATGGTGCCGCTCACCGTCCGACTGTTCCAAGCTGCAGCTCATTCAATATTAGGAATATTTCCATGAAATTGAAATTAAAAGGTCACACTATCGAATAAAAATATTTTTGGAAAATGCATTTTTTGACCCACCTAGGTAGATATAGGTCAATTATTGGTAGCCCCATAATTGACCAATCCTTTTCGCAACATTTTGTTTTCTTTCTTCGACGAAATTTTGCAACCTCACCTCGGCACTGTCGCGCCCGCAGATTCATGGAGGATTGGCTCAAGGCGGCTGACAGCGTGATCGAAAAACTGCGACTCAAGAGCTCGAGTATCAAGCAGCAGATAAAAAGAGCGAGGCACCAATTGCGCCAGAGGCAGGAACTCGGCGAGACCCTTCATCCGATAGATTTTCAGCAGCTCGCCATCGAGAATCAAGATTACATGAAGCAAATCGAGGAGAAAAATCGATATCTCATCGATCTCAAAAAAGTTACCGGTAAACTATTAATTTTTTTTTTTCAAATCGAGAGAATAAAATATTTTTACTTTTTTCGAACATTGGAAACGTTTTATTTATAAAATATATTTATAAAATATATTTATATATGAAAAACATTTTATATATACAGTCGGTAACAAAATTGAGTGGACACGAGTAACAGATGGGCCTTGTTCTAACTTGCAGATCTAATATTTTATCGATTCCATTCTATACAATTTTAACTTACCTGTCTGAAGTCCTTCAGTAATTCCATATATAATACACATTTTAAAAAAATGATTATCGGGAACTACATTGATTAATAGAAATATATTGTAAGTCGAAGGTGGACAAAATAAAGTGGACATTTCAACAGCTCAATGTTTTATGCCGAATATTGCAATTTAATACTTCGTGTGTCCTCCTTTACCTTTAATTGCAGCTTGTAGTCGTTTTGGAATACTTTCCACGAGATTTTCAATAAGGTTTTTATCTATATTTTCCCAGGACGATTTTATTTCCTCGAAAAAGCTCCGTTTGTTTGTTCTTTGTGTTTTTGGAATTTTTTTATCGATTAGGGCCCTTAAATTTTCGATGGGGTTTATATCGGGACTTTGTGCAGGCGACTCTAAGACCCTTATTTTCGCATCTTAGAAAAAATTTTTTGTTTTCTTCGCGGTATGCTTCGGATCGTTGTCTTGCTGATAGATAAAATCGTCAGAAATTCCCATTTTATCGACCGACTCTTCTAAATTCTCGTTTATGATGGTGATGTACAGATAGGCATTCATTATTGTGTCGATCAGAACTAAATTCCCTACCGCGTTAAATGAAAAACACCCCCACACCATTACGGAACCACCGCCAAACTTTACAGTGGGAGTTATCAATTGTTCTTTAAACACCTCGGTCGATTTTCTCCACGCTGTTGATCTTTTTTTCATGCCAAACAGTTCAAACTTGCTTTCATCGCTCCACACAACGTTTTTCCAAAAGGAAATTGGCTTATTCACATATTTTTTTGCAAATCTTAGCCGTTTCCGTTTATTCGAGCTGTTCATAAACGGCTTTCGTCGAGATACACGACTATACAACGATGCTTCTTTCAATCTACGCGACACGGTTTTCGTCGATATGTCCAGGTCCAGTCTCTCGACTAATTCACGTCGTGTTATCATGGGTTCGCGTCTGCATTCTCTAACAATGCGTCGATCGCATGTATCCGTTGTGCATCGCTTGCGACCGCGATCTCTTAAATTATCTGTTGTATTGTATTTTAAATACTTTTTCCACATTTTATGGACAGCACTTTTAGAAACCTTATATTTTTCACCGATGACTCTGTAACTGAGCCCTCCAAGTCGGTCAGAAATAATTAAATTTCTAATTTGCAAGGAAATTTCTTCGTGACTGCTCATTGCTACGTGAATCGAATAACTGGCACTCAAAACGATGCTTTGTTGAAATGAAGAAACAGATACAATTTGTTAGCACATGAAAACGTTGTTTACTAACATAGTTGGTGTGCGTAAACCACCTGACCCCGCTATGTGAACAGTGTCCACTTAATTTTGTCCATCTCTCGAGAACAATACTGTCGTTCATAAATGTTTGTCATAAAATATTATCAGAGTTATTATTGGTACATTGGGAGAAATTACGTATAAATATATAATCTTCAATTAAAAAAACAAATTGATAAAAATTAACTGGAGGAATCGTGTAATTTTGGCCAATCTCTTCAAATCAGTCAGGTGTCCACTCAATTTTGTCACCGACTGTATATATATATACACACACACACAGTGTTAATGGTAACAATAAAATAACAATAATAATGGTAATAATCATGATCGTAAAAATAATAATAACGAGCGATATACAGGGTGTCCCTCTTATCACCGCCACCCGAAATACCTCAGTAATTATCGACGTCACAAAAAAATGTTCCAGACAAAAGTTTTACGGTGTGAAATTTTTTTTTTTATTTCGGTTTTTCAATTTTTTTTATTTCGGTAGAGCCGCTGATGCACCGTGAAGGTCACCTCCACTTTCTTAAATGGAATGGTACATTTTTTTCAACCATCTTGTGGAGCACCTCAAGAGACATAAAAAACATTCGGGGGTCAAAGTCGTTCAAGGTCATCCAAGGTCACCCATTTAGATTTGTATCATAGATACTGACCTTGAATGACCTTGAACGACTTTGACCCCCAATGTTTTTTATGGGGCTTGAGGTGCTCCACACGATGGTTGAAAAAAAATGTACCATTCCATTTTAAGAAGTGGAGGTGACATGTACTGTGCGTCAGCGCCTCCACCGAAATAGATTTTAAAAATGGTCGCAATTGATGGCCCCTTTCACACCGTAAAACTTTTGTCTGGAGCATTTTTTTGTGACGTCGAGAATTACCGAGTTATTTCGGGTCGCAGACATAAGAGAGACACCCTGTATATATTCCGGGTGTCCCATTTTAATCTCAAGGAGACAGTCCACTTTGGAGCCACGAAAAAAAGGCTATTTTCGCGATTTTTTTTGAGGATTTTATAAAAGATATGAATATAAAAGTTGTTGGGCTTGATAAATAAAGTCGTGAATGGCATTTTTAAAAAATTCATTTTTATTCCTTTTTAAGGCGTTACCCTCACTTGTAGCGCAAAAAAAAGGCCTTTTTCATGAATTTTTTTAAAGAAAACTACAAAACTTTTTTAATCGATCAATATACCATCTTAAAGAACACATCTTGAAGAACTTTCAGTAATTTTTTTATTGAAAAATATTACATTGTTTAGTGGCAAATGGCCGTCAATGAAATAATGTTTTTATATACACGGTTTGCGGTGACTAACATTGCGGCGAAGTGGATCATCTGAAAAAAAATGCGGATGGATTTAGTCAAATATAAGTATAAACTAGTCTTTAATCGAAGGATTTTAAAAATATTCATTTTTCACAAAATGGCGGACAGTCAAAGTTAATGGTTCGATTTTAACGAAAAAAAACGGCCGTTTTTTGGCTATAAAACGGCCATTTTTTCGAAAAAAAAATCGAACGATTAAAGACTACATTTTTATGTATTAAATAAGCCTGCAACATTTCAAGAAGATCGGTTCATTAGTGTTCGAGTAATCTTGGTCACCGACTTCAGAAATGCCATTTTGAGAAAAACGCGTTTAAAGTTTCAATTTCACAACGGATTCTTCTCTTTCAACGCTCATATCTCAGTCAATTTTGTTCGGATCGACTTGAAATTTTCAGGACATATTCTCAAATACTTATACTTCAAAAAAATGCAATAAAAAATCGATTTTTTCAAAATCGCAAGTGGGGGTAACCCCTTAAGTACAAATACTATAGCTTAACGTAACGCCTCAAAAATAGGTGGGCTAGGTAGCTCCATCACAACTCGGCAACGGCTTGTCTGTAACGAAAAAATCAAAGTCCATTAGATTCAGCATGACACCAGCTACAAAATGACCCTCGGATATGGAGTTTTATCAAAAAATAAAAAAATGGCGGATGAAAAACGAAAAAAGTTTTTAAAAACGCGTTTTCTCGCAGTTTTTCGCAAAAAAAAGAGTAAAAATCAAAATTTTTAAACCATCGAGAGTCATCTTGTAGCGAATCGTGTTTACAATATGTGGTTCAAATTTCAAGTGAATCGGTTTATTAGTTTTAGAGATACGATGGAGCTAGATTTTGAAAACGTTGTTTCGAAGTTTATACTATGAAAAACTCTTACCTAAACTTAATCGGCAATTCCTGCACCGTACAAAATCTCATCTGATTGCTCATCATCGTCGATTTCTTCAAGTCTTGCTTGCTTTCGATTTTTTGAAATTTTCAAAGTTGACTGGCCCCTTAATAAAACTGTTAGGGTTCAAAAGGGGACGTTAAAAAAAATTTAGTGGCCCAAAATTCAAAATGGCGACGTTGAGATAGCCGACATGCTTTTTAAAATGCGATCATGAATTTGTTTTCACCAAAACATTTATCAGACCAAAACTAACAACTTTTGTAGAAAAAGTTTTTTGATGACGATCATAATTTTTAGGTGAGAATACCATTTTTAGCCGAAGTGACGAGATGCAGAGACCCAATCCTTGTTTGGGTTTGTTTGGGTTATCGAATAAACGCAAACAAACGCAAACAAACCCAAATAAATAGTGAAAAATGGTATTCTAACCTAAAAATTATGATCGTTATCAAAAAACCTTTCCTAAAAAAGCTGCTAGTTTTGGCCTGATAAATATTTTGGTGAAAAAAATCCATGGTGTCATTAAACAAAAAAAAACACGTCGGCGATCTTAACGTTGCATTTTGATTTTTCGACCAAAAAACATTTTTTTTACGCCCCCTTTGAACCCTAAAAGTTTTATTATACTCAATACTCGATCGGAGCAGTATTTTTTTCGAGATGAATCAAGTGTAAGATTAAAACGGGACACTTGGTATAGTTCCATTCGCCAAATATAATTTGGGGTTTTTCTACTAATTTCCATAGCCATTTTTATATACCTTGATTGAAATTTTCCCCCAAGTATCCTCCTCTTCCACCCCCATATTTCGAATCCTTGCAGCATTCCCACTTTTTACTATTATTCCCATTAGATAACATCTTCTTTTGAAGCTACTAATTTTTGCGATTCTTAACGGATTATTATTAACTAACATTACAAATAATAAGTATTGTTTTATTATGTTTTATTATCACGTATATAATATTTCTATAATATAATTATATTAATATTATCAATAATATTAATTTTTATAGTATAATAATATTAATTAAGTGGGGAGCGAGCGTCACTTCTCGCGTCGAAAAACTTAATATTATTATTATAGTAATAATGTAATATTGTTATCATTATCGATTTCTTATTATTTTTCATACAATTTTTTCTCATTTTTTCTAAGCACATTATAACATCGCCCTGACGTCGTACGAGCGAAAAATGGCGGAGAACATCGCCTTTCTCGATGGCATAAGGAAGGACATGAATGTTAGAAAAGCGCAGATCGTGAAGCTGCGAAACGATCAGGCGAGCACCCGGGCCGAGGTCGAACAGACCGAAAAACGGCTGGCGAAAATTGCCCGTCTCATGGACGAGTACACGGTATTTGAACCAATAATTTTCCTAATTTAAAAAATGCATTTGTTCCCCTTTTCTTTAACCCTTTGAAGCATACATTTTTCTTTACGCGCAATTGGCTTGAAATTTTGTACTCTGGGGTCTTCGGGGTCGCTGATTACGCACCTGCACTCAGAAGTTGGGAATTCAAGATGGCGGATCCAATATGGCGGACCATTAATGCAAAACGTCGTTTGATGATAGCGAAAGTTCGTACTCGGGGGTTTTCGGGGTCGCTGATTACGAATCTGCACTCAAAATTCGGGAATTCAAGATGGCGGACCATAAATGCAAAACGTCGTTTGATGATAGCGAAAGTTGGTACTCGGGGCTTTTCGGGCTCGCTGATTACGAATCTGCACTAAAAATCCGAGAATTCAAGATGGCAGATCCAATATGGCGGACCATAAAAGCAAAACGTTGTTTGATGATAGCGAAAGTTGGTACTCGGGGGTCTTCGGGGTCGCTGATTACGAATCTGTACTCAAAATCCGAGAATTCAAGATGGCGAATTCAAAATGGCGGACCATAAATGCAAAACGTTGTTTGATGATAGCGAAAGTTGGTACTCGGGGGTTTTCGGGGCCACTGATTACGAATCTGCACTCAAAATTCGAGAATTCAAGATGGCGGATTCAATATGGCGAACCATAAATGCACAACGTCGTTTGATGATAGCGAAAGTTGGTACTCGGGGGGTTTTCGGGGTCGCTGATTACGAATCTGCACTCAAAATTCGGGAATTCAAGATGGTGGATCCAACAAGGCGGATCATAAATGCGCAACATTGTTTGATGATAGCGAAAGTTGGTACTTGGGGGTTTTCGGGGTCGCTGATTACGAATCTGTACTCAAAATTCGAGAATTCAAGATGGCGGATTCAATATGGCGGACCATAAATGCAAAACGTTGTTTGATTATAGCAAAAGTTGGTGCTCGGGGGTTTTCGGGGTCGCTGATTGCGAATCTGCATTCAAAATTCGGGAATTCAAGATGGTGGATCCAACATGGCGGATCATAAATGCGCAACGTTGTTTGATGATAGCGAAAGTTGGTACTCGGTGGTTTTTGGGGTCGCTGAGTACGAATCTGCACTCAAAATTCGGGAATTCAAGATGGTGGATCCAACATGGCGGATCATAAATGCGCAACATTGTTTGATGATAGCGAAAGTTGGTACTTGGGGGTTTTCGGGGTCGCTGATTACGAATCTGCACTCAAAATTCGAGAATTCAAGATGGCCGATTCAATATGGCGGACCATAAATGCAAAACGTTGTTTGATTATAGCAAAAGTTGGTGCTCGGGGGTTTTCGGGGTCGCTGATTGCGAATCTGCATTCAAAATTCGGGAATTCAAGATGGTGGATCCAACATGGCGGTTCATAAATGCGCAACGTTGTTTGATGATAGCGAAAGTTGGTACTCGGGGGTTTTCGGGGTCGCTGATTACGAATCTGAACTCAAAATTCGGGTATTCAAGATGGTGGATCCAACATGGCGGATCATAAATGCGCAACGTTGTTTAATCATAGCGAAAGTTGGTACTGGGGGGTTTTCGGGGTCGCTGATTACGAATCTGCACTCAAAAATCGAGAATTCAAGATGGCGGATTCAATATGGCGGACCATAAATGCAAAACGTTGTTTGATGATAGCGAAAGTTGGTATTCGGGGGTTTTCGGGGTCGCTGATTACGAATCTGCATTCAAAATTCGGGAATTCAAGATGGCGGACCAGAAATGCACAACGTCGTTTGATTATAGCGAAAGTTGGTACTCGGGAGTTTTCGGGGTCGCTGATTGCGAATCTGCACTCAAAATTCGAGAATTCAAAATGGCGGATTCAATATGGCGGACCATAAATGCACAACGTCGTTTGATAATAGCGAAAGTTAGTACTCGGGGGTTTTCGGGGTCGCTGTTGCATGAAATGAGCTCCCAAAAAAAATAGATCATCAAATTTGGAAAAAATCCTGTAGTTTTTTGCCATTTACAGCCGCCATATTGGATCCGCCTTTTTTAGTTTGATGGTTTAGACTTCGGGCTGGTATTCAATCGATCAACAACCAAGTTTTTACCGATTTTTTGGTTATGGTTTACCTGCTAGATTAATCCTAATCAGATTTATGATGTAAAAAGTGCGTTTTTTGCACTTTCGTTATTGACGACACCCGCTACGTGATAAAGAAAAATTCAATAGGTATGTTTTAGTAGTTGTTGAAGTCCTAGGAACCTTGAAACGTATTTACAACCGCCATATTTAAGTAAAAAAACACTTTTGGATCGTCAAAATCTGAAGTGAATTAGGTGTAACACCAGTGTTACACTATGCCGCAAAGGTTTAGGCGGAAAACCAGTATAGGAGTACGTTTTTATAGTTACTTTTATAATTTTTTTTACAACGAATGAATGAATAGAATCAATTCAACCTTTGGGAGTATTTTATACACATTTTCAAACAAATATTTCAATTGTTTCGAGGCATTTTCTCTGTAAATATAGAACATATAACCTGCCGCCCATCGAAGGTTGCCATCAGATTCTGCTGTTTGTGTACACTCTGTAGGCCACAGTTTTAATCAGAAATCAATACGATTTGAAGATTGCTTTAAGAATATGTTTTGCTTCTATACGAACCAAACGCTGATCAAAAAATCGAAAATTGCATGTTTACAGGTGTGTAAACAAAAGGGTACAATTTTTCCATTGTTTGATAACCTTTTTTGCTATCAAAAATATACTCAAAACAATATGACCCCGAATTTAGGTTCATGTAGAGCGTAATTATATAAAAAAACTAACTATCACTTTGGAAAATTATAGGTTAGAAAGTTCTTGAGCTACGAGGGTGGGGTGAAAAGTTTCCGGCCTGACCAAGAGACGGTGCCACTAGGTCTAGTTTTGGAGCGGCGTCCTACAGTACCATTCCTACCGAGCTTTTATGTACAGTTTCAGCCCAATCGCTACGTTAGTTTGCGTTTGAGAGCACATTGCGCGAGACGCTTCCGTTGTTTTCGTAAAAATGGAAAAATTGGAAAAACGTGCTGTCATCAAATACTTCCATTTGAAAGGTTTTACACCAAAACAAATAAAAGAAGAGATGGATTCAGCACTAGGAGACTCCTCCCCATCATATTCAACTATTAATCAGTGGGTTTCTGAATTTAAAATTGGTCGTGTGAGCACCTCTGACGAGCTTCGCTCAGGACGGCCCGTTGAAGTCACAACTTCAGAGATGATTGAAAAAATCCATAAAATAGTGTTGGAGGACCGCAGGTTGAAAGTGCATGAGATAGCTGAGACCTGTAGGATGTCAGCTGAACGTGTGCGAAATATTTTGCACAACCATTTGAACATGGAAAAGCTGTGTGCAAGGTGGGTGCCGCGTTTGCTAACGCTCGACTAATCGAGCGTTTGCTAACGCTCGACGCTACCGACAATTTGGCGCTGTATAGACGTAATCCAAACGAATTTTTGCGTCGATTCATAACTGTTGATGAGACATGAGTCCACCACTACACTCCTGAAAGTAAAGAACAGTCAAAACAGTGGGTTGGAAAAGGGGAACCAAGCCCAAAGAAGGCAAAAACAATTTTATCGGCAAACAAGGTTATGGCTACTGTTTTTTGGGATGCGAGAGTTATGAGAAATGTATCAGTGTTGATGGAGATTATGTTGAAAAATAAAGCAAAAAAAATTTTTAAATATCGTTTTTCTTGGTCAGGCCGGAAACTTTTCACCCCACCCTCGTAGAGTGTACACAAATTGAAAAAAGTCGTTTTGAGAAAAACGTGTTTGAAAAAAAAATTACCGAAAACATAAAATTCACGGCAGTAATGAATTATTTATACTGCTCACCGGTTAATCAGCGAATAGTTTTACTAACAATTTATCGAGGAAAAAATCGTTTTTTTGAGTCATCTAAATTGGTTTCCCGCCTTAAAAATTAATTGGGTGAGAATGATGCAGTGACGTGACAACGGAAAAAAAATACGGAATAAAATTGAAATGGGTATTTCGTCAAAACAAACAGGCTCCGGACGTCCTCGACTTCGTCAAAGTCCAGGCGGAACTGCGGGAAATGCGGAAGACTTACAAACGCCTCGAGAGACACAGGAAAATTCAAGTGACGGCTCTGAAGAACTTCGGCAGACAGCGGACTCAGCTGGAACAGATGAAAAAAATGCGAAACACGAGCTTGGACTCGTTCGAAGCCTTTCCTTCGTCGTGAATATAAAAAAAAAAAAGAAAAATGATCACCTTTCAAAAAAAGTTATCAATATCACACCAAAAATTTTTCCGTTGTAACGCCGATTTGTCGCGTTTGTTTTCCTTCGACAGAAACGTATAATTCGGTTTGGAAAAAAAACAAAAAGAATCATAAACATACATAGATGTTTATTTGAATTTTTACCATATTGACGTATCTTGATTTATTTATATTTTGTCGTTTTTTGCTGAAATTTGTAGTGTTTATTATTTCCAATGATCAGACAAATCACTCTCCGAGATCGTCACTTTCCCCTGGAATAAAAAAACAAACAATTCCTTCGCAACAAAAAAAAATACGTAGAAGAAATTTTTTTGAATTTGGCTAAAATGAAGTTAAAAAGAACACGAAAAAATGCAACGTATTCAAATGACAAACTAATACAATACGTATATGGCATATACAGGGTGTCCCTCTTATCTCTGCCACCCGAAATATCTCGGTAATTATCGACGTCGCAAAAAAATGTTCCAGACAAAGGTTGTACGGTGTGAAGGGGGCGATCAAGGTCATTCAAGGTCAGTAACGATTATACAGATCTAAATAGATGACCTTGAATGACCTTGAATGACCTTGAATGACCTTGAATGACCTTGAACGACTTCAACCCCCTAATGTTTTTTATGCGGCTTGAGGTGCTCCACAAGAAGATTGAAAAAAAATGTACCATTCCATGTAAAAAAGTGGAGGTGACCTTCACTGTGAATTGATCGCATTTGATGGTCCCCTTCACACCGTACAACTTTTGTCTGGAACATTTTTTCGTGACGTCGATAATTACCGAGTTATTTCGGGTGGCAGAGATGAGCGGGACACCCTGTATATTCAAACATACGTGTGACGCAAGATTTTTTTGTTCGATGCTTGTTTTTATTTCGAAGGGGATTAATTTTTTTTCTTCTTTCAATTGAAAGTGCCAATCTCGTACAGCGATTCGTCTAGAGAACTTCGAAGGAGTGGACGCAATTATGTCCCAGCCGCAATTACCGCCTCATGTCCTACGGATATCGTCACAGATTGCTCCACGTGATAATTGAATATATATATATATATATATATATATATATATATATATATATATATATATATATATATATATATATATATATATATGTATGTATGTATGTATGTATATATATTTGTGTCGGAAATGGACGATTTTCCTAGTTTTTTTTGTCCTACGACACGCCGTGATTTTTTTTCTCTTCGTATTGTTGTCTCGCAACGGAAAATCCTAGTGAATCATCACGGAAAATAATTAATTAAGAAAAATGATGATTAATAATGGCGGTGGAGAAATAAGTCCGAAAAAAATTGTAATTAAAATTTAAAAGTTAAAAAATAGGACACCAAATGCAAACGAGAATATCAGTGTTTGTAGAGGAAGAAATCAAAATACAAAAATAAACTATCAAGTCATAATCCATGCGCGAAAAATATGAAGCTGGTAGGTAACGAATTAAGAATATAAATGTTTGTAGAGAAAATAAAATAAAAATTTACATCTAAATGTTTGTAGTGAAAAATTGAAATTAAAATAAAGAAATAAAATGATTATTCATAACAGCGATGGAGAAATAAGTCCGAAAAATGTGTACTTGAAATACGTGCAAATTTGTAGAGAAAGAAGTAAAAATGAAAAATTAAAATATCAAGTCATAATTCATGCAGTAAAAATATTGAGGTGGTAGGTAACAAATTAAGAATATACACGTTTGTTGAGAGAAAAATAAAAGTTTACATATGAAGGTTTACGGAGAAAGAATTGAAATTAAAATAAAGAAAAAAATGATTATTAACCCTTCGAGGTCACGCCCTTGGTCTGTAACTTAATGGTCGCATGGGGTCCGCGTGACCCCAGCCATGTATAAAAGATTTCCACGTTGATTCTATTGTTCTGAATGGCTTCTAAAAATGCAGGGTGTTAGTTTGAACCTTCAAGAATGTGGAATTCTTAGTATAATATTGTAATCGACATTTTAAACTATGGAAAAAATCAGGAAGGGCTCAATGCGTGAAAAAGCCATTTTTTTACTTAAAAAATCATCTTGCAATTTCCAACAACAAAAAATGTAGGGTCATGCTCTTGAAATATGACAGTTAAAGAAAAAAAAATAGCTTCATAATGGGCGTTTCAAAAGAAGGTATTTATTTCGACATTTGAAGAGGGCCCATTTCGAAGTAAAAAAAAGAACGATAATCGTGAAAGATGAGCAATTTATTCGCAAGAGCGGCTCGAAAAATTACGAGATCATAGTGTAAACATAATACATATGAAAGATATAAAAAGAAAATACATTGAAAAATGCACCATATTAAGGACGTATGGCAGCTACTGCAGAGTCGTTACAGAACTGATTATGCAATTTTCAAAAATCGCATTTAAAGACTAAATAAAATAATTGTAGTATTGATTGAAGCTAAAAAGGAGATTTACCACAGCTCAAAGTAAAACATGCGGTACAGAAAGAAGAATTTTCAATTTTTAACTGCAAATTTAGTTGCTGATTTGATGTACGTTTTCCCTGACGTTGTCGTGGTTACGACATACGAGCTAAAGAAATACGAAAACGGTCCCATTTAACTCGCAATATCTCGCAAAATATATGGGCACATGTCGATTTTTTATTTTTACCGTATCATGCATATTACAGCGATACCGCACAAAAGTTTTTTTTACAAAAGAGTACTCCGGAAATACCTTTTTTGCCAATGTAAAGGGAATTTTGGACGTACAGTCCTATGTTCCCCGTGTTAAATGACCCAACTTTGAATTCGTTTATCTCAGCATTCACGTGGGCAAATTTTGTTTTTTTAATCTCAAAAAGTTCTCGATATTTTCCTTTACAATATCAGTGAGTTTCAATTCGAACAGTAGTAAATAACTTAGTTGCCATACATCCTTAAAAAATCGTGAATAAATCTAGTTTGCACCCCACAGTCGACACAGATAAAAACTCTGTGCTTGTAGCACATTCTAAATGGCTTTATGGTTTTCCACCCGAGAAAAAATTGACATATATAAACATAAATCATCATGTATGATCTTGTCATAAATGATCATGAACGAAATTTGTCTCTATATAATCATGTATGATTACATGTGAGCATATATGGCTATATATTACTATATATGATTATATAGAGACAAATTTCGTTCATGATCATTTATGACAAGATCATACATGATTATTTATGTTTATATATGTCCATTTTTTTCCTGGGTATACAGATACAAATGGACAAATACTTTTTTTTTATAATACAAGTGTAAAATATGATTATATGAAGAAGTACAAAATGGGTTGACCTATTTGTGGTATTACGCAGGTAAATAAATAATAACGAAAAAAATATTTATGATTTGTATATATATTAACAAATATTTTAATCACCGTTTTAGTACGATTATAATAAAACAATAAAATATTATCAGCATCACATGCTGATTTTGCTGCTTATAGACAGTATTATATGAAAAATGACGAGCAGTATACATGATCCTATATG
>OX101795.1:19507569-19581711 GCA_944452715.1 Ophion slaviceki
TATAAAAAAATTCAGAGAACTGGAATTCTGAACCAAAAACCAAAGATTTGTTGGTTGCTGAGCGAGATTCAGGGCGGGAAACAAAATAAAAAACCTTGCGGGTCCATAAGACTCGTGTGAAAATTGGTGGAGGATCCATCCAAAGGGAGAGAGAGAGAGAGAGAGAGAGAGAGAGAGAGAGAGAGAGAAAGGCAGGAACACGATAGATAGAGCTTTGTAGTCACCGACTTGTAATCTCGTTTGTGAAACAAGCCGAAAGATTTATACACACACACGTACATGTATATATATATATGTGTGTGTGTGTGTGTGTGTGTGTGTGTGTGTGTGTGTGTGTGTGTGTGTGTGTGTGTGTGTGTGTGCGTGCGTGCGTGCGTGCGTGTGTGTGTGTGTGTGTGTGTGTGCGTGCGTGCGTGCGTGCGTGCGTGCGTGCGTGCGTGCGTGCGTGCGTGCGTGCGTGCGTGCGTGCGTGTGTGTGTGTGTGTGTGTAGTTCGTATTACTATCGTGCTATTTTCCTTCTCAAATGCCATCTTCTCCATCATATTTTGAAACATCGGAAGACCAAATAAAAATGAAAACCAAAATTTCAACGAAATTCCGAATAAAGCGAGGCAAAATTAATTTACGTACACTATGGTACTGCTCGCAACGCTTGACGCACCGAAAACGAGTGGTTTGTGCCAATTTGGGGCAATATGGACCCCCATTCTTCTTCTTCACTTTTGAAAAATCGCAATAATACGGACAAGAATATTGTTTTTTAATATTAGGTACGATATAAACACTGCAAGACATATGGGAAATTGTGTCAATACTTGGCACGAGAAAGAGGGTCAATTTTTTTCCCTCGTTATTCTTTTTTTGTGAATGGTCACTCTTGCATGGGAAAAAAACACGTATAAATATATACGTAAAGAGGCATACCAACTATATATAGAATATATATAAAAAACTATATATATATATATATATATATATATATATATATTTATATATACATACATATACATATATGTGTGTGTGTGTGTGAACGCAGAGCGTGGTTTTTTACCTTCCGTATCGTTGTTTTAACGCGTTGTAACATAATGTAGCGGATATTTTGAAAGAGAAAGAGATTTCGGGGCCCCGTTAATGATTTACCGGTCCGGAACAGGTAAATCTCGCTCTCTCTTTGCCTGAAGACTCTCTCTGTAAGAGGTCGCGAGACCCGTCCGTGGATGAACTGCGGCGTTCACGCTTCGATATTAACGCGGAGAGAAATGAGAAATTTCTCGGTTCATCCCTTCAACGATGTTATTGACGCGCGTGTCGATTTGTACACGTGTATACACACGCACGAACAATTTCTTTCCTTTTTTTTTCGTTTCACGTCCAGTTTTCACGGTGGCCCTTGCCCCGATAATCCTGTGAACGAGGGTGCAGGATATGAGCCAGTGGTGGGGCAAAATGGACCACTTGATTTTTTCAAGTGGTCCATATTGACTGCGTTTCCGCATCTCTAAGGACAGCGATAATTTTTCGACGCACTGACCGTTGTTCGCCGTTCGTTCTCCCTCAGGTGTTTTCATTATCGATGATTTTCGTTGTTTTTTGTTACCACTCCCATCGTGCGATCACTGTTGGCAAATGACAGAGAACGAAACGAAGCTCACGATTCTGAGGATCACCGGCGTAAAGACTTCTTTTTTGCACGAGGCAGAGTTTCGTGAAATAAAGAATAGATCTTTTTTTCACGAAACTCTGCCTCGTTCTAAAAAACTTTAGAACGGGGTCCATATTACCCCACCTAGGCGTCTAACTCGTCGAATCCCGGCGTTTCCTTTTACCCAAAATGTTCCGGTGCTCCAGAGGCTTCAACGGCGAAAGGATAACGCTAGGAAAAGGGGAACGGGCAATGGGGACCGAGGCGCGGAGACCCTTTTTCATCCTTTAACCTGGGCGCCAGGCGCCACGGTCTTTCACGCCTTCTTGACCGCCGCTACGGTAAGAGTGAAAGAGAGAGAGAGAGAGAGAGGCGCTCATCCTTTTTCTCTTACTGCTCATCGCTCTTCTCCTTCATCGGCTTCTCTTTCTTATATATACATTTTTTTTTCGTTACTATGAATATTTACATAATTGTTATTATTTTTATACTTAATTTATAATTTTTTTAGTACATTATTATTATGTATATATGTATTCATGTGTAATAATAATAATATATTCCCGAAGCGCGTGGGAGGGAGAAAGAGACCCACCACACCCACTCATAATAATAAACTTCGAAATTGTCTCGAAATAATAAAAATTCTTCTCGGTCACTCCAATATTTCTCATTTAAAAAGCCCCATCGATAAATTCTTCCACCCCACCCCCCTTGCCCTGCGCTCCCTCGTCGGCACGATATTTCCGGGCCCACCTGGAGTAAAACAAAGGCAAAAGGAACGAGAAAAAAAGAGGTGTGAATTTTATCGGACATTACCGTAATTTTAATTGAGAACCGGCCCTTTGGATCTCTTCTCGGGGTCTCTCCTTCGGTACTTTCCGGTGATTGAGATTTTTTTTTCTACCGGAAATCGATCTCGTTCGGGACGTGATTAAGGGGAGGGAGAAATTTATCGATTCCGTGATTCCCCTTCTTTATTTTATTTTTACGTTTCGATTTAAAAGGAAAAATGGAATTGTTTTTTATGGTTTGCAGGGGGCTCGATTAATTTTACACTTCGTCGAATTTACTTCGATCATATTATGTAACTGTTTTTTTTACCCTGCTTTTTATTCGTTTCATGGTTTTTTTTGTCACGTTCACGAAAATCAACGAAGTAAAAAGTTACATATTAAATTTATATTTATACTTACATTTATATATATATATATATATATATATATATATATATATATATATATATATATATATATATATATATATATATATATATATATATATATATATATATATATATATATATATTTAAAGGTCGCTACCGCGTGCAAGTCATTCTCGAATAATTTATTACCCACCCTCGTCGAGAAGGGATCGCTCAAAATGTAAAGGAGGGGGGGCGTACAAATTGACTAAACGCCGCGCTAATTTCATTTAGCGCCTGTCCTGGGACATACTCTTCGCACCATTCACAAGTATATGTATGTATGTATCGATCACTCTCACGGTGGGGGGTTGTTTATTTAATGTCCCGTAGGGTTTTGAGAGCGAACGTAAACGGTTCGTGGCCCTTTTAAAACGATCCCCGTCCCCTCAACCCTTTCACTTCATTATTTTTCCTTTTTTTTTTCTTTTCTTTTCCCTTCACGCTCGAGACCCGTCGATTTTCGTCAAGATCTTTCGAGTACCTGTTGCACTTGCTCGCTAGTCCCGACAAACTTGTCGAAATTATCGCCCAAGAAACCGATTTATTCTGACTTTTCAATTTAATTTTTGTTTGCTTCGTAATATTTATTTTGACACGAAGTGACGGGAACTTTTAATTTTTTTGTAATTTTTCGATAAATCATTTTTTATACTTTATTGGAGAAATAAATGTGATTTATTTTCATTAATTTTTTTATCGAACCCTTTGGAATTTAATTCGATTAAATTTGTTTTTCTTTTGGTGTATTTAAAAATTGACAAAAATTTATGTCGAGGTAATTAATTATTGGCGAATAAAATATATTTTGGTTAGGATAATTGTGCATTGATTGGGATAAAATTAACGCGGATTCCAATAAATTTATACCGAGGTGATCAGTGATCATTAGATTCAATTAATTGAAAATTCATTTGACTTTTTAGTGTTTGACAACACTAAAAAATTGAAAAAAAAATCAATTGACAAATCGCATTATCTCTCGATCATTGAATCTCCACTATTGAGGTATCGACTCGATCAATTGGCGTCGAAGAAAAAAAAAGAAAAAAAAACAGACAAATCAGATACGTGAATATATATGAGTTTTTATCGTTTCTTGGGCGTGACCGTGTGCGAGCTTCCGTTTCGAAAACATTATTACGAACTAACTGGCGACTGTATATGCGTGTCGATTTTTTTCCCTTTAATTTATTTTATTTCTCACCTCATCTCGCCCGTTCTCAGTTTTACGTTCTTGCGATGGCTCGCTTTTATAACCGTGGATAATTCGATGGCCTCGTTAACGTCGTCCCTTCATCGATTTTGGTCCGCAACATTTTCTAAATAAATTCGACAAAAAATGTAACTCGTAGGAGCGTAGAAAAATATAAAAATGGAAAGAAACGTTGAAGTTCTCGGTAATAATGGGAAAGCCAAATTAAAAATTAAACTAATCAGTTCACATTGATATTTATCAATAATAAATAATGAACAATCGATTGTCATTGGTATCGATACATAATTTTTTTAATGCCCATTAGATAAGGATAAAAATAATTACTGGAAAAAATCAACGTGAAAACTTACACTAGTATTCATAGTCGTTCCTTATTCCTCAAGGGACATCTACCAATACCGGCATTAGTCTAGAAACTCGAAGGAGCGTGAAAAAAGAAAAAAAATCAAGTTGTTTACAATGAGGAGCTAAACTCTAAAATTAAATTAGTGAATTGACGTTGACTTCTCGTTGTTATAGATATATTTTTTCTACTGGTAAAAATGAATATAAACACTTATTTTAGGAACTCGCTTTAGGAGCGTAAAAAAAAGAAAAAAAAAGAAAAACAAAACTGAAGTCCGCGGTCATAATGAGGAAGTAAAATTGAAAATTGAGTTAATTAGTCGACATCAATATCGATCAACAATAAATTATGAACCATCGATTCTCGTTTTCAATTCACGTTAGGTAAGAAAAAAAATTATCATTAAAAATGAAAGTAAACATTTACTTTGGAAACTCGTATAGGAGCGTGAAAAAAAGAAAAAGAAAAGCAATACGATGTACTCGTTAATAACGAGGATGTAAAATTTCAAATAAAATTAGTCAATTGACATTGATGTCGATCAATAATAAATAAAGAACAATCGATTCTCGTTATCAATGATGGATTTGTTTAAGTACACTTGAAATAAGAAATAACATAATTACTGGTAAAAATAAAAGAAAACATTAATTCTATAACTTAAATGTAATTAAGTATAATTTAAATATTGCAAATATAAAAATCTACAAAGCTTTATATATATATGCATATTTAACAAAAGACATTTGAAGTATTACAAACTTTTTTATCCAATGTTTAAATATAAATTCACGCATATATATATATATATATATATATATATATCGATATTTAAATTACTAAAAAATTGGATAAAAAGTTTGTAATACTTCAAATGTCTTTTGTTAAATATGCATATATAATGCTTCTTGGTAAGCCAAGCATTGAGAGCACGATCCTAGTATCGTGTGCGACCAACCAGCGTGCATAATCACATAATGTGGTTATCATGCCAATTGCGTAAATATTTGAGGCAATTTGTGGCATGCGATGTGACTGTTACAATATATATATATATATATATATATATATATATATATATATATATATATATATATATATATATGTATATTGAGGTTCAGCCTTTCGAACGTTCTGTGCAAATTCATCTCATTGAAATCAACAGAAAATCTTCCCCTACGCAGTCGCACAAGACCTCCCCTGCGGAACGAAAAAGCCGAGAGAAACTCGAAGGACCAGATAGTGCGTAAATAATTGACACAGGACGGTTTAACGTTCTCCGATCATTATATAGCTCAATTATTCATCATTATTATCACTATCGTGATTGGTATTTGTTGTAATTATCATTGAATTATAAATATTAAAATCTACTTAAGGGGGTTTACCAGTGCGAACGCTGAAAATTTGGGTGATTTTCGGGAATTTTTTGGAAGAAAAGTACTCAATTGAATGTTCCGGAAAATTAAGAATATATTTGGCTATATTTGACCTATATTACGTATTTTTTTCATAGAAAAATATTGAGATCCAAGCGACTGATGCGCTGCCTTCGGTAGCGCCAAAAAAAAGTTCCTCCACTGCTGACATGATTCCGGCCGATTGAGTAGCTGAAACCGAAAAAGGAAAAAATGTCGTTAGGGGAGACTTTGTCCTTGAAATTTTCAAAAAATCAATTTGAGCTCAACATGAGCAGCTAGAAGAAGAGGAGGGATGCCTCTATGGACCAGGCATTGCCGATTAGCGGTAATTATAAACACATTTGTGTAAACACATTACAAAACTTTAAACGCGTTTTTCTCGAAAACACGTTTTTAAAAATGGCTGACATTCTCCTGACCGCTGTAATTAACATATCGACCTGAAATTTGGAGAGCATACTCAGAAAATATGTCTTCACGGAATGACGGATCGTTTTTTCGATAGATACATTTTTGCATTTATTATTTATCTTTTTATGCGAAAAAAAAACGCGAAAATACGATTTTTTTTAAATTGCCTCCATTTTCCGAAATTTGTACTAAACGAAAAACCCATTCGTCATTCCATGACCAAAGGGTCATAGATTGATAATATGCTTTGAATTTGTGTTTCAGATCAACAAAGAGGGGGCAGTGATGTCAGCCGTTTACCTCCCACGATTTGAGGACCTGTTTTCGCGGAGCTGCAACAGCCGCCATTTTGGTTTTTTTTTTCAAAAAAAAAATTTTTAACGTTCGGTATATCATGAATAAAAGCAAGAAAAAAACTGCACTCAAAAAGCTTTACTCGTTTCCTTTAAAAAAAATAAAATGTAAATACCTGAAATATGGCACTCCAAGGACAAAGTCTCCGTTAAACTGGCAGGTATTTCCTGTACAATGACGTAGGATTTTCGAAAAATATCAAAATCTATCAAAATTGCGTAGTTATGAAAAGAATCCTGTTTTCTTGCTTATAAAATGGTCGTTTTTTTTTCAATGCCAAATCGCCAATTATCATGCAATCAAAAATATCTTACGTGATTGTAGAATAAATATATTCAAGAGTACTCAGTTCAAATTTCAAGTCAATCGGATAATTGCTCTTTGAGTTACAATGTCAGCAAATTTGAAAAATCTCATTTCGGGAAAAACGCGTTTAAAGAATTAACTCTCGATTTTTGCAAGACAAAATTATATAAATGAAAACGATATTCTTGAAAGTATAAACTGTCGAAAAAGGCAACGAAAAAAATCGATTTTTTTTTAAGTGTCACACTGGTATAGCCCCTTAAATTAATTGAATTATTTTGATTATTATTTTTTTTTAATTCATTTTTATAATTATTATTACCATGATTATGATGATCACTATTTTTTATAGTTATTACTGTTACGATTATCACTATCATTATCATGATTAAAATTTGTTTAATTATCACTGTCGTTATATTTATTACAATCATGATTGTTATTTTTGTCGACAATTATTTGAATAATTATTGTCGCAATAATTGTTGTCATTATTATTATCATTGTGTAACTATTTGTCTTGATAATTCTTTCTATCGTTACTATTATTATTATAAATGGAATAAAAAATCTCTAAGAATTATCAACAAATTGTTTTTTTATCCTCAGATTTAAGGGGGAACGGAGTAAAAGAAGAAGAAAAAAGATTCATTCATCAGAAGTCTCTGGGACTCGGAGCACTTCATTAAGAGATATCCCGTCTCGGCTCTTTCAGAGGTCTCTACAGATTTATCCAACTTTTTTTTATATATTTTTTTTTTTTTTTTTTTTGAGACTCGCGACCCTGACTCGCGCGGAGTTTGTCGAGAGCGTGTGAATGGATGTCCCTTCGCGAGTGCTGAGAGAAACAGAGAGAGCATCCGTGTGAAAGAGAAAAAGACAGGAAAAAAATGAAATAAAAGGAATAACGGGCAAGAAGAGCGAACGAAAAAAAAGAGAGATGCTGCCTTATAGTGTGTAGTAGTGACGAATAAGTCAAAAGTAGCGCGGGCAAGATATCGCAAAGTCATTCGTAGTAATGACGCGTGCGCCACAAGGCGCCGGGGACGCCCCCTGTACTTTTCTCACCCGAGTGCCCCGCTCCTCGCCGCCTCATCCCTCGCACGATCTACCGCGGGCTCCTTTGTACGGTACTCGAAAAAAAAAAAATCCATTCGGAATTAATATTTTTTCGAAGTTATGTCCACAATTTTCGTTAATTTTACCATTTTTGAATTATTTTGATTATTATCATATTTAGATATTATTATTATTTTTGAAAAATATTATTTATTTTTATTATTATTATTATTATTAGCACTAGTTAAAAATTTTTAACAATAATAATAGTGAATATATCGAGAATAAGTAACTATGTATTTCAGTTCATTCCAATTTCATTTTTATTTAATGAAATTCGAATTTCATTGTGATGGAATGAAATTCCAATTTATTTCAATGAAATAAAATTTCAATTTCATTACAAACGTCATTTCAATAATATTGATAATAATGATAAAAATATTGATAACAGTTTATAAATTCATTATGATGTTTATAATAATCATTGTTAATAACATAGAAATTGTTACCGTTTATTTTTAAAGAGTTAAAAAAATGAAGCCGGGATGATCAATTTTTTTCATGCAGAGATATCAAGTAATATGCAAAGAAGTGTAAAGAAGTGTACAAAATGATGAAAAAAAAATTGAAATGAGGATGCACTGCCTTATCTGCAGATGGAAAAGTGGATCGTTTTTGCATTACCGACGTATGAATTGGAATTACCGACCGAGGCGTATGGAAAAAGGTGCCGGTCAGGCAGGAGAGCGAGGGCGAAAAGGGGGTTGGTAAGTAGCTGGCGACGAACCTCGCCACCTGGTGGCCGTTTCCACCCGGACGTAAGTCCGCACCGAGACTCCAGCGCCATCTCGCGCCGTAGGCTCGAACCGTGTGGTCGTACCACGGTTGATAATGCAGGTATCCTTACCACGTGCTACCTACAGTCAAATCCAAGCAAAATATTGTCGCGGAAAATCGAAGAATCTTGAATATTTTCCACTTTATTTATAACTACCTCTGGAGATACGAAATTAACTAGTAATTATGTTTTTTTAAAATAAATCGCTCGACGATACAGCAAAATGAATGTACGCCACGGAGTAATGTAGATTTGTAGACGAGCGTCGGTAACCTACCCGCTGAGATATCATCTGTCAATCAACGCTGTTTTTCAAATATAAATTTAAATTCGAATTAATTAATTTTTGAGTGATGTAACGTTACCGGCTATTTTCCAAATCTCGTGCCATTAAATTCATCGAGGAGGGACAGTATTTTGAACAAAACACAAACGAACATTCGCCGAAGTATTTTCGAGTTCAAATGGATTTCGAGTTTGCTGCTTACGAAAATAAATAATATTCACAGTAATTCATAATCATAATAAACAATATTCATCGATTGCAATAATCATTTATGACAAATAAATGAATATAAAATAATTTTCGTAATAGTCGTCTACGAAAGGATTAAATTATCACAAACGTGTTTATTATTATAATCTGATAATTATTATTGTGTTCATTATTGACATTATTTTCATGAGTTATTGTTATTCTTATTATCATCACACGAGTATTAAGGCCCTATATACACAAAAAATTTCGAAATTAATTTTCTTTTTAATTTTATTCCATTTGCCTGAACGGTTAGGAATATTTTAAGCCTTACAGAATTGAAAAATTCCAAAAATTCCAAAAAAAAGATGACATTGCAATTATAATAGATACCGCTCGGCGCGCCCGACCGCCAACTTCAAAGCCGTTTTTCCACGATCCACTTTTTTGAACCTTGTAAAAGCTCTAACTCTTGAACGAAGGTTTAGATCGCTTTGAAATTTTTACAACATATTCTTAGTATCGTCACCTATCGTGTGAACCACAGAAACAAAAATTTCAATGAGACAGAAAAACTATAAAAAATAAAATACCGACAGAAAATTGAGCAAAAAATGTTGAGTTTCGAATTTTTATTATAATAATTTTTTTTAATATTGTTGGTTTACACTGAAGGTACATTCATTATAAAATTATAAATATGTTCATTGTTTTTCAGACACCAACATCGATGCCGAGAACTTTCACCATCAACGCGCGCGCGCAAAAAAATACATTGCTTTATTACGTTATATCTCCGCCATTTGTTAATATTTCAGATTTTTTTTTACATATACTTAGCCATGTGCATAAATGATCCGTTCTATTCATCCATTAATATTATTATTATTGTTGTTGTTGTTGGTGACGATGCTGTTGTTATTATTAAAGTTACTATCCTCACTACTGCTACGATTGTTGCTAAAATTATTATTATTATCGATATTGTTGATAAATTTGATATAAAAAAAATTGCTCACCCATCGATGTTTCTTTTTTTTTTCATCGTGATTTCTCGCCGTGAATATGGCCAAACGAGAAACCGAGCAGAGCCCAGCATTAAAAAGTAGAGACTCCTCCTCGAGCGAAGGAATCCACCCACACCTCGATCGTTTGTTGGCTCGCGTCACACGCTCCGCGGACTCTCAATGCTATAAAATTCTCGCGGTAGGATGAAAAAAAGCTTTGCTTAGAGAGGGGGAATCACGGAGTGTCGTACAGCCCCCTCATTACCATAACCGCTTCGTAACACACACGTATACGCGTGGGTCCAGTCGATGCTGCGCGGAGATCGTCGAGCGTTCGCGCGCGAGAGAGAGAGAGAGAGAGGGAAAAATCGTGACGACCCCGCGGCCTTCCGCGATGCATATGGGGCGCTCCGTGCAAAATGGACCACAAATCCTAAACGCGTTCGTCGATATCAGAGCTGAATTTTTCGGGGCCAGGTTGAAATTCCGAAATTTACTCGGCTATAACAGTGTGACACTTAAAAAAAATCGATTTTTTTTGCCTTTTTCGACATTTCACACTTTCAAGAATATCGTGTAAAAATTTCAACGCCGTATCTGTATAATTTTATATTGCAAAAATCGATAGTTAAATATTTAAACGCGTTTTTCTCGAAATGAGATTTTTCAAATTTGCTGACATTGTAACTCAAAGAGCAATTATCCGATTGACGTGAAATTTGAACTGAGTACTCTTGAATATATTTACATTTACAAAATGATCGTCAACCACGGTTATTTATTATTTTATAGATAATTGTTTGTTTTATTAATTATTTGACAAATAAAATAATATCATTTTAATAATTGTTTAATAAATATAATAATAATATATTAAGAAGCAACTGATAAAAGATTATTTTTCAAATAATTAATGATTGTTTATAGATGATCCATTGATTATTCATCGATGAGTAATGAAGGGGGTTTGCCAATGTGACACTTAAGACGTTACCCCCACTTGTAGCGCAAAAAAGGCCTTTTTCATGATTTTTTTTAAAGAAAACTACAAAACTTTTTTAATCGATCAATATACCATCTTAAAGAACACATCTTGAAGAACTTACAGTCATTTTTTCATTGAAAAATATTACATTGTTTAGTGGCAAATGGCCGTCAATGAAATAATGTTTTTATATACACGGTTTACGGTGACCAACATTGCGGCGAAGTGGATCATCTGAAAAAAAAATGCGAATGGATTTAGTCAAATATAAGTATAAACTAGTCTGTAATCGAAGGATTTAAAAAAATATTCATTTTTCACAAAATGGCGGACAGTCAAAGTTAATGGTTCGATTTTAACGAAAAAAACGGCCGTTTTTTGGCTATAAAACGGCAATTTTTTTCGAAAAAAAAAAAAAATCGAACGATTAAAGACTACATTTTTATGTATTAAAAAAGCCTGCAAAATTTCAAGAAGATCGGTTCATTAGTGTTCGAGTAATCTTGGACACCGACGTCAGAAATGCCGTTTTGAGAAAAGCGCATTTAAAGTTTCAATTTCAGTTTACACGAAGAAAATATTTTTTTTTGTAAACTTACATAGAGTCATCTATTCCGGGCCCATACAGAAGTATGGGCCCGGATACTTATACTTCAAAAAAATACAATAAAAAAATCGATTTTTTCAAAATCGCAAGTGGGGGTAACCCCTTAAAAAAAATCGATTTTTTTTTGCCTTTTCGACAGTTTATACTTTCAAGAATATGAGATGAGATTTATCAACTTGCTGACATTGTAACTCAAAAAGCAATTATTCGAATGACTTGAAATTCGAACTGAGTACTCTTGAATATATTCACTCCACAATGACGTAGGATATTTTTGATTGGATGAACATTGACGATTTGGCATTGAAAAAAACGACTATTTTATAGGCAAGAAAACAGACTTTTTTCAAAACTACGCCATTTTGTTAGATTTTGATATTTTTCGAAAATCCTACGTCATTGTACAGGAAATACCTTCCAGTTTAACGACATTTTTTCCTTTTTCGGTTTCAGCTACTCAATCGGCCGGAATCATGTCAGCAGTGGAGGAACTTTTTTTTGGCGCCTCCGAAGGCTCCAAAATCCAACATTCCGATAAGTCTGTTGAATCGCAATATTTTTCTATGAAAAAATTATGTAATATAGATTAAATATAGCAAAATATATTCTTAATTTTCCGAAACATTTAATTGAGTACTTATCTTCCAACAAATTCCCGAAAATCACCCAAATTTTCAGCGTTCACACTGGTATGGCCCCTTAAATCCGACAGTTTAAAATTCGGAATTTTAATGTTCCGAAATTCAAGATGGGACCGGGTTGAAATTCCGAACTTTGAAGGGTCAGAACGCTCAAACTCCGAAAGAATAGTACCCGAAAGATCAAAACTCCGAAATAATTTTACACGAAAGACCAAAATTCCGAAAATCTTAACACCGTCAAAATAATTCGGCTATGGAATTTTAAAAAGTTTCAAAATTTTCAATAAATCGACGAGTTATTTCAAGATTTTTTTAAAATTAAAAGTGGTTTTACCTCAATTTTGAAATTTGTCTAGACAATGTCATACGTTCTACATCATTTACAGTCAACTGTGTAGACTTTTGCTGGCATGATCTTGACATGAGGGCCGGGTTGAATTTCCGAACTTTGAATGCGCCGACGGTTTAAAATTCCTAATTTTAATGTTCCGAAATTACAAGGTTCGCCAAAATTATGCCAGCGAAAGTCTACACAGTTGACTGTAAATGATGTAGAACGTACAACATTTTCTAGACAAATTTAAAAATTGACGTAAAATCATTTCTTAATCAAAAAAAAAATTCTTGAAATAATTCGTCGATTTATTGAAAATTTTGAAACTTTTCAAACTTCCATAGCCGAATTATTTTGACGGTGTTCAGATTTTCGGAATTTTGGTCTTTCGTGTAAAATTCTTTCGGAGTTTCGAGCGCTCTGATCATTCAAAGTTCGGAATTTCAACCCAGCCCCAATTTTTCTCCTATTAGTCCACAAATAAATAACGTCAAGGATTTGTTTCAGATTTTTTTCCCCAATAGTTTTCGCGCCATAAATTCTCAAATGTCGAGTTCAGTTTTTCTTCAGTCCCGTTGGAATTTTAAAATATTATTAATAATAGTAATAATGAATAATGGTAAGTAAAATTCGAAAAATTTCAACAACAAATTGTTTGAATTTTGTTTTTTTTTTGCAAATCTGTAATACAATTTAGGAAACAATACTGAAAAAACATACTGACTGTCGAAAATGAGGTAGTATTTTATCCTGAAATGTTTTAGAAATTTTCAAAAAATTCAAAGATTTTTCATTAATTTTATTACTTTTCGATCTTTTGTCTTCTCAAATTTAACAAGTTACTAGTGCAAAGTTGTGAAAAAAGTCGAAAAAAATGGTCTTTTCATTTTGATGATGATTACACGATGTTTGGGAACAATACACTTGTTCCTTTAATTGTTTTGCAAAGCTTTGATCAATCGGTCCGGAAAAACGGTTCTATGAAACGATTGAAAAAATTACAAGGCGTACATTAATCTGAATCAAGACCTTGCAACGTTACTCTTTCCATCAATATTTGTAAAGTAGTGGTAGATTTACGGAAAAACCATAAAAAGTAATTTTTTATACATTTTCAAAATAATGTTAAGAGTGAAAAAAAAGTTCTCAAACATCAATGGAAGGGTCTCGTAGGAAATTTATTCAAATTTTCAAAGCTGCCCTTTAATTCACTGTGCGATCATTGGTTGCTGAAATATCGATGATTATAGACGAAAGGATTTGTTTTCATTCAACGTCGGATATCGCAGCAAAAAATTGACGTAGAGATACAAAAAAAAATCAAATTAAAGCTGAATAAACAAGCTAGCTGAGTCATGGATTGATTTAACTGAAAAACAATTCCCGAGCCTGTGGACGGTTGAAAAAAAAATTTGAAAATGTTTGTCTCGCGCTATTTCTTATGATGGCGCGATAATGGTAGCTCATAAATAGTGGTTGCCAATATATCTCAAAACTAGAAACTTGAAGCTTCAAAATCCCTTTTTCCATCTGGATACGACCAATTTTCACACAAATACAGCGCCTCAAAAAACAACAAATTTTTTTTTTCAATTTCTGTTCCTCCATTTTTCGGGGTGGTGTAATCAATAAAATGATAATGAAAAAAATTGTTGCCATAACAATAGTACTCATAATAATAATAACAATAAAATAAACTCTTTCTCGAGAAGAGATAATTCGAGTGAATTATTGTTTTAAATTTTAAGAAAAAGTGTGCGAGGTTTCATAAATAACAGAATTTTTTTTTAAATAATTAAGGTTGTTCAATGATCTGATGGTTGAAATTTTTTTTTATATAGATTCGATTTTGACTGGAAATACTTGCGGGACTGTGCGCTCGATTCCTTCCACGAACATTTCGTGCAAATGTTTCCATACTCAAACCATTGGTTTTCACACCTCGAATGAAGGGAGAAAAAAAACGAAAGAAAAAGTGGGAAAAGAATCGTTTCACGTGTTCCGTGAATTTTCCTATGATGATAAAGTGCAAGCACCGCGATCTTGTTCACCTCCGGCTGAGGCTGGAGAAGTTATTCTATTTTCTTTTTTATTTTCCACGCGACTCGGGACCACGATATTCTCGCGAGCGCCGAGATATTTTCTCTCCCCCATCATGGGAACGATATTACAACCGAGAGAAAGATAATATAACTATGTAGATGACGAATAAAAACGTTAGCACACTGAGACCATTTAAAGGGGCCATGTTGAAATTCCGAACTTTGAATGATCAGAACGCTCAAAACTCCGAAAATATACTACCCCGAAAGATCAAAACTCCGAAAGAATTTTACACGAAAGACCAAAACTCCGAAAATCTGAACACCGTCAAAATAATTCGGCTATGGAAGTTTTCAAAGTTTCAAAATTTTCAAAACCACGTTTTTCAAATCGGTACCCATAATTTCTCGAAAACCAATGAACCGATTGTCTTGAGGATTTTTGTGGTTATTCTATACACCATTATCTAGTACTTGTCATAGGATCTTTTTCCGTTACTTAGTTCTTGTTTTGTAGGCAAAATAATGACTAATTTTTGGCCCAGAAATCACTATTTATGTTCAAACGTCCGCCATTTTGTCATAAATCGATATTTTCAAAATCGACTATGACAAGTACTAGATTATAGTATCTAATTTAATGATCTTTTTGGTTTTTTTTTCAAATGATTTTTGAAGAAACGCCGGTGGGTACCGTATACGCAGATTTTTTTACGACGCTCAAACCCATTAAGAGGTTGCCATGAGTTGCCCAATGTTACGATCAGGCCAATATTGGGACCATCGTATAAGCCAATAAAAGAGAAACAACATTGGCCCATTACTGTTCCGCTCTAAACTGAAAACTGGCACAATATCGGCCCATCCCTAAAGCCCGTCCTGGCCCATCTTTAAAAACTAATAAACAGCCGTGATAGTTAAACTAAATTTGCCAATTTAAAAACTGGGAATACTAAAATACTGACAATTCCATTGGCCCAATATTTTTCCGTTATAAATTGAAAACCGGCACAATATCGGCCCATCGTTTAAAACCAATAAATAGCCGTGATGGTTGAACTATATTTGCCAATTTAAAAACTGGTAATGCTAAAATACGAGCAATTACATTGGCCCATTATTGTCCCGTTATAAATTGAGAACCGGCATAATATCGGCCCATTACTAAAGATTATCGTGGCCCTTTCAAAACCAATAAACAGCAGTGATAGTTAAACTAAATTTGCCAATCCTAAAGATGGCAATCCTAAAATACTGGCTCTTACATTGGCTCATCATTGTCTCGTTCTAAATTGAAAACCGACACAATATCGGCCCATAGTTAAAACCTATCATAGCCCATCTTTTAAATTCATTAAAGAGTCATGATAGATAAACAATATTTGCCAATTTTTAAACTGGTGATGCTGAAGTACTGCCAATTACATTGGCCCATTATTGTTCCGTTATAAATTGACAATTGGCACAATATCAGCCCATTACTAAAACCTATCCGGGCCCATCTGTTAAAACCAATGAACAGCCGTGATAGTTCATCGAAATTTGCCAATTTTAAAACTGGCAATGCTAAAATACTGGAAATTACATTTAATTAATCTAAGCCCTTTATTGGCTAAGTGGGTCGGACCATACCTGCTTTTATTTTATTTAAGCCTTGGGTTATTCATTACCTGTATATTGTGCCAGAATAGGCAAATAACTGGCACGTCATATATTAATCGTCTATATTTTGTAGTTCAGTTTTTGTAATCAAGGCTTGGCCTATTATTGGCATTTGTAAATAACCAACATAAGTAAGTAAAATATGCCAATTTTGAAACTTGTCATATACGCAAATCACAATTTATTTTAAGGTCATTCCATGAAATATGTATCCATAAGGACCAATCTCGGGCCAATCTTGGCCCGATATAGGTTGAATATTTATCACGCACTCAAACAAACCCAAACAAACTCACGGCCCAATATTCTAGATAGACTAACTTCTAGATAGACCAACTGTGACGGCTCATCATAGAGCCAGTGGTCATTTTCTACATAGGCCCTTTAAGAGGGCCCAGATAGGGCCAAGTGCAATCACCAACATTGCCGCTACAATGAATTAAATCATTGGCCCAATTGGCTCTGTTGGCCGATATCGGGCCGTTCTTCTCATTTCTACAAAGGCACCTCATTGGTAAACACTCACGGCCCAATATTCTAGAAACCCGAGTCGAAATTTTCGAGCCGCGTTCAACCCACAAAATGAAGGCGAGCAGAAATCGGCGTGAGCGGGTTATTGGGTATCTAAAGGAGGGTACAATGTTTAAAAGTACCATGCGTTAGAGCCTCCGATGAACCTCCGACATGGCAGAAAGTAGACTTTTTGACTCAAAGGAGGTCAGGGAGGGTCACAATTGAACCTACGGAACCTCAGGTGGGCCTACTTCGAGCGCTCCCGCAGAACCTACTGCCCCCCCTTTCGGCCTACTGTACACGGCTAAATAAAAAAATTAATTTATATAGAATCTATTTAAATAAAATAGGTTTTTTTTCCTTGTCTCCCAGCCTACTACGATCATATTTCTTTCAAATATATTTATATATGTTAATAAAGATGAGATTCAAATTAATCTTCATTTGCTTACAATGTACACTGTAAAGCTTAGTGTACTATATGCAAAAAATATTTCATAAATCGAAAATAATATGAACGCATTATTTGAGAGCTTTACTACAAGATTTTTCATCGTAATTCGTCATTCCCTGGCCTTTGGAAATGATTTTTTTCGAAGAAAATATTTGCCCTATATGCGAATTGAACCTAATCCTTACCTACTCATAACTACGCGCCGCTGCCCCTATGCTACCGAGTGCTTATAACATTTTGGTCGCTGATATGGCATAAGAGACCAAATGAATACCTCCAACTATTTGTTGTATCACATAAGCTATAGATTTTTCAAACACACAGCACACACACACACGCGCGCGCGCGTGTGTGTGTGTGTGTGTGTATGTATATGTTTATTTATAGAAAATCAATCTATTTAATATCGTCCAATAACTACATATTTTATTTGATTCTAATAAATCTGTGATTCGGTTTCATCACTTTAACATTTTCATCTGTTCAAAAAAACAATTTAGTCAAGTTCACTGAATGGATCTAGTTATTTTTTTTTAATTTACTTTAAATAAAATATTTGTAGAGTTAAGCATTTTTCTATTTGATTGAACTAATGGTCCATCTTTATTGTAACACTCATATCAAAGGGGCGGGGGGTAGTGAAGGTGGAGAGAGAGGAATTATATATATATATATAATAGGCGGCGGGTAGTGAATTCCTCTCTCTCCACCTTCACTACCCCCCGCCCCCTTGATATGAGTGTTGCAATAAAGATGGACCATTAGTTCAATCAAATAGAAAAATGCTTAACTCTACAAATATTCTATTTAAGGTAAATTAAAAAAAATAACTAGATCCATTCAGTGAACTTGACTAAATTGTTTTTTTGAACAGATGAAAATGTTAAACTGATGAAACCGAATCACAGATTTATTAGGATCAAATAAAATATGTAGTTATTGGACGGTATTAAATATATTGATTTTCTATAAATAAACATTTTTAAAATCAATCATTTTGACAATGGAATGCAATAGGAAAAATTTGGTTCTATGAAAAATCTAGTTAATACAAATTTAAAAAAAATCAAATGGACGCGGTTAGTTAATATCATAATATTTAGCGGGAAAAAATAAAAATATGCTTCATACATACACGTGGAAATATTTTTTTAATTTTCGACGTGCTAAAAATGAAAACAAGGAAAAATCAAACATCTTATTTGAAATCGACGGTAATCGGCCGTCGCCATTTATCAACTCATTATTGAATAAACAAAAAAAAACAAAACGAACAAAAACAAAAAGAAAAAATCGAATGAGGTTGAATTCTAAACCGACAATTTCAATCCTTCAGAACATGAAATAGACTATAATTAACACCCTGTCGCTCCATATAGAAATCAACATTATATGTTATTTAGATATACACTGCCAGCTAAAAGTTTTCGGACACTCCACATAATCGCAAAACTTTTGAGCGCTGGATAATTGCCAAATAATGTTAGAGTAATATAATTCATTTCATTTATTATTTCACGAAGATACTATAAAGATCTATATGATTAAGTAATTTCACAGAGCTTTATAGTATCTTCGTAAAATAATTATTATTCTACCATAAGTTTGCAATGATCCAAAGTGATATTAAGTTTTGCAGTTATCTGAAGTGTCCGAATACTTTTGACTGGTAGTGTATATTCGAATATATTAACGCAACCACATATTTCGAGTATTATATATATATATATATATATATATATATATATATATATATATAATATACCGTCGCTTAAATGTTTGGATACACCAGTCGATATTTCTTGCTGCATTAAAAGTCACATAGCTTCGTAAAAAAAAGATAACCAAATTTACCGAACGGCGTTTTGACGGGAATAAATTCAGCTGTATGTTGCTTTTCTGAAATATTTTTTTATCATTTTCTTTTCGACCCGGTACGCACTTTTATACGTGACTGATTTTCGGCTTTTTTTCAACCATCAAGAATTGAACGCATGACTTATGGAAAAAAATTGTTACGTTTATCCATGATGAACTTAAACGGGGTAGCAGGAACTTCATTTGCGTTTTTTATAATGTTTTGTACGATTTTTTTCGCAATGTTATTTCATTTTTTGCTAAAAAGACTAATTCTAGATAATGCAATGTAACTCAAGAACTAGAGGGCTTAAGAAGAAATGTCAAGAACGAAAAACGTCGCGTAAGCTTATACTGGATAGACTGGCATTTTTTAAAGAATTTTCCTGTGAGATTTTTTCTCACAGGAAAATGCCTATTAATCCGATCGAATTGGAGTAAGACTGTATACACAAGCATTCTTTTATCAATTGCCTATAAAATAATAATAAATCGATATTGAGCAAATTTGATTGTTTTCGCATATTAATATTGGACTATTAATTTGATAAGGGGACGATGTATTTTTATTAATTTCGTATTATTTTCGTCATCGAACGGGTTACCGATCAGGTCACAATGGAATGATGATGGAGGAGATATCGAATTTGGGCCGAAAGCAGGTTAGGTGGGGTCGAGGCAACAGTTTGAGATTGAAAGCAGGTTAAGGAGGCCTGTGCTCTGCACGTTTCACTGAAACTGGGAGTCGAGAGAAGGTTTGGGAGGTCTAGCAGAGGCTACCCTGGGCCAAGAGGAGGTCTCTTCATGGCACTGGACTCGACAAATGAGGTTTCGTAGGTTCAACGGAGGCTGGCGGCTTATGTATTACAAAAGAAATGGGTCCTGCGAGGGTTCAGAGGAGGCTAAAAATTTCGACTCGGGAAGGCTAACTGCGAAGGCCCGTCACAGGCCCAATGGTCAATCTCTACATGGGGTACTTCCATAGACAATGTATTTTTCAAGATGTATTCAACATTTCAAGTGAATCGGTTGAAAATTGTCTGAGTTATGTTTCCGGCCAACTTAAAAAAAATGCAGTTTCGAGATAAACGCTGCACAGCCGCCGTGTTGAAATTAATCGCTTCAAAAAAATTATTTTGTATAGTCACTGATATGTATGAAAAACACCCTTTTTATAATCTCAATTTATTTTGTAGTTTTTCTGAAAAAAAATCCCCAAAAAGCCTAATTTTTCGGCCTCCAGAGTGACCTAACTCCTTAATAAAAAAAAAATCCTGAAATGATTCGTCGACTTTTTGAAAATTTTGAAACTTTTAAAACTTCCATAGCCGAATTATTTTGACGGATTAAGATTTTCGGAGTTTGGGTCTTTCGTGTAAAATTCTTTTGGAGTTTTGAGCGTTCTGACCATTCAAAGTTTGGAATTTCAATCCGGCTCCATCTTGAATTTCAGAACATTAAAATTCGGAATTTTAAACCGTCGGAGCATTCAAAGTTCGGAATTTCAACCCGACCTCCATTTAAATCAATTTTTTATAGATGAACAATTACTTCAAGGGGGTTAGAGCGGTCCGTTTGGGTGAAATGACGGTTTATGAATTTTTTTTCAATGAAACCCAAAAAAGTCTTACGTGGTTACATCTATTCTGTAGATGCTAATTTCTCATATTATATATAATCAAAGGGCAAAATTAGGCATTTTTATATTGTTATCACGTAAATATGAACAACTTTTGTGTTACTACCAACTTGAAAAAGTACAACATTATCGATGATTATTATGAAAAAAACGGCGTCAGCGAATCTATACATATAGTATGAAAGAACATATGCTGACTACCCGTGAAAAACGACCCAACGGACCCAACCTCGAGCCAGCGTCACGCCAATCACATTCTACGATTGGCCGATGAACGGCGGCACTACCGGCATAGTGTTGCGCCACGGTAGGAGTGATCTCTTCGGCCCAACGCTGGCATGTACGGTTGGCCAATTGTAGGCTTACCGGAAATCCTAACAGTTGGCCGGGTATTGGCCCAACATTGGGCCCGTGAAAAACGACGCAACCGACCCAACCTCGAGCCAGCGTCACGCCAATCACATTCTACCATTGGCCGATGTACGGCAGCGCTACCGGTTTAGTGTTGCGCCACGGTAGGAGTGATCTCTTCGTCCCAACGCTGGGATGTACGGTTGGCCAATAGTAGGCTTACCGGAAATTCTAACAGTTGGCCGGGTGTTGGCCCAACATTGGGCTAAAGAGATTACGATCATTGGCCGACGGTTGGCGTGATCACCGGCCCATAGTAGTGCTAAGGTCGGCTTCATTTGTTGGCGCAATATTCGGGCTAGTGTTGGCCCAGTGTAGAGCTGTCAAAACAACCCAATGCTTAGCCAACCATCGATGAGATTCACAAGTTTCTGTGCTCGATGATTGCTCATCGAAAGAATTATTAGATTCACTAACATCGTTATGCCCAATCACTTGTTCGTGGAATGTTTCCAAATTTGTTTCACTATCTACTTGTCTTTTTGTTTCGTTGCCTCTGATCCTAACCTGCTGTAAAGAGTCTTCTAATTGTTGTCATCGTTTTAACACTCGACGTTTCTTAATACTATCATAATAACTCGGCATTTTTTTAATACACCACAAAACTTTAGTATGAATAAATTTTATTTTTAATAAAGTGAATTTCAGACAACAGTAATTATGAGTTTTTATTATCACAAGACGTAGAATATTGCATGCAGCGATAATAAAAAAAATATATAATATACGTAAAAAAGCATTCTTGTATATATATATGGACTATACCGTTCAAAGCCAGTGTTGGGCCAGGATTGGCAATTCGTCAGTTTGCCAAACTAAAAATAAGCATTGGCAAAACCACGATCAACCGATTGGCTCAGACTCAGGGCCTGCGCTCGCCCCGACAATTGGCCGACGGTCATTAATTAGTACTGGCCCAGCGTTGGCTCTTCGATGGTGTGCCGAGCTTCAATTCGAGACTGGCAAACCCATGATCAACCGATTGGCCCATGTTCGGGGCCAACACTGGGACCCGATAGTTGGCTGACAGTTGGTAATCGATATTTGGCCCAACGTTGGGTGTTCGTTGGTTTGCCATGCCTCAAATGAGCATTGGCAGAATCATGGCCAAATCATTGGCCCGTATAAAGGACCAACACTGGGACCCGATAGTTGGCTGACAGTTGGTAATCGATATTTGGCCCAACGTTGGGTGTTCGTTGGTTTGCCATGCTTAAAATGAGCACTGGCAGAATCATGGCCAAATCATTGGCCCGTATAAAGGACCAACACTGGGTATTAGTGGTTGGTACTGAATATGGTTGGACTAAAAAGGGATTTTTCGAAATTCAACCCTTAAGGGGAGAAAAGGGGTGGCAAATTCATTCTAACTACATTTTGGATGTATTTCTGATTACTGGACGTAAATAGGCCTGATTTCTGATTACTGGACGGAAATAGGCCTATTATGTCTATATATGTTTATGTCACGGGATTATTTATTATTACCATCAATTAATATTAAGTGTTGCCAAAATACGTCAACTTCACGGACATTGAGGTTGGCAGGAATGCTCAACATTCGCCAACCAAGGTTCGTAATCTGTCGTCAAACCATGACGGTTCAAAAAAATTACATTACTCGTAGCGTGGACGTCTTACCCATCTAACCGCACGTCAAATTGCATACGACAAACAATTTTGTGTCTCTAGAGCTTTGTGGTAAAAAAATTCAAAAAATTCGTAAAGAGTCAGTATGGTCTAGACAATAACATATATTTTTTTCCAATTTACTCTTGGATTGTGGCTAACGCTGCAACCTCCTTAAAGCAGCACACCACGGTAAAAAAAAATGGTAATTTTTTTTTCATATTCTGAAAGATACATTTGATAAGAAGGCTTTCACCAAATTTTTTAAAGAAATTTGTAAAATTGGCGGAAATACAGCATTTTATGTGAAACCGTTCGAAGCGCACGACCGCGCCAAGTGGCAGATGTGCGGCTTTGAGCGCGGCTTTCTCGAAACTACGTTTTTCAACCTGGTTGACAACATATTGAAAAAAAACTATTCATCCGATTTCCATGCGCCAAATCGTAAACTGTTCGAAAATCCAGTCTCTATGGCACCACGTAGGGATTTTTTTATAAAGGGCCCCCTTCTATTTTTTTTTATGAACGATGAAAATTTTCCATGGAAATCGGAAATAAAATTCGCTGGTCCGCCATTTTTTTAGATATCGAAATTCCCCTACGTGATGCTGTAAACTGATATGTCTAGTTTCGAAATATATTTTAGTTTTATTTTTCAAATGAACCGTACGGCTTAATCGCTGTCGACCGCAGAGCAGCAATTTCGTCCGAGTGTCCTCTTGGATGCCGCGTACACCGCAAACTGTAGTTTAGATTCGAGTACAAAAATATGTACACAGTCTTCTATATGTGTACATTGACTATGAGTATTAATAAAAAAAATTCCATTCATCGTTTGCTTGAAAATAATTACGAAAAATACACCCTCGTACCGCGCACGAACCGTGGTGTGGTGTTTTAAGGGGTTACCCCCACTTGCGATTTTGAAAAAATCGATTTTTTTTTATTGCATTTTTTTGAAGTGTTAGTATCCGGGCCCATACTTCTGTATGGGCCCGGAATAGACGACTCTATGTAAGTTTACAAAAAAAAATATTTTCTTCGTGTAAACTGAAATTGAAACTTTAAACGCGTTTTTCTCAAAATGGCATTTCTGAAGTCGGTGACCAAGATTACTCGAACACTAATGAACCGATCTTCTTTAAATTTTGCAGGCTTATTTAATACATAAAAATGTAGTCTTTAATCGTTCGATTTTTTTTCGAAAAAAAATGGCCGTTTTATCGCCAAAAACGGCCGTTTTTTTTCGTTAAAATCGAACCATTAACTTTGACTGTCCGCCATTTTGTGAAAAATGAATATTTTTTAAAATCCTTCGATTAAAGACTAGTTTATACTTATATTTGACTAAATCCATCCGCATTTTTTTTTTCAGATGATCCACTTTGCCGCAATGTTGGTCACCGCAAACCGTGTATATAAAAACATTATTTCATTGACGGCCATTTGCCACTAAACAATGTAATATTTTTCAATAAAAAAATTACTGAAAGTTCTTCAAGATGTGTTCTTTAAGATGGTATATTGATCGATTAAAAAAGTTTTGTAGTTTTCTTTTAAAAAATTCATGAAAACGGCCTTTTTGCGCTACAAGTGGGGGTAACGCCTTAATAAATAGAGAAAACAGAAAATGGAGAGTTAAAAAAATATATTTTCGATTTCGATGAACCATTTGGATACGTAATTGGCAATTTTTTTTTCAAATGTGAAATATGCTTTCAATAATTCATTTATTTCAATTATCAGTTTGTTTAAAATAAAATAATTCGTATTGCGGTAATAAATATTACCTATATCGATTTATTAACGCTGAATAACGATTACAATAATTGTCCGAAGAACGTATGCCACTTCGTTGAATATCGGAGTGCTTTTTTTCCAATCGCAGACGCAACTTTCGTCTCGTACGATTTATTTTTGCCCGCCACCCTCGATGCAATTGACGTTGCACCGTAAAACAAAATGGAAAAGGTCCTCATGGCGCAATAAATTAGGCCGTGATGGCGGATTTATTTATCGTGCAGATCGAAAGTCAGGGTTGAGATGCTGCGCCACTTCCGGTACGCTTGTCCCTCTGCCAGATCTCGTTATCGATTCTATTGATCAGTTAATATTTTTTTTTATTTACGTATTTTTTCAATCTTTTGAAAACAAGTAGTAAAAAATTGTTAATTATTTTGAGAAATATTTCAAAAAAGGAAAATTGTGAATAAAAGACGAGTCCAAATTGGTTTACATTTTTGTTCACGTGAATCGATAAACAAATTAATGAAGAATTAAAGACTTTTCATTGATGGATTGATAAATAAGCCAATGAATAAAGGTTTACATTGTTTTACGTCAATCAATTTAAAAAATTAATAAAGAAATCAAATATTTTAATTGATGGATTGATAAATATTCTAATCCATGGATGTTTATGTTTTTCTACGTAAATCAATAAATAAATCGATGACGAAATAAAACATTTCGATAACTGGTGAGAAAACGGAAAGCCACGGAAACAAATTGTTAGAAGTGTAAAGGTGAAGAGAAGGTGAGAGGGAGTATAGATGTAAAACCCCTTACGGGTATACCTTGGTATAAAAAAATAAAAAAATAAAATAAAACATTTCGACAAATGAATCAATAAATATTACAATAAATAAATGTTCCAGTACGAAAGGGTAAATAAATTCAATAAATAAATAAATGAATAAAGGGAAAATAAATTCAATAAATAAAGCCAATAAATTAGAAAAATATATATACAAATGTTTTAAGGGGCTATAACAGAGTGACAGTTTAAAAAAATCGATTTTTTGTTGCCTTCTTCGACAATTTATACTTTCAAGAATATGAGATGACATTTTTCAAATTTTCTACCATTGTCACTCAAAGAGCAATTATCCGATTGACTTGAAATTTGAACTAAGTACTCTTGAATACATTTACTCTACAATGACGTAGGATATTTTTGATTGGATGAAAATTGACGATTTGGCATTGAAAAAAACGACCATTTTATAGGCAAGAAAACAGACTTTTTTTTCTTAACTACGCCATTTTTTTAGATTTTGATATTTTTCGAAAATCCTACGTCATTGTATAGGAAATACCTTCCAGTTTAACGAAATTTTTCCTTTTTCGGTTTCAGCTACTCAATCGGCCGGAATCATGTCAGCAGTGGAGGAACTTTTTTTTGCGCCTCCGAAGGCAGCGCATAAGTCGCTTGGATCTCAATATTTTTCTATGAAAAAATTATGTAATATAGGTCAAATATAGCCAAATATATTCTTAATTTTCCGAAACATTTAATTGAGTACTTTTCTTCCAAAAAAAATCGCGAAAATCACCCAATTCATCAGCATTCACATTGGTATAGCCCCTTAAATTAGCCTCTACAGACGAAGGGATGATAATCCATCAGCAATAAATAAATGTACTAACGCGTCAGCTCCGTAGCCCATCTTCTCGTTCGTGTAAGCAGCCAGAGTTCGCCAAAGTTCCGGTGGCCCTTCGATCGCGAGTGGAAAATGTGACCAAGTTGGGTCCTCGATCCCGAAGCTCGGGATATTCATCATCCGCTTCGTGGGCCCATCAAAAGCATCGTTCTCACTTCGCATCGAGACAGCCTCGCCCGGCTGCGCAAATCGAACAGAAAATAATTCGAATTTATTCGCCAAATCATCGAATAAAAATAATATATTTATTTACGAATAAAAATAACTAAAAATTCGTCAATAAAAATCTGCAATCAAATTAATAACTAAACAAATGATGATATTCATACTGAAAAGTTTCGTAAAATAATCAGAAGTATTTTATGACACATTATAATTCATGAAAAATTATATCAGCGAAATAAAAGCATTTTTCCAAACTTATTTTATAGTATTTTTTTCTTCTTTATATCGTGATAAAAAAATTGTTTTTTATTTGTTCGTTTACCGATTTGTAGCCGTCGCGTCTGCCAATCCTCGGAATATTTTTCGCGGCCTTGAGAAAGTAATCCTCGAATCTGCCGCTCCGTCCGACCCTCGGTATGTTTTTGGCGATTTTTAGAAAAAATGCGGGCACCTCGTCGGCCTCGATGACTTGCCAATCCGATGACATCAGAGTGACGACGAAAAACACCACTTGAAATAATTCACAGTCCAATTAAATTTTACATTTCAATGAATTTATTCTGCAGCCGGTAATCTGTATTTTTTAAATTTTTGATCCGTGGGAAAAAAAATTCCTTCCGAATAATTAAGGGCTAGTAAAAATTGGAGCAAAAAAAACGTCCGAGAGAAGAAAAATAATTAAACTCGACTCACCAATGAACGTGATGTACCGACGTGGGTGCATCGTTCTCGTCATTTCTCCTCGAAGGTTTTTCAACCTGTAGCACAAAACTCCAACAATTAATTACACTCGTTCATCGCCGCTGAATTTAATCGCGAACAATAATTATTCAAATATTTGTGGACATTTTTATGAACCTCCGTCAATTTCTGGAACCATTTTCGAGCTCGAAATAATATTTTTTTTTACTCTTAAAATTTATTTCTGATTAATTGTATTTTGTATTAAGGCCTTATGTACGCAAAAATTTCAAAGATTTGACTTTTTTGTAATTTTTTATTCCATTAGCCTGAACGGTTACGAATATTTTAAGCTTTACAGAATTGAAAAATTCTGTAAAGCTATTAAGGGGAGATATACACCTAGATGATCGAAGTCGAGGATTTAGAAGCTATGAACATTCCGTCGACCGTAGAAGACCTACACTGTGGACCTGGTATCGATGATTCCATGTAAGTTGATCAATTTCATGATTTATTCATTCCCAAATTTTCAAACGCCTTTTTCTCAAAACCACGTTTTTCAAATCGGTACCCAAAATTTCTCGAAAACCAATGAACCGATTGCGGTGAGGTTTTTTGTGGTTATTCTATACACCATTATCTAGTACTTGTCATAGGATTTTTTTTTCCGTTACATAGTTTTTTTTAGGCAAAATAATAACTCATTTTTAGCCCAGAAATCACTATTTATGTTCAAACGTCCGCCATTTTGTCATAAATCGATATTTTCAAAATCGGCTATGTCAAGTACTAGATTAAAGTATCTAATTTAATAATCTTTTTGGTTTTTTTCAGATGATTTTTGAAGAAACGCCAGTGGGTACCGTATACGCAGATTTTTTTACGACGCTCCAAGGATCATACAATATCCTTGTATATTTTTGATATTTTTAAATAAAGAAAATTAAACATATTTTTGAACGTATATACTTTTAGATAATTTAAACGCCAATCCAAAATTTCAAATAGTTTTCCTTGAAAAAATCCACAAAAATGACCTTTTTCCGGCTCCTGGGTGTATATCTCCCCTTAAGGGGTTCCCCCACTTGTGATTTTGAAAAAATCGATTTTTTTTAATTGCATGTTTTTGAAGAATAAGTATCTGAGAATAGATGGCTCTATGAGTATAAGAATAGATGACTCTATGTAAGTTTACAAAAAAAAATATTTTCTTCGTGTAAACTGAAATTGAAACTTTAAACGCGTTTTTCTCAAAATGGCATTTCTGAAGTCGGTGACCAAGATTACTCGAACACTAATGAACCGATCTTCTTGAAATTTTGCAGGCTTATTTAATACATAAAAATGCAATCTTTAATCGTTCGATTTTTTTTCGTTAAAATCGAACCATTAACTTTGACTGTCCGCCATTTTGTGAAAAATGAATATTTTTTAAAATCCTTCGATTAAAGACTAGTTTATACTTATATTTGACTAAATCCATCCGCATTTTTTTTTCAGATGATCCACTTCGCCGCAATGTTGGTCACCGCAAACCGTGTATATAAAAACATTATTTCATTGACGGCCATTTGCCACTAAACAATGTAATATTTTTCAATAAAAAAATTACTGAAAGTTCTTCAAGATGTGTTCTTTAAGATGGTATATTGATCGATTAAAAAAGTTTTGTAGTTTTCTTTAAAAAAATTCATGAAAAAGGCCTTTTTTTGCGCTACAAGTGGGGGTAACGCATTAAATGAGGTAAGATTGCATTTACAATAGACACCGCGCGGCGCGCCCGACCGCCAACTTCAAAGCCGTTTTTCCACGATTCACTTTTTTGAACCTCGTGGAAGTTCTAACTATTGAACGAAGGTTCGAATCGCTTTGAAATTTTTACAACACATTCTTAGTATCATCACCTATCGTGTGAACCACAGAAACAAAAATTGCAATGACACAAAAAAATATAAAAAATTAAATACCGACAGAAAATTAAGTAAAAATATTTTAAGTCTCAAATTTTTATTATAATAATTTTTTTAATAATATTGTTGGTTCATACTAAAGATACATTCATTATGCAATTATATATGTTCATTTTTTTAGACACCCACATCGATGCCGAGAACTTTCACCATCAACGCGGGCGCAAAAAAAATACATTGCTTTATTATGGTATATCTCCGCCATTTGTTAATATTTCTGATTTTTTTTACATATACTTAACCATGTGCATAAATGATTCGAAAAAAAAATGTTGTCAATATATGCGTCATTTTTTTTAACCGCGTCTAGAAAGGTACCTTCGAAAATCGGCGAAGTCGCGTATATACGGCCTTAAGCAGGATTTATTTATTGTGGGACATTTTTTATCGAAGTGTCGATTAGCTTGTTTCGCTTTTACAGGACGGTTGTTGTATTTTTTTTCGACGATGCGATCGAGTACAGAGTTGTTCTACGACTGAGTTTATTTTCGAGAAAAATCTCTCCCCGTAAACTTTTACGACGTCTGCACAGGACCGATGTTTTCTTTTTCGTTTTTTAAATGTCTTGCATCGATGCTGAGTGCTATCTCGAGGATCACGCACGTGTGTAATACCCACGCACGAAAGTACTCAGTCAATACGATGAAATGATCAATACTTTATACACTTTTTCGTTTGTTCAGCCCTTTGAATATTTAAAAGAAAATATTGCCACGAAAGCGGATTTGATCGCTTGGTGAAAAATAGTTAATTTTTTTAATTATATTGTATCGTTTGCAATGATGCTTTGTTCATTAACAATTTTTACTTTTTTTTGCGATCCCGCAGTGTCAAATACTCAACGAAATGTTTTTTGTTTATTAAACTGATTAGCAGTTTCTTGAATCGATTTTTGTTTCGTTGTTTAAAAAAAAAGACGTATTCGTCAATTTGAGTAACTGAAAATTCGTTTTTGAAATAACTTCAATGGTTTGAAAATTTTCATTAGAATTTTGTTTTTTATTTTGACAATTTTTTCGCTCGGATTTGTTTGACGAATATATTTTTTTTCTATTGGGCGATTTATTTACATTATTTATTTGCGCGAATAATTTTGCTCATTATAAACATAAATGTAAATTCATAATTGTATTTATTATCGTTGCAAGATAATCGATCTCTCGATGTTATCATTAAAAAAAAGTTTACCTCTTATTGTAGCCAAATAACGTTTTTTATTTTCACAATTTTTTCGCTCGAATTTGTTTGCCGGAAATATTTTTCTTTTTAGAAGGCAATTCTTTCTCGACTTATCCACTAGCTTGCACCAATAACTTTGCTTATTATAAGCTAACGTATAAATTGATAATCTATTATCGGTATAAAATAATCGATCTCTCGGTGTTATAATTGAAAAAAGTTTACCTCTTGTTATTGTTGCCAAATAATTTTCCCAAGACGATCGGGGGTTTTTTTAAAAATGTGTAAAACTTGGAAAATAAATTGTGCACATATGGAAATGTTACACCGAATAGTAGCGAGACAAGTACTGATGTAGTATTTTTAATTTGGCCACTTTTATACCCAATTCGATTACCAATTAAGTATTTCGATCATGCCCACGTGATTAACGATGCCTCGATGAAAGACAAAAAACAATTGTCAATAGTCGTTTTATTGGGAGCGTGAAAAAAAATTCCATGTGGGTTAAGAGCCCCCCCCCCCCTCTCTCTCTCTCTCTCTCTACCTAAATCTCACACATTACACACATACTCTCGATAAAAATGCTCGATGTTGTACGATACAGGTCGCAGCCCTTATACCACTTGGCAGGTGACGAGTACGTGTCCACCATATCGAACGGTTGCGATCTGGAACAACATGCCACACGTGATTCCATTTCGTAAGATCAGTTAATTATTTTTCCACTTGATTTTTATTTATTCATCAATTACCAAACGTTTCGATTTCTTGCTACTCCGGATATAATGATCACTTGTATAATTAGCTTCGCAATTATTCAAGCTCTAAAATGCATTTTTTAAAATAATTAGTTCAAGATATTTTCGTTATTTTTTAATCAGTTATCAATCTTCAATTATTCAATTAGGTACAGAAATTGGAATGGCGATTGAGGGGCGAGACCAGTGGGAACGCTGACAATTTGGGTGATTTTCGGGAATTTTTTGGAAGAAAAGTATTCAATTAAATGTTTCGGAAAATTAAGAATATATTTGGCTATATTTGCCCTACATTACATAATTTTTTGATAGAAAAATATTGAGACCCAAACGACTTATGCGCTGCCTTCGGAGGCGCCAAAAAAAAGTTCCTCCGCTGCTGACACGATTCCGGCCGATTGAGTAGCTGGAACCGAAAAAGGAAAAAATGTCGTTAAACTGGAAGGTATTTCCTGTATAATGACGTAGGATTTTCGAAAAATATTAAAATCTAGCAAAATGGCGTAGTTGTGAAATAAAAGTTTGTTTTCTTGCCTATAATATGGTCGTTTTTTTCAATGCCAAATAGTCCATTTTCATCCAATCAAAAATATTCTACGTCATTGTAGAGTGAATATATTCAAGAGTACTCAGTTCAAATTTCAAGTCAATCGGATAATTGCTCTTTGAGTTACAATGTCAGAAAATTTGACAAATCTCATCTCATATTCTTAAAAGTATAAACTGCTGAAAAAGGAAAAAAAATCTATTTTTTTAAGTGTCACACTGGTATAGCCCCTTAATTACTCATCGATGAATAATCATTGGATCATCTATAAATAATTATCAATTATTTGAAAAATAATTTTTCGTCAGTTGCTTATTAATATATTATTATTATATATATTAAGCAATTATTTAAATGATATTGTTATTTTATTTGTCAAATAATTAATAAAAGAAACAATTATCTATAAAATAATAAATAACTGTGGATGACGATCATATTCATGAGAACATGAGAAGAGAGCTGATTTTTAAATGAATTCGACGTCATATTCTCGGTGAAGGGTCAGGGAACCGTGGGGGAATAAGGCCGATGAAAGACAACGGAATATTTGCAACGACCACGATTATGTATATTTATTACACTTTACATGGGATTTTCGGGCGATTCGAAGCCTATTCATAAATTAGCACTCATTCTGTTAGACCAAGGGATTTTTGTATTTTTTTCCCGACACTTATCGTCAGTCGATAAGGTAAACGGTGACATTATCATCAGTCGATAAATGAGAGTAGATGTGCGCATTGATTATCTTCGGTTGTTTTGGGTAGGTTGTGGTTTTTGTGATAGGCTGGCCATGACGATTTCGACACACAGATTAACTTCAGTTGGTGTCCTGGTGTATGAGCCATGCGCTGCAGGTCTCGCTGGCGACTTCGCACATAGTCGTGAGCGCTCGGCTGATAACCTCGTAATCTGTAAAAATAAAACACAATCGTTCTCTCGTATGAATTTAAAAAAATTTAGATAAAAACGGTACAGTGCGACAAAACTAAAAAAACGATGCATGGCTCGGTCGGTAAAAATGGAAGTGCATTAATCCAAAGTATAATTAAACAACAATTTCGAAATCAATGGAAAGATGATTGCAACGAGAAAATTAAGTGACGGAAAAAAGTCCCGAAATCCGAGACTTTGGGTGTTTTATTATCGCGGTCGGTAAGGAAGATATCTCGCTTACCAGTGACGGTGCTTGCACGTTTGCCAAAGATGCTTCCGTTGAAGGGTGGCTTCCTGTAAGTTCCTTCGGCAATGAGGCTGGCAATTGCCACGACGACGACCAAGGCGAGGATTACTTTTGCGAAAGCCATTTTAGTAGTTGTACGTGTGTTCTTTTTCCTTCAACGATGAAGAAAATCTGTGCGGTGATCCCGTTTGTTCGAGGGCGAAGAGAACTGTGTGACGATTGGACCGAAAATTTCAGCTTTTATACTCTGGTCCGAGTGTTTCTGACAAATTACCGTGTCAGGCACAATAGAGCGAACATTATTCGCACGCACTCTATCGATAATGAAGAACATTCATTCTCGGAGCTTTCTGTGCTCGACTTGAGAAAAAAAAACAAATGGCCACGTTTAGGTTAAAAAAATGTTCGTAAAAAATGGTTGCGAAAAAGTTAGCACGACAAGAAGTCGATAAATTTATTTAACAAGAAACACGATTGTTACAAGCAAGAGAAAATATGTCGGGTTGAAAACAACTAAAAGTTCACTGCATACCGAAAAAATCGAGTGAATAGGATAATCAATTATATTAATTAACGATGATTAATTAATGATAATAACAGTGATGAATAGGTAAATAAAGATGGCGTTAGTTTACCTGTGCGATGTTCCTGTGTGTTATTGTTGCTACGATCGAGATGATACTGTGACATCTTAGCTGGAAAGTTTCCCTTTTATAGTCGAGAAAACGCTAAATTTTCTCTGGGAAGGCTCGCAGTTAATAGAAAAACGAAGTTACAGTCTTGATTGTCTTCGCACACTTGGGAAATAAGGGTATTTTACACCTCTGCTGACCTCTGGATGATTGGAGACTAATGAACAGATCGTGTAAAAAATATGTGTACCACCTCTTATTTTATCGTATTTTCTTATTCGTAATAAAAGTCATATTAAAAGTATGCATAAAAATAATAAAATAGGTTAAACACGTATTTCAATCGATTTTATCCTCATGAACGAGTCTTAAAAAAATTACAACTAAAGGTACAAATATCTTCATTCAAAAACCACACGATGATATTACATGAGAGCAAGAAAAGCACGATTCACTCGTAGATATACGGGAGTTCTGCTTTATCGGCTCTCGATCAATATTCACGGCCGGTAAAAGAGTAACAGACGCGGTAAGTACGCTGCAGTTCCTACTTGACCGATAACTACGAAACTCTATCTTACCGATAGTCGGTATTTCCCTTGCTTCTATTGCCGATTGTCGGTAAGTATTCTCCCTTTCTCTCGCTACCGACGGTCGGTATATTGTGCCTGCTTCGGGTCATCAACCGTCGGTACGGTGAAATTCTCTTTTTCCGACCGACAGTCACGAAATCATTGGGAACGTATATTCTTTGGAAATTTCGCCGGTAAAAGCATTGTTTTATGATAATAAAGCACATGGCTCGATGTAATTTATTTACAGAAACACCGAATAAGTATACTTCTTACATAGAATTATTCACATAATAATCGTATTTTATTATTCATCTCGCATGTATTTTTAGCGAGTGCGATAAGTTTGTCAGAGTCGTTTCATGAAACTGAGCGTTCGTGCACTATAAACTACTTTATTATTGTCGCGTCACAACTTTTGTAAACGTTATATGTCATGAGCCAATTAAATTGCGTATTGCATTACTATCCAACCAGCCCTCGATCACACTTCATTTAATATATTTTTACGTTTATCTGTATTTATTTATATAGATATATGTGTGTGTGTATTACAAAAACATTTATACGAATTTAAGATCGTAAATAAGCCTAGGCTACCATTATTTTAAAATTAACACAAGTACATTAGATTTCATTTGGCCAAAATCTTGATGCAAAAATTGGAAGACGTTGATTTTGTTTGTTAGCCATTACAACGTTACGTGCCTCGTGTAAAAAGCTTTAAAACACATTTACAATCATAAATCTCTCTCCATATGTATATAAATGTATTTTTTCAAACGAAAAAAAAGCTTTTACTGTTCTGTTCTGCAATCATTATTATTCGAGGGTAACATTACGTTTGTTTTTTTTAATTCTTTTACGGCTAAACGTTAATTATTGCATAATACACTGATCGTACACGACGGTACTCACGCGGCACTTCGAATGCGAATTTCATTCTCATTCTTTCCAGAATTACAGCCACATGGATGTTTTACCCTCGTGACCGAATACCCCTTAAGCCTACGATTAACCAGGTTGGCCTACAATGGCAGAATATATGCGTCAAGCCCCGACAATAAACAGCCCCAATACCGATAAACGCAAGGTCCCTTGTTGAATTCCTCGAGACCGAATGATTGGAGGTCGGGATGAAGATTGTAGAACGCAAAGATCCATTTGACGAAGCGAAAGATGACGAAGATGAGAGGTAGCTTACAGATCAAAGAAGCTCGGATGAAGAATGATGAAAAGTCGTACTCATCGTTGGCTTACAATTTTTAGAGATATGTTAAGATTCGTGTGTCCGAGCGATGATTGCACTGCGGTCCAAAGCTCCACGGCTGGTCGTCATCCCAGTCTGCACGTATCACTGGAAGTGAGCAAAGTCCAGGAGGAAGTCCGAAAGTCACCATGTCAAATCCTCCATCGGGTCCCGACCTGATCCAATCTTCCCGATGAAGACAGCCCAGATTTCCGAATTGGGTATCGACACTTCCCGTTTGATCTCGGCACCAATGGCACCCTGGGCCTTGGCTCCTCGGATACTATCCGTCCAAATGCAATAACTTTCCATCGCCGTTTGATATTCGGAGCCGTCTGGACGCCTTCCAGGTGTTTCAGCCTTTGATTCGACCTTTGATTCGACGAGGACATGACCACAAGAATCTGCGGCCTCTTTCGGCAGTTTGACCACCAGTCCGCGGCTTTATCCGAGCGCGCCAACGTTCCAAGGGTCGGCTTGTGTTCTCGAGGGGAGTTGGGCCACCGAGGGCCACGAAGGCCGAGGGCCGACTGATTCACGTCGTTGCCAGAAGCTCTTCGGGAGTCTGCTGGAATACCCCACATCCCGGACCACCCCAGTCAATTGCTCTCTCCAGCTATCCTTTCTACCGGTTTGGTTGACGCATGCGGACTGGTAACCGTCGGAATCTGGTCCCGACCAGTGGCTGAAAGGAATTTGGGGTACTGCCCAACCGGCTTTAGGGGCCAACGCGATCCCCTCTCCAGCGGGGAAGATTCTCCCGCCGCTTTGTCACACGGACCCGCTGGCTCTTCCAAGCGGGAGAAACGTCACTCCCGAGGACGATGAGGAAATCAATACGTGCTCCAGGTCGGGGAAGGTTGAACGAGGGTGGAGAAGTAGCTGGTGGGTTGGACGGGGGAATGGGAGACTACATGAACCGGAAGATTCAGCTCTGTCGAGACTCCTTTGTCGTGACAATAGGAATGGCAGACCTGGATTCTTGGCCGGCCAGATCAGATGTGGTCTTTTCAGAGATTGGAGATGTCCGAGGCTTATCGGCAAACGATAATTCCCTAGCTCGATTGGGGACACTCTTGTAATGGAATCCTACTGGAATCACAGATTCTTTGCACCTATAGTCGCGATGCAATGAATCATCGATTTTTTCAGGTTGAGGGAAGGTTCTGCCTTGTTGGGCCAAAAAATGTTCGATTTTTCACCAATTGTTTACGCGGAAAGTATTGAATATGGAATGTTGATATTTGGTATGTTGACTGAGCGGTCTTTGTTGAACATCAAAATATTTATATTTATATTTGTATTATTGTAGTATATATAGTACAAGAAGAAAAATTGGAAAATAAAAAAAAGTGAGCTTGCTCACTTTTTTTTAGTGTTTGCTTTTTTCCCAAAAATTTTCGCAGTTTTTTGTTCACTGTTTTTTAATTTTTCAATTTTTCTTTTTGATTCTAGGTCAACTTATACGCAATATTGTACAAAGTAAAAATATGTTTGATTTTTTTGCTTCAGATCACCTGTCCGGGACTTCGGACTTCCGCAAGAAAAAAATGTCATCGCCCGCGCATCATATTTTGTCAAACTTTAAAAAATATTTTGATTTTCAATAAAGACCGCTTAGTCAACATACCAAAAATCAACATTCTATATTTAATAGTTTTCGCATAAAAAAATTGGTAAAAAATCGAACATTTTTGGCCCAACAAGGCGGAACCTTCCCTTAAGGGCATGTATAAGGTCAACATAACCTCACAAATTTTCCAATCCAATTTTCTCATAGATGGTTAAATTTTTCAGGAAAAACAAAGCATCAGGCTCTGGAGAATGCCCTGACGCAGAGCTTTATGATTTCCTTTTGACCCAATTATTATTCATCTCTGAGAAATCTCTGTTCGAAAATTTCAGCTATCTCTCTCGTACTCATATATCGCGTAGTAGATCTTCTAGTTCGCCTTATACACGCGAAAAATTTCAAAATTTTTCATTTTTTTAAATTTTTTGATTTCATTAGCCTGAACGGTTAGGAATATTTTAAGCTTTACAGAATTGAAAAATTCCAAAAATAAGGTAAGATTGCATTTATAATAGAAACCGTCGTTTTTCCACCATTCACTTTGTTGAACCTTGTGAAAGTTCTAACTCTTGAACGAAGCTTCAGGTCGCTTTGAAATTTTTACAACATATTCTTAGTATCATCACCTATCGTGTGAACCACAGAAACAAAAATTTCAATGAGACAAAAAAATATAAAAAATAAAATACCGACAGAAAATTGAGTAAAAAATGTTGAGTTTCGAATTTTTATTATAATAATTTTTTTTTAAATATTGTTGGTTCACACTGAAGATACATTCATTATAAAATTATAAATATGTTCATTGTTTTTCAGACACCCACATCGATGCCGAGAACTTTCACCATCAACGCGTGCGCGCAAAAAAATACATTGCTTTATTATGTCATATCTCCGCCATTTGTTAATATTTCTGATTTTTTTACATATACTTAACCATGTGCATAAATTATCTGTAAACAAATGTTGTCGCTATATGCGTCATTTTTTTTTAACCGCGTCTAGAAAAGTACCTTCGAAAATCGGCGAAATCGCGTATATCAGGCCTTAAATGTCTCCCACGAGCCGAAATTTCCAGCTCTCAGCAAAAACCTTCCGCGTTTCGAAATCAGCCGAAAATTTGCGATCCGTAAAGTTGAAAATCTCACTACAGCGTCTTGTTTTTCAATCACCAAAAAAATCCTCTTCGAGGACGTTGCAAGGGTGGAATTTTTCGCGAAAATGCACCCTTTGTCTCGGTCCTGAAGAATTCCGATTGAAAATTCCCGGGCGCCAATTTTTCTCCCTAATGGCCGAAGAGGAATCCCTTATCCTCGCCTGTCCATGTAAAAATAGCGATGGCGCTCGGCGCTTTATCGAGATTCATGTGTACCCCTGTTCAGACCACTCGTTCGATATTTGGATGCATCCCGAAATTAATCATGATTTCTTCACAGTCGCGTAAATCTTTACAGAAAATATTCGGAGACGTGGGAAAGGTGTGGAAAGTCCCAGGGATGCTTGGGTCACGTGATGTGGGTAGTGAAATTAATATAATGTTGTGCTAGTTACGGGGGTTCGTGCCTTCAACGTTGTCAATAATTTCCAGGCGTTTCCAGGAGGTCAGTAGGGAGCACAGTGAGAGAGAGAGAGAGAGAGAGAGAGAGAGAGAGAGAGAGAGAGAGAGAGAGAGAGAAAGAGAGAGAGAGTTGGCGGGGCAGGAGGGGTGATGAAAAGGGGATGAGAAAATGGAGGCAACAAAAACTATGCAACGTGCAAAAATGGCGACGTTAAAGTTTATCCAGGAGGCGAGATAAAATGCGTAGAGGTTAAATGAAGGGGATGAAAAACATCCCTAAAATTTTTAACCCTTCTCCCACCCCCCGTCCTTTTCCACTTCGACCCGATCAGCAAGGGATGAAAAAAACTAATTTTTTTTGGCAAGCAAATAAACATTATTTCCACCCTCTTAAAGGTTATATTTCATAAATTGCCAAAAGGGTTGGAAAATAGCGACGGATACAAAGTTTTCTGGCAAGGGATGAAAGGGGCTCTCTCTCCCATTTTCTCTGTACGTCGACTTTTGTCATCCGCACTTCTTCCCCGACTATTCGGTTTTTTGCCTCGTTTCTCGGCCTTTTGAAAAATATGTGGGGGTGAAGATCGATGCTGGAGTGCGAGACTCCCTTCAGAGCCCGAGGAATCTCATTTCCGCTTCGTCGTCGTCATCCCCGCAGAGATGGAAAAAAGCCGGTAAAAATTTGCTCTCACAATTGAACCCAAAAATCATTGTTTTTTGTTCAAACAAAAATCATTGTTTTTAAGGAAAAACAAACAACAAACAAAATTTTGTTCAAACAAAAATCATTGTTTTTAAGGAAAAACAATGATTTTTGGGTTCAATTGTGAGAGCAAATTTTTACAAATTTCGAAAATGGTAATTAAATTTACAGTTAAGGAACCGTAAATTTAATTACCATTTTCGAAATTTGTTATTCCTATATGGGCAAAAAGTCATTTAACTTTTATTCAAAGAACGAAAAAATATAGTTTATCGATAGTCGCGAAACAACGTTATTTGGAAAAATATCATTCGGTTTCGGTTAGAATTTTTTTTTAACGAATCAATGCCCATTTATTGTTATACATATTTAAACAATAATTTTATTGTATAATTATTTTTTGTTATCATATAAACTTGTAAAAAAATATTTTAGAGTTGTGAACTATGTATTAATTGTTAATAACATACGTGATAATCAATAAATTATAGTGTATCCTTGCGAGAATTCATTATGATGTATTTATGATTGGCATCAAATGCCCGGACGATAAATATTGATTTGAAAATCTGATCATTTTTATTTAAAAAATAAATTTTCATTAGAATAGTATTTTTCTTTATTTTTTCGATTGCGCAACAAATTATTAGTTAAAGAATACAAAATTCGATGTTTCGATTTTCTCAACTGGCTCAGGGAATAATAATTTTGGAATTGTTTGGATTTACCCAAAAATGCGTGTTTCCCCTTAAGGGAAGTGAGCTCAAGGAGGCGTGTAATTTTTTACAGTATCTCACGTTACTTTGCTCAAGAAATAAAATGATTTCTCATCCGGTGCACCGGCCGATTTCAATATTCACCAAAAGCGTGCACCTGTAGCACTCGCAGTCCTCGAAGACCGGCCCACCCCTGCAGAGTGCACCCTTTGATACGTGATTTACGAAAAATGTCACATACCCGAAAATCTCAAAGGATTCGTCGTGCTTAAGGCCATGATCGATAATCGCGGATGGCCGTTCGGAAAAGTGAGTGAAAAAAATGGCGGCCCCCTTAAAGCAGAGTAGAGAGTGCCTTAAGAGGTTGGGGAGCAACTAGTTACGTTCCTGGTGGTTTTTCTCCGGCACTCGAAGCCTCCGAGAGCCTCGGAAATTCGCGCTGACAAGCATGCTTCTAGTTATTGATTAAATTCTCCCACGGTCGGCCATTTTGTGGAGCATTCCGATTGGCTGTCGGCCATTTTGTCCTCACACTCCTGACGCGCGTTCCCGGAGCGGGAAGAAAAATAAACAAAAAACGCGTGCAAAGAAAGTACTCCCACCTCGACGATCATCGACCACATCCGGTGCTACCACCTACGCCACAAAATCCTCATCCCTCCCGCAAAATCGGAATTAAGGGGTTCTCCCGAGGGCGCATGCGTCGGAACGTCCTCACCGACCACCCCCTGCCGTCTTCTGTTACTTTTACAATTGAATTTCCACCTTTCATGGACTTTGCACGAATATCACCCTCGTTACGCGTACACCACTCTGTGACGTCACTTTTCATCCCTTATTTCCTTTCAGCGCCGGTATTTTCGCTCTGATAAAACCTTCGGGGCGGAAAAACGCTCAAACGACCTCAGACATTTTTCTGACTCGTCAAAGTGCCGTGAGAACGAAAAAATACAAGAAAATTTCTTTAATTTTGGAAAAATTTTGAAAGAATCTGGATAAAAAATGATTCAAAATTGCCCAAGAATAAAGAAACGATTGAAAATTATTCGAGATCTCGTAAACTCATTTTCAATTATACTTTTTTTTCCGAAATGTCCATATCAATTTTCAATCACGTTCTTATGATCACCGAACGACCTTGAAATGACCTTGGAGGTAAAAATTCGGATCCTAAAAAAAGAAAGAATTTTACATTTAAAAATGTGTCAAAGCCTTTGGCCACAGGGTATAAAATCATGTGGGAATTTAACATTTTTTTTGTATGAAAAAGTGATTCACTCATAAAATTAATCACACATCTATTTGGTATGAATATCAAGCTGTTACAAGATATATGTTTTTTTCGATGTCAAAATTTCATTGTGATTTTCAGCGTGAAAAAAAAACACTTTTTTGCGTTTTTTTTCATCTATATGGATAGAGTAAATTTATTGAAACCTTCTGTACATTGTTAAGTGTCATTTCAAGAACATTCCTCGAAATTTGTACGCAAAAATTTCCACAACCAAGCCGGTGACAAAGCTTTTCCAAGAACGCGTTTGGAAAAACACGATTTGCGGTGTTCACTGTATCTCAGCTAGAAATTATCTGAAATCAAGTACCATTAAAATTTAGTCAAAGTATCATCAAATCCTCCCCCCAACGATCTTTGATAGTTTTTTTTTTCATTTCCAAATTTTTGGCGTTCATGTAACGTGAAAAGTGCTATTTTTCACGAAAAATTCCGCCATTTTGGGGGTGGAAAACCCCCTCAATGTAAAAAAAATCTCAAACTAACCGTTGGGGGGAGGTATTTTATATGTAGAAAGTGTGTACCAAGTTTGAAATAAATCGGTCATGTAGTTTCCAAATGGCAGTGAACACGGACTTTGAAAAAGTGGTTTCGAGAAAAAACGCGGCACCGGCTTGTTTGTGGATATTCTCGCGGACAAATTTCACGGAATGTTCTTGAAATGACACTCAACAATGTACAAAAGGTTTCAATAAATTTACTCTATCCATATAGATGAAAAAAAATCGCAAAATAGTGTTTTTTTCACACTGAACCCCCCCCCCTTAAGTTTAAATACCCACAACTTTTGAATAAAACAATATTTTTTAAATTCCGTACGTACTTATCTAGGTACTCTAATGTAGATTGACGAGAATTTTTGTTTTTTGTTGTAGGTAAAAAATTGTGGATGCCAAATGTCACGCCGCGGAGCGCCTAAAAAAAAGATAACAAAAGAAAATATCAGTAGTCGGCCATTTTGTACATCGAAAAAAAAAAAATTCCAACAGCTTGATATTCATACTGAATAAATGTCTAATTAATTTTACGAGTGAATCATTTTTTCATACGAAAAAAAAATGTCAAATTCGCACATGATTTTATCCCCGTTGCTGTGGCCTAAGGCCTTAAAAAGCAAAACAAAAATGTGATGCTTCAACAGCGACTCGTCTCGAGCCCAAGGACGTTCTGCCTCGAGTTTAATGACTCTGGCTCACGTACCGGCAAGCGTATTTATGCAAATAAAGCCAAAAGACGTCGAGTAATCCCTCTCGCCCCCTTTCCGCCCCCTGAAGGCTCGCGGGGCTTTTCGGTTAGCCAAATTTACCGGACGTGACCGCGAGCACTCGCGGAGGGTGAACGGGCGAGAAAAAAGTTCGCCATGTAGGAGGCGGAGGGGGAGGATTTCATCCCCCGCTGGTAGGGGTTGGTCCGGAGGGGATGAAGCGTAGCGATTGGTGGTGAATGACTCGAGTGCCGTCACACCCCCCGTACCACGTGGCTCGTTGGCACCCTTCGAGCCAACGGGAACGCCCCTCCGCTCGCGGGGGTTGCGAAAAACCATCCCTTAACTGAGGGTGGCGGGGGGCAGGTCGCCGACGAGTACACTGGGTAAACTGGGTCATCGCGACGGTCTCGGTGTCCCGTCGACGGCCTTTGCTTCCCTCGCGGACCACTCCAAGTGTTCGGCCTCGACTACCGCGAGACTCTCGTCCCGGAGCTCCCCAGAAGCACAACACACCCGTGAATATCATCCCCCGTCGCGAGCCACTTCGAAGCACACGTACACAAATTAATATCCTACTGGTACTCGCGAATCTGCTGAAAGAAATTGAAAATTAAAAAAAAAACGACACTCTCCTGGGCCTTTGAAAAAATCGGTAAAAGTGACAGGTAAGTTGAATCGTACCTCATTCCCGTTTTTCACACCAACTCCCTCTTCATTCTCATTTACCGCGAGCATCTCCCTATTTTTTCCCCGCTTCGTGTCCCTTTTGCTGATTTTTTTGACGTGCGAAAACGTCGCGGAGCCGAGATTTTGGAAGTAGGATTTTCGATTTTTTTAGGGGTTGCAAGGGGATGGGGGTGGATTAATGACAAACTACAACCCCCACGAGGTCGGCGGCGTGAGACGAAATGTGCAGAAAAATCTAGGCTTCGGTTTTGTCCACAGCGCCGAAGTCGTGGAAGTTCATTTTGGGGGTGAAAAAGTGGGGTGACATTTTGAAAAATCAGTTTTAATTCAATAACTCTTTAGAAAAAATTCGTACACTTTTTGTTCAAATGGGAACGTTGTAGCCCTTGAAAAGACGCGTCGATCAAGTATTTGATCGTCACTCTCCGACAATATCTTCAGCCCCCAAAAAGTGGTTAAATTGCAAAAAACAAATGGTTTATTGAATAACTCAAAAACAATCGGTTTTTTGGGTATGGTTCCAATGTACGAAATGTCGAGAATAATTTTCTCTATATTTTCGTTTCTATGGACCACCCTCGAATTTTGATTCTCTAACCCCTCGGGGGTTGGAAATTCAAAATGAAATTCTGGGAAAACTATTGACCGCACGAATTCGACGCTGTGGAAGAATTTGTAGCTTGAACACTCAGCTAAATTTTTGTCCATAGCGCCGAACTCGTGTGTCTTTATTTTCGGTCAATTGTTGTACCGGAATTTCATTTTGAATTTTCAACCCCCGAGAGGGGTTCGAAAAAGCAAAATTCAGGAGTGGTCCATAGGAACGAAAATACAGAGAAAATTATTCTCTACATTTCATACATTTAAACCATCCCCGAAAAATCAACTGTGTTTGAGTTATTCAATAAACAATTTTTTTTTACACTTCAACAATTCTTTTGGAGGTGAAGATATTTTTGGAAAGGGTTCATCAAATACCCGATCGACGCGTTTTTTCAAGGGCTACAACGTTCCCGTTTGAACCAAAATTGTATGAATTTTTCCTAAAGAGTTATCGAATGAAAACTGATTTTTCAAAATTTCACCTCACTTTTTCACCCCCAAAATGAACTTCCACCACTTCTGCGCTGCGGACAAAAATAAAGGCCGGATTTTTCTGAACATTTTGTTTCCCGGCGCCGACCTCATGGGGATTGTAGTTTGGCACTAATCCACTCCCATCCCCTTCCATCCCCTAAAAAAACCCTACACCCCGATTTTTAGGCAAACTTGGATAGCACCCGGGGCACCTAGAAAATCACCTGTCAAAAAACGAGCCTTCTTACAATTTTTACCGATTCCAATATACAGCACTGTACTATGGGTCAGAATTTCCAAAATTGTTTTCGGTGCACTCAAATGGGGAAGAAAAGAGTTTTTTTGGATTTTTTTTTACTCGCAACACAATATTCGGAGATTCATGATTTTGAGGAATAATTTTTTTGTTTCTACTTTGCTCGTCGAAATTTTAGAAGAATGAGGTTTTTCAAAATGGCTTTATCAGGTTCATTGTTTCGCGTTGCCCTTTTATAAAAAATTTAAACGTTACATTGGTGCCTGTTCATTCATTAATTTAATTTGTTTATTGCAAAATCCCCGAGAACTTGGGGAATGAATCGTTTGCGGTCGTGCGCCCATTATTTCGCCCCATACTTCGGCCATTTTGACATGTCTGTGACGAGGGAAAGGAGCATTCGTTTGCCATTGTTTAGCGTTATTTTTGTCGTTGCCGAAGCACTGGAGAAAATAACAAGGCGCGGCGAATTTTCCTCGCTAACAAAGAGAGGAAAAGATTTTTTATTTTTTTCATCGCGAACAAAAAAAAAACAACAACAACAACAATAAAACGCTGTCCATGTTTCTTTGGCTGTGGCTCTCCCGCTTATTTGCAAATGAACAAAATGAACGAAGGCCCGTGTGACTGAATGCGGAATATTTTGTTGTTGATTGTTGTAGGCTCGGAAGGCTCACTGCTGAGACATGGACAATGTGCAAATGATCAGCACTAAAATCACCGCGATCAAGGAATACTTATATGTAAGATCAAATGGCATCATTAAAATCGTGCACACGTCGTCGCATTGTACGCACCGCATCACATCATCCCGACTTCGATTCACTCATGTATCCAACGTACACATGTATTTATTGACGTTCCCGCGTATTATTTTGTATCGGGGAAGAGAATCGCTTGCCTTGACACGCCCTGAGACGCACGACTTACTCAACCGACGGGGATGACATTTAAAGCCACTTAAGGGGCTATCCGGTGTGAACGCTGAAAATTTGCGTGATTTTCGGGAATTTTTTGGAAGAAAAGTACTCAATTAAAGGTTTCGGAAAATTAAGAATATATTTGGCTATATTTGACCTATATTACATAATTTTTTCATAGAAAAATATTGAGATCCAAGCGACTTATGCGGTGACTTCGGAGGCGCCAAAAAAAAGTTCCTCCACTGCTGACATGATTGCGGCCGATTGAGTAGCTGAAACCGAAAAAGGAAAAAATGTCGTTAAACTGGAAGGTATTTCCTGTACAATGCCGTAGGATTTTCGAAAAATATCAACATCTAACAAACTGGCGTAGTCATGAAAAAAGTCTGTTTTCTTGCCTATAAAATGGTCGTTTTTTTCAATGCCAAATCGTCAATTTTCACCCAATCAAAAATAGCCTACGTCACTGTCGAGTAAATATATTCAAGAGTACTCCGTTCAAATTTCAAGTCAATCGGATAATTGATCTTTGATTTACAATGTCAGCAAATTTGAAAAATCTCTTTTCGAGAAAAACGCGTTTAAAGACTTAACTATTGATTTTTGCAAGATAAAATTATATTAATGATAATGATATTCTTGAAAGTATAAACTGTCGACAAAGGCAAAAAAAATCGATGTTTTGAAAGTGCCACACTGTTATAGCCCCTTAACAACACTCGCAAGTACTTACGGACACTCAGAGGGATTTTTAGACACGCGAATTAATTTCGAGTCATATGTAAGTACTTGCAGAAACTCGGAGGGATTTTTAGACACTCTAAATTACTTGTAGCCACGCCTAAGTACTCACAGAAACTCCGGGCCGATTTTGTGGTCACTGAAATCCATTTTGAGACTCATGTCAGCGCTTACGGAAACTCAGAGGAATTTTTAGAGACTCAAAATTACTCATAGCCACTCATAAGTACTTACAGAAACGGGAAGACACTTTTTGAGTACTTAAATTCATCTTGAGACACGCATGAGTACTTGCAAAAACGCATTGAAACTCAGAACCGTTTGTGACCACTCACAAGTCGCTTGCCGTGAGTTAAAGGAATTTTTGGACACTCGATAAAGAGTTGGTGCTACTCACGAGTACTTACAGAAAGTCCGAGATAATTCATGCACTCAAATTTATTTACGGACACCTAGAAGTACTTACAGAAACTTAAAAGGACTTTTCGACTTAAGGAGGAAATTTTCGACACTCAAAATCACTTGTAGCCATTCATAAGTGCTCACAGAAAATTAAAAGGACTTTTCGACTTCCGGAGGGAATTTTTGATACTCAAAATCATAAGTGCTCACAGAAACTCAGAGACAGTTTATGAGCACTCAAAACATTTTAAAGATACATGCAAGTACTTACAGAAACTCGATGGAACTTTTAGGAACTCACAATCATTCTAGCCACTCAATATCACTTGCAGCCACTCCCAAGTACTTACGAAAACTCAATGACGTCCTGTCAGCACTCAATTTCACATTTTAATACTCATAGGTACTTACAAAAACTCAACAATATTTTTAATGGCCAAATTGAGTTCTGAACGCCCATAAGTACTTTTAAAAAGTCGAAAATGTTTATAAACGTTGAAATTCACTTATGAAAACGTACAAAATTCTACAAACGTTCCCAAGTTCCAAAGTTTTCTCACACAAAATCCCAAAAAATTGCGCACATTTGTGCCTTTGCGGTTACGCCAATTTCTTTTTCACGAATCGAAAATCACTCACGAGGAACATCCCTCAGGTGACACCCTTCGATTTTGTTGAAATTTGGATATGTTATGAAGCACCGAAAAGTAAGCGATACGTTTTTTTTAGCGGTGGAAAAACGGTTTTAAAGGCTGAAACGCACCCTCAAAAATGGGGATGTTTTTCGTTTTTCGTCGATAACGTTTTAACGGTACGAGATACAAAAAAAATTCAAATTGCAACAATGTTTATTTTTTTGTGCACTATACATTGGAGATGAGAACGATAACGTTATCGACGAAAAACGAAAAACGCCCCTATTTTCGAGGGTTCGTTTCACCCCTTAAAACCGTTTTTTCCGCCGATAAAAAAAAATACGTATCGCTTACTTTTCGGTGCTTTATAGCATGTCCAAATTTCAACAAAATCGAAGGGTGTCACCTTCAACAAAATCGAGGGATGTTCCTTGTCAGAGACCTTTCGCGATATTCGTAGACTCTCTTGCCCTCACGACGAATGTAAGCAACGCCCTTGGTCACTCAAAAAATCGTTACATTTTTTATTTTTTCTCGGATTTACAGAACTTTGCACGGACGCACTCACCGACGAGACTCATGAGTTCCGAAAACACTTACTCCCTCAGCAGGGAGCACAGCAATCTCAAATATTCCGGTGAGTCTCAGCGTTCTCTTTCTTCTGTTGTCTCTAAGTTCTGTTCCAAACTTGCGATATTTTTTCTCCGTGTTCGCTTGCAAAGTGTTGCCTGGATTGTAGATTGACGATAATTATTATCGTTGTATTTCAAAAAGGAAATAAAACGGTAGAGAGAATATCGTTGTGAGGTGAACATTTTGTTAATTAATCAAATTGAGAAATTAAAACAAAACAATGCAAAGCTAAGAAATGGTTCAAATATCTATTCTCATAAGTGAACAAAATAATAGTTACTCGTGTTCAACAGGTAAGCGAAAAAATAATGATTATATGTAGAATAAGCGATTATCTTTGAAATAATTAAAAGTTACGTATTCACCGAATAAAGACGTGGTAAGAATAAATAAATAAAAAGCTGCTAATATACACGACTTGAAGGGGTTAGGCCACTCCAGAGGCCGAAAAATAGGCTTTTTGGGGATTTTTTTCGGAAAAACTACAAAATAAATCGAGATTACGAAAAAGGATGTTTATCATACATATCAGTGACTGTATACAATAATTTTTTTGAAGTGTTTATTTTCAAAATGGCGGCTGTGCAGCGTTTATCTCAAAAATGCATTTTTTAAGTTGGCCGAAAACAACCAAGACAATTTTCAACCGATTCACTTGAAATGTTGAATATATCTTCAAAAATGCAATGTCTATGGAAGTACGTAGGATTTTTTTTTATATTGCATACTTTATTTGTTATTAACAATTATCTGACGAAATTTTTAACTTTCCAAAAATTTGCATAAAAAATCGTCAGATAATTGTTAATAACAAATGAACTATGCAATATAAAAAAAAATCCTACGTACTTCCATGGACAATGTATTTTTCAAAATATATTCAACATTTCAAGTGAATCGGTTGAAAATTGTCTGAGTTATGTTTCCGGCCAACTTAAAAAATGCAGTTTTGAGATAAACGCTGCACAGCCGCCATTTTGAAATTAATCGCTTGAAAAAAATTATTGTATAGTCACTGATATGTATGATAAATAACTTTTTTATAATCTCGATTAATTTTGTAGTTTGTCTGAAAAAAAATCCCCAAAAAGCCTATTTTTCGGCCTCTAGAGTGGCCTAAGGCCTTAACATTCCAAAAGGGGACATAAAACGAAAGAAAAATGGCAGGAAAATGCTGATTCATTTGTACCTGAGTTAAGATAGTTGAGTTAGTTGAGTTAATTAGCTCGGTTAAGTTAGTTGAGTTAATTAGCTCAGTTAAGTCAGTTGAGTTAATTAGCTCAGTTAAGTTAGTTGAGTTAATTAGCTCAGTTAAGTTAGTTGAGTTAATTTTTTGCATACATTTTTTGCTCGTCAGAGATTTTTCTTTTCCTTTTCTGGTTCGTTCGCATGCCGGAAGTGGGTCGGGAAGCGGCCGCAATATTGTCGTGGTTTTCGAAGTGAAAAACGAATGTGAGAGGTGAGGGGCGATTTTTTTTCTCTCGCTGCCGACGGCCGACGAGCCAAGGGTGCATAATAATGGAGGATTTCGTGAGATTGGCCTCTCGAATCACTGTCTGTATATATATCTGTTTATAAACCCACTCGACGAGTGGCTGAGGACAGATTACACACCACAGGGGACTTCTGTCTCCCTCTCTCTCTCTCTCTCGATAGAAAAATGTTCAGCCCTTGTAAAAAGGGTTCCAGGATGTATGCACATCCCTAACACCCATCTCGACGTTTTTGTTTCTTTTTTCATCTACTCGTTCTCCGGCAAGTGTCAACCGACGATAAGAACTAGTGCGTGCCGTCGCTTCTTGCATTATTCAATTTTTATGCACTCAATCAGTCCTTCGATGTTTGTCCAGCGAACCTTCGAATTTTTTATCTCCTGTTTTTTTAAATTATTTTATATATTTGTAATTATTTTCATTTACCACTATTTTTCATCTCTATCATTTAATGAACATTATTCTGAGTATTATTTCTCGTTATTGTTATGATTTTTATGACCATTATTATTACCAGGGTTGTGAAATTTGTAATGAAAAAGTAATGCATTATTCATTACTTTTTTAATGGGTAATGAAAAAATATTTCATTACCCATTACATTACATTCAGTAATGTAGAAAATGTCACTACTCATTAAATTACATTTTGTAATGTGAAACATTTCCATTACAAAATACAATGTAATGTAACGAGTAATGGGAATTTTTTTATTACAAAATGTAATTTAATGAGTAATGGAATTTTTTTACATTACAAAGTATGAGGCAGTGAGCAATGGAATTTGTTCACATTACTAATGTAATGTAAAAAATCTCCATCACTCATTACAAGGTAATGTAGATTATTATTCGTTTAAACCGCTGCCCCTAATACTAAACGAATAATAATCCTCATTCCATTGTAATGAGTAATGGCATTTTTTTATAGTGCATTGCATTAGTAATGTGAACAAATTCCATTACTCATTACCTTATATTTGTAATGTAACAAAATTCCATTGCTCATTACATTACATTTTGTAATGTAAAGAAAATCCATTACTCATTACATTACATTTTGCAATGTAAAATATTTCTATTACTCATTACATTGGACTTTGTAATGTAAAAAAATTCCATTACTGAACGTAATGTAATGAATAGTGAAATTGTTTTCCATTACAAAATGTAAAGTAGTGAGTAATAATAATAATAATATTACTATTATTTATGATTATATACTTTTTAGTTATTATTAATATTATTATTCCTATTATTATTACATTGTTGTTTGTATAGGACTTAAAAATATTGTAACTATATTTGTTCAAACATTAAATTTCAATCTTAATTCTTTTTGTTAAACCGCCAAGCTTGTAGGGGGTTTGTTTGGGTTTCCACCCTCGTGTTTGTAATTTAAATAATTGTAAGATAACAAAATTCCCAATGCAGTTCCAATGTGTTCCTTCGAATTATTATCACAGTGTCAGTAAAAAGGCGGAAAAGTAGAACAAAATGACATGTCTGATCTCTACGGGTATGATCTACTGGCTCGATTTTTCTTCATTCCCTTGGTGGCAAAGAAAAATCCCTTTATATACTATACGTACGTATTTGTAGGGACATACGCCGTAAAAGTGGAATACGAGAAACGGATCGCGGAGCCTCCTTAGATTTATGGATCAGGATTAGTGAAATCCTACTCGGTGAAGATAACAGGGGATTTTCGTGGGTCGAACTGAAGATGCTCGTTTTCGAGATGGCAGTAAAATGGACAACTACGTGAATTAATAGATTTGTGTCTTATATGCCAGTGCATATATATATAAATATATATAAAGTAACGGAATATGCTAAATTTACGTGTTTATTTATTCATCAATTTGCTTATGAAATAATTATTTTTAAATTATTTATATACTTGTAAAAAAATTATCAAATATTCATTTTATATGATTTTTTTCAAAGTTCATTATTTTTTTTACAAGTATAAGGACATTTTTTTATAATTATTTTATAAGCAAATTGATGAATAGACATAGCAAGATATGAATAAACTTATCAATTTCGTATATTCAGTTTATTTATACATTACGGTTTTTTTATATTTTCATTTTAATGCATTTATTTATTGTGCTTTTATAGTTGATTTATTTCTAGCGCATTTGCTGATGAAAAATTATTTTAAAAATGATCTATATACTTGTAAAAAAATTATGAAATATTCATTTTATATGATTTTTTTAAAAGTATAAATAAATATACTAAGTATACTAAAAATACCGAGTGGAAAAAAACCATAAGAAAAAGAGTAAATGAAAATAAATGATAATTTTCTTGTGATTTTTTTCCAAGTTCATTATTTTTTACAAGTAAATAGATATTTTTTTAAATAATTATTTCCTACTCAAATTGATGAATAAATAAACATATCAATTTCGTATATTCTGTTTATTTATTTATTGTAGTTTTATAATTTATTTGTTTCTAGCGCATTTGCTTATGAAATATTTTTTTCAAAAATGATCTGTATACTTGTAAAAAAATTATAAAATCATCATTTTATATGATTTTATTCTAAGTCGAAAAATATACTAACGATACTAAAAATACTAAGTAGAAAAAATCATAAGAAAAACAATATATGAAAATAAATAATAATTTTCTTATGATTTTTTTCCAAGTTCATTATTTTTTACAAGTATGTAGATATTTTTTTAAATAATTATTTCCTACTCAAATTGATGAATAAATAAACATATCAATGTCGTATACTCCGTTTATTTATACATTATGATTTTTTTATATTTGTATTTTAATGCATTTATTTATTGTGCTTTTATAATTGATTTATTTCCGGCACAATTTCGGATTTCCACATTTTCCGGTCACTTGAAAAATATGCTTAAAAGTATAAGCAATTTTTTCGGCGCCTTTAAAAAGGTCAGCAAAATGTGGAAGTCGAAAAGTGAGATTCTTTGGGTTGACTCGGTTTCCATTTCGCTCTTTCGAGGACGAGACTGCATGATTTTGCACGGACGTGAAAATAATATGATGGTGAATGGCTGGATTGTGTCGGGATTTCACGCGAGGGAAGAACAGGGCTCCCCTGTTTGTACGCACGTTTTGGGGCAGCAGTTGGCTGCTTATCCATAGGATCGTCGTAATGGAAAGTAGAGTCAAGGGGTCTTTTTACTTATCGGATATTTTATAGTTTAGCCAAGAGAAAGGGACAGCTTAATCTTACGAAGGACTTTTCGATTCATCTTAGGCTGCAAGCTTCAAGAGAGAGAGAGAGAGAACCCAAATAAACAAATCACCTATTATTATAAATTATTCCATAAAATAAGTAAACATTAAAAAAATGTAAACCAACGAAAAATAAACTAATTGAAAATGAACTAAATAAATGTAAAAACATGATACTCAAAAATAAACGCAAAGTTATTAAGGGGCTATACCAGTGTGAACGCTGAAAATTTGGGTGATTTTCGAGAATTTTTCGGAAGAAAAGTACTCAATCAAATGTTGCAGAAAATTAAAAATATATTCTGCTACAATTAACCTATATTACATAATTTTTTCACAGAAAAATATTGAGATCCAAGCGACTTGTGCGCTGCCTTCGGAGGCGCCAAAAAAAAGTTCCTCCACTGCTGACACGATTCCGGCCGATTGAGTAGCTGAAACCGAAAAAGGAAAAACTGTCGTTAAACTGGAAGGTATTTCCTGTACAATGACGTAGGATTTTCGAAAAATATCAAAATCTAACAAAATGGCGTAGTTATGAAAAAAAGTCTGTTTTCTTGCCTATAAAATGGTCGTTTTTTTCAATGCCAAATCGTCAATTTTCATCCAATCAAAAATATCCTACGGCATTGTGGAGTAAATATATTCAAGAGCGCTCAGTTCAAATTTCAAGTCAATCGGATAATTGCTCCTTGAGTTACAATGTCAGCAAATTTGAAAAATCTCATTTCGAGAAAAACGCGTTTAAAGATTTAACTATCGATTTTTGCAAGATAAAATGATATTGATATAAATGATATAAATAATAATGATATTCTTGAAAGTATGAACTGTCGAAAAAGGCAAAAAAAAAACGATTTTTTGAAAGTGTCACACTGGTACAGCCCCATAAGCAACACGAAATTGTTATTAAAGAATTTTGGCAATTTTTTGAAACCCAAAATTGGTGAGTCAAAAAGTTAGTCGCACGTTCAAAAAAAATTAATGAAGAACAACATGTGCCACCGGACAAAAAAAGCATGTGAAAAAACGTGAACCCGCATGGCCGTCGGACGAGCATGCGGGACGTGGGAACTTCGTGGGACTTTGCGAGGAGAACTGGAAAGGAACGCTGGATGAACGAGGATGGTGTCATCCCACCAAACAAGTGAGAGTGTGTCAGGATAGGTCTATACTTTCAATTGTTTGATGAGGTGAAATCATTCCAATTTCCCTCGCCTGTTACGGAAAAAAGGAAGAAAAAAAACAATAGAAGAAGAACAAGGATTTACCAAAACATTAATTACAAATCGCGTTATTGCAACGGTAAGGAATTTTTGAAGGACCCAAGAGAAATGCCGAATAATGTGCGACGTAAAATGATATTATATTATATATTTTTATATCGTTATACATGAAATCATAATATATGTGTTATAATTGTTTCTGATAATTCTTATTATATTTGATTTAACAATTCATATAATTTGATTACTTAATTTTTTACTACTGTAATCGCTATTGTTATTATTTACTATTATATATTATAAAAAAATGATAACCACTATACATGAACTAAAAGAAAAAGTGGGCCCTAACGATGCAATGGAATGATTTTTTTAACCCTTTACTTTTTTAACTTAATAATATTCATACTCGAATAAATATTTCTTCACTTGATAAACGAAAAGTTCGTTTAGCAAAATTCATATGCTTATAAATAATTGAACAAAAATAAGAACTACTAAATAGAATAATAAAAACAAATTGTATACTCGTTGGCAGATATTTTGCCCCTGAATGCCGAGGGTTATCCGGCGACGAAGGAATTCCTAATGAAGGTGGTCGACATACTGCTCGACTTCGTGAAATCGACGAATGATCGTAACGCCAAGGTTCTCGACTTTCATCATCCGGCTGATATGGTGAGACTCCTCGATCTAGAGCTCCCGGAGACTGGCCTGACGTTGCAGCAGCTCCTCATCGATTGCTCGACGACCCTCAAGTATCAAGTGAAGACCGGTGAGTGATGAAGAAATAAAATATATTAAAGAAAATAAAAATAAAAAAAATCTACAAATGCTCTTGTGATGTTTTTTTTTCATAATTTTTATATTGAGTTTTACGTATATTAGCCTAAATTGTTATATATTGTAATATAAATATAACGGCAATATAACATTTCATGATATTCTATTATATTATATTACATTATATTATATTATATTATATTACAAATATCATATCATATTATACCAACATTTCGCCCGTAGCTTCGCTGACGTAGACTTATGTTGAATGCTTCTCAATGAAATGTGCTCCTGAAATATTTCATTAAGCAACACGTAGAACTGCGTTGAAGAGCATTAATACTAAGTTTCAAGTAAATCTGAACAGATATTCCTTTTACCACACAAACTTTGCTACCCCCTTTTCCCTTAACCCTTTGAAGCATACATTTTTCTTTAAGTGCAATTGGCTTGAAATTTTGTACTCGGGGGTTTTCGGGCTCGCTGATTACGAATCTGCACTCAAAATTCGGGAATTCAAGATGGCGGATCCAATATGGCGGACCATAAATGGAAAAAGTCGTTTGATGATAGCGAAAGTTGGTACTCGGGGGTTTTCGGGGTCACTGATTACGAATCTGCACTCAAAATTCGGGAATTCAAGATGGCGCATTCAATATGGCGGACCGTTAATTCAAAACGTCGTTTAGCGATAGCGAAAGTTGGTACTCGGGGGTTTTTGGGGTCGCTGATTACGAATCGGTACTCAAAATCCGGGAATTCAAGATGGCGGATTCAATATGGCGGACCGTAAATTCAAAACGTCGTTTAGCGATAGCGAAAGTTGGTACTCGGGGGTTTTTGGGGTCGCTGATTACGAATCTGCACTCAAAATTCGGGAATTCAAGATGGCGGATCCAATATGGCGGACCATAAATGCAAAAAGTCGTTTGGTGATAGCGAAAGTTGGTACTCGGGGGTTTTCGGGGTCACTGATTACGAATCTGCACTCAAAATTCGGGAATTCAAGATGGCGGATCCAATATGGTGGACCACAAATGCAAAATGTTGTTTGATAATAGCAAAAGTTGGTACTCGGGAGTTTTCGGGGTCGCTGATTACGAATCTGCACTCCAAATTCGGGAATTCAAGATGGCGGATCCAATATGGCGGACCATAAATGCAAAAAGTCGTTTGATGATACCAAAAGTTGGTACTCGGGAGTTTTCGGGGTCGCTGTTATATGAAATAAACTCCCCCAAAAAAAATCATGAAATTTGGAAAAAATCCGATAGTTTTTGCCATTTACAGCCGCCATATTGGATTCACCATTTTCAATTTGACGGTTAAGACTTCGGGTTCGTATCCAGTGGATCAAAAACCAAGTTTTTACCTATTTTTGGTTATGCTGTACCTGCTAAATTAGTCGTAAACAGATTTATGGTGTGATAAGATCGTTTTTTGCACTTTCGTTATTGATGACACCGGCTCCGTGAAAACTCAAAATTTAATAGGTATGTTTCAGCAGTTATCGAAGTCCTAGGAACCTTGAAACGCATTTACAACCGCCATATTAAATTTAAAAACACTTTTGAATCGTCAAAATCGGAATTGAATTGGGTGTAATGCCAGTGTTACAATATGCCGCAAAGGGTTAAGGGTTGAATTTCCAGAAACGCCGAAATTTCATTAATTGTGTCTAGGAGCAGTAATCCAAAATTTCAAGTAAACTTGACCCGATTTTTTTATTTTCCCTACAAACTTTACCACTCCCTTTCGTTTAAGGGTTGAATTTCGAAAAACGCTTAATTACGTGTTTTATTTTGTGTCGAAGAGCTGTAATTCTAAGTGTCAAGTAAAACTTCTGACTAGATTTTTTTTATTTCACATACAAACTTTGCCGCCCTCTTTCTACGCTTAGGGGTTGCATTTCCAAAAACCCTGAAATACGTGTTTCATTAATTGTGTCAAGCAGCACGAATACCAATTTCAAGTAAATCCGACCACATTTTTTTATATTTCCATACAAACTTTGACGCCCTTGCTGTTCAAATTTCATGTAATTAGGTTCAGCGGTTTTGGCTCGGTGTTGATGAATCAGTCAGGACATGTTCTTTTATCATCGATTATCTCATGTTATATCATATTTATTATGTCATGGTATATTATATCATATTATATTATATTTATTATATTATGTTATATTATATCAAATTATATTATATTTATTATATCATGGTATATTATATCAAATTATATTAAATCATAATAATACTGGGACAATCTTAAAAAATAATCGGATCATTGATATATAAATAATTCGGAGAAGGTAAAAAAATGCACGGCTATGTGAAAAACGTTATCTCATGGGGGCTGCGCACTCTGAACGCGGAGCGGGATGCACAGGCACACGCGAAAAGTCGACGAGGCGATAAGCCGCATAATTTCATATTCAATTTAGCATACGCCCAGGGGTTATGGTAGATAACACTTGAGTTAGTCGCATCCCCTTTATATTATATATATTGTATATGAACGTATGTATACAAGTATCTATACATTATGCGTCCCTGGGAGTCATATACACCCCGTATTTTCTCCCCTCATGATAAATCATCAGAGTTGGAAGACGATACGTTAAAATTAAATAAACAAAAAATAATTATTTAACAAAAACAACATAATGCCCTGGAAATTCGGAATAAAGTTTTCCTTAGAGGTGGCGTAGTTTTCGTAATCAGCGAATAGTGTTCCATTGGATAGGCTGTTGAAATGGTGTAAAGGGCGAAAGAAAAAGTTCGGCCCTTTTGGCTACTTTGGCGAAATCGCCAAAAACGCGAAGTTTCAAAAAGCCGTATCATCGGTCCTGTATGAGTCACGGAGACTTATCAGGGGCGTATTGTAAATGATTTTGTCAATTATCTCAATTAGTTTTACCAAAAAGTGTACTTCATAAATGGCCGAAAAAATCGCAAAGGGGTGTATGGAAAAATCGGCCTAAATCGATGGTCCGACTTTAAAATTCAGCCAAAAATTAAAAAAACAATCGTATCTCATTCATTCAAACGGCATTTTAAAGAGCAAACGATTGGGAAAGGAATAAGTTGAGAGCAAAGTTTTAAATCGAAACAAAAAAAAATGGTTGGCTATTCAATGATACCATTTTTCTTTGCCAAAATGCAAAACAAAAATTGGAATTAAAATTTTTTTTTCATGTCCGTATCGTTGCATTTTCACTCCCGGAAATGCGACACGCGTTTAAAATTATATATTCAAACAAACGTTTCTTACTTTTTCTTTTTTCTTATTTGTGTCTTCCCTTCTCTCTCCTTTTTCCTCTTTTTTCCCTCTCGCGAGCTCGAACACTCGTGGCACGTAAACACGTTGGATTGCGCTTTCACCAGGATCCGCGAGCGAATTGTGTGTGTGTGCGTGTGTGTGTGTGCGTGTGTGTGTGTGCGTGTGTGTGTGTGTGTGTGTGTGTGTGTGTGTGTGTGTGTGTGTGTGTGTGAGAGAGAGAGAGAGAGAGAGAGAGAGAGAGAGAGAGAGAGAGAGAGAGAGAGAGAGAGCGATCTCATAACCGCGAGATAGCGGCCCTCGAGCTAACCGGAAGTCGACCACAGATCCCCCAAAGGGCGTCGTCGCACCGCGGTATCTCGCGCTCTCGTGGATTCGATTACCGGCGGACTTGAATAGATGCTAATGCACAATAGCCTTAACCGAACTTGCTACGAGACTGTGTAGCGAAGGGCGATCACAGCGAGCCATACATATACCTATACATGTACACATACATATGTACTCACACACCTACAATTATTATGTATTATATTACATAATATAATACAATGTAATCAATTATTTTATGATATTATTAGACCGTACTGTATGTTTAAATTTTATTTTCATTATAATAATATATTAATACACAAGTCGATTATATTATTATGTTATACAATATTACCAAACGCAATATAATATGATGAAATATTTTATTTTATTTATTTTATATACAATTATTATCGGAATTTAATTGTAAAAATTGAATAACCAAATGGTTATTCAAAAATAGTCAAAAAAATTCATTGTGGGTATCAAAATATTCAAGTATCCACCCGAAGTAAGCGGTTCTTGAATTTATTCGGATTTTTTTTAACGTTAATCGCTCAGAAAGTACAGAAAAAATCATACTTCCACTGCGGGTGATAGCTTGAACATTTTTACATATAATCGCGCATTGGTGGGAATTTTTTCAGATTTTTAAATCGGGGCGTTTTTTTTTCGGAGAAAAAAATTTTTGACTAAGGGTTGTTTCCAAAAATGTAAAAAAAATCAGGGTGTCTTTTAGAGTCAATGGAATCAGATTTTTAAAACAATCGAATTGGCGGGGGTCCGGGAAAAAGTCCACCGGATTCACATGGAATACCTCATATACGTATGTTGCTACATATATATGTAATTTTTTAAATTATAATAATATATTAATACTAATACACACACATACATACATACATATATATACATAAATGTGTGTGTATATGGATAAGCACGAATTTGTGGCGAGGAAGAGGGTCTAAACCAACTTAAGGGGCTATATATATATATATATATATATATATATATATAATAGCTCATCCATTGATGGACGCGTGCACGATACGTGCCCCAACGAAAACTTGTTATTAGATTACGTACCCCAAGAATTCGAGGCTGCCCTCCACCGAATAGCTCGAGTTCCTCGTAAAATATCGCCATTCTTGTGTCTCCTTTCATCCCCCTTGTCACCTCTCTCTCTTTCTCTCTCCCTCTCTCTCTCGCTCTCTATCTCGATACGTATCGAACAAAAAAAAAAAGATAAAAAACTGAGCAGGAAAAAAAATACTTGCGCAGTGTATAGATTTTCCCTTGGTGGCACTGCTATTGTTGAGCCCCCTCGAGAGAGATGAGCGGAGATTGCGGTCGCGTGATAACGACCCCGCCTTGACGATAAGAGAAAATATGCTCTTTGAACTTTGTTCGCGATTTTTCATTATTTTTTTCCTTTTTTTTTAATACGTCACAAAGTCGCGGGATCGTTCCGGGAGGGTGGTGAGGCCGGGGGAAGAGGAGAAAAAATTGGAGGCACTCGTGTGGACACGTGACGCGAGGGGGAGAGGGTGTCAAATTCAATGGGAATCGGTGTAATTAAGGGCCATTTCTACGAGACCAATGATTTTCCTCTCGCGCAACGAAACACGGGGGCGGCGGTGAACACATTTCAAAATATCGGTAGGGGTTGTTTTTGTCGATTTTTCGGGGCGCGGAGAATGAAGGGATGCAGCGTGACAGCCATTCTTCGAAACTACGAATATTCAGCGGGGAATTTAAATTGCCATGCGAGGGTGGTTTATTGCTAAATATTTCATCCCCTGGCCCTTTCAACCCCGAGAATTCCTCAGGAATTTTGCCGCGAGTCTCGAACTTCGACGGGATTTTTCGACGGATGGTTCATCCTTCGAAGAGCTGTTTTTTTTCGTGGTTTTAACTTTTTTTAGCGTCATGGGGAAGGCCCCCATTTCCCTTTAGAGTTTCAGGAATTTTCAACCCTCCCAGGGGTGTATTCAGTTGCTTGAGTGTACGACAAAAGTTTCCACTCGAAAGAAGGCTTGTGAGACTTTTTTAACCGACTTGTATAATTTTTCACTCAAACTTATATGGGTAAAAACGTCTCAACCCCTTCAGAGGGGCGTGATTTTGGAGGTTTAGGTGCAGGAGAACAATTTTGTTCGCTCCAAATTAGGGTCGCAAGATTTTTCACTGATGTTCGAAAAATATTTTTTTTCGGAGTTACATGATGCGAGGGTGTTCAACCCTTAGGGAAGGGTCGAAAGTACGTCAGGGTAAAAGTGAAGAACTGGAACGTCATTTTCGAGGCCTCGAGAACACGCGAATGGCCAAACTTTGATTTTCGGCGCCTCGGGAGGGTTAAAATACCGATCAATTAAAATAGGGGATGAAAAACTTCAAACAAGGTGTTAATCTTTAAAGAAAATATTGTTTTCGTCGCTAGTGGGTGACCAAATAGGAAACTATTTTTTCCCGGTTGAAAAATCCAATTTCACCCCCCAGTAGTCACAGGGCCAATTTTGATTAAAGAAAAGGGCCATTCTCACCCTTCTGACATGTGAAAAACCTAGTAGTTTTTTAATCAGTGCTAAATCGCGATTATCGAAGTAAAATTGAGTTCCAAATAATTCATGGGAAGTGGAGAATGTTCGGAATCATTAAACTACCCCTTTAATCCCGATCATTTGTATTTTTATGGGATCCCTTATTTGGAGGGTGGGGGGGTGGTGGAAAGAAGATTTTTCTCGGCATAAATGCGGGAGAAATGTTTTTCTTTCGCTTGTTACGTCGACTCTGCTTTCCTTTGGTCCTGATCGCGTTATGATTGATGACGCGGTATTAAGGTCGAGTCCGTGTTACACACTTGGTCTCTTCATACAAATCCCCAGTTCGCCTCCCCCCCCCCCCCCCCCCTACTTCCAGGCAACCCTCGGTATCCCTAATTTATCACCGGGTGTGCGACGTCTGCTCGCGACAGGTTCTCCCTACTTGCATGAGCATACAACTGTGCATTTTTCGCAAGAGTCGTTCTTCCTCACTGTATATTGCCCTCTTAATATCCCAATATCGCCGTGTGGCCTCGCATTTTCCATCCCCAATGTTTTTTCCGTCCCAATACTACCCCTGTTGCGAAAGCCCGATACTATTTATCGGCTACGTGATTAGCGAGAACTTCGAGTGGAAGTCTCGTCGTTCCGCAAAGCGAATCGGTTCACTCAAACGGCCGCCATTTTTTGTCTCGATGAGATAGCGGCTCGAGTCAGCGCTCATTCTCTTCGGAATCGTTTCTCCTTCAATTGCCTGCCAGGTAGATCGAGCTCCGATCATTTGCGTATTTTTGACGAATTTTTTAAGTTGGTAGTTGGAGGCGCAGCTTTCGTCAAGCTCATCGACGAGGTTCGAAGCCGCCCAGGGCCTGGGGATATTGCGGTATCTGGTTGCGTCCCAGGCCATTATCTCAGTCTATTCTTTGGCTTTCCGGAAATCGGGCAATGAATCGAAATTGCTCGATTTTTGAGCGAGATACGACAGTTTTTATCAGGGACGGCGGAAAGCTGCCTCCGGAAATTGGCCAATCGCGGGCCTGTTTGTTGGTAATCGTTTAACAGGCTGAGCGGCCATTTTGGTACGGAAATTCACCGCCGATCACGAATAACGCAAAGATTTTGCTGTAGGATGGAAAAATGTTGAACGAGAGGGCAAAAAGAGGGCCAAGGGCTTTTTGAGGTGCGAGAAAAATCGAAGGGCTCGTGGCTCATGGCCCAGGGACGGTTTGAGAGCCTCTGCAAACAATCTAGTGGGGCAACGACGCGTGTGACGCGCAAAATGCGGGCTCTTCGGATCATCGACCGTCGAGCCCTTCGTTCTCCCTTTCTCTCCCTTCGTCTCACTCCCTGTCACTCTCTCGCTCTCTCTCTCTCTCCCTCCGTCTCTCTGTGCGGGCGAGCAAAAGCATTCCTAGACGTCTTGGTTTTGCAACTTGCACACGACCCTCTGAAGTCGAAAATACTGGACGACCCCCCCCCTCCCCTCCCCACCGCCCTTGCTGCCACTCTTTCCCTCGCTGGACCGTGAGACGTTCATTCGAGCACGATAATTGCGGATATAACGTGCGACAAACGGCCACGATATCGAGACCTACCCTCTCTACCACCCCCAATCTTTAGGGGATGATTTCCGGTCCCGAACGAATTTCCACCCACCCTCGTGCAACAACCTACAAGACATATAAATCTTTCGATCTATCAGACTCGATCCGATTCAGCGAATTCACGAACGAACATTGTTTACAATCATTTTTCACCCCCCAGCCCTTCTCTGCCCTCTTCATCCCCCTTAAAATAGCAAATATTTTGGAAAACACTCTACACAAAAATCTTGGTACGATTCTACCGATTATTCTACTCCAATTGATGAAGCAAAAAGTCCGTAGAATATTTCAACATATTATTATTATATTAATCATAAATATATTGTAGTTAAAATATTATTATTGTAAATATATTTGAATTTATTTGAGAAACAACTTATATGGATATTTGTTATATTATTATGCCAGAGCTATTCGATAATAATTCTATAAGAAATAATAAAATTATTCAAAAAAGCGTATAAAAATAGCATCGACCATGGAAATGTAAGAGCTTTTCTGCCGAATAAATCCCTTAACGTCACATCGTTAATGGAGCAGAAGCTTCTTGGAAAAAGAGTCTTAAATACCCTCGAGCTGGAGTATACGAGTGATCGACGTCAATCAACCCTTAATACCCAGAAGATTAAAACACCCCTCTCCCTTTCTCTTTCCCGCTCTCTGTCTCCTAAAGGCATCGATGTTTCCAAACTCCTGTTAATTTTATCACAAGCTTTTTAAAAAAAATTGTACTTCACAAATTATGTACTTCTTGTTATAACTTATTATTTTTTATAATTTAATTTTTACAGTTATTATTAATGTTTTGTTATTATTTTTCATCAAAATATCGAAGATGAATTTTTTTTCTCAAAATAACATCGCGTTTTCTTTCTCAAAAAAATTACTGACATGAAATGAAAACAAACAAAAAAATCGCGGGCGCGTGCTTTTCTTGTTCTGGTAAAATGGAACTGCCGGTTCATCTCGAGCGGGAAAAACTAGTCGGTGCAGTAAAGGGCACGCGAGGGGTAGGGGGTTGCCAGTCGTCGTAGGGTGCAGACTATGGGGGTTTGGTTGGAGGAGAAAGAAAGAGAGAAAGAAAGGGAGAATGCGAATGGACGAGGAAGGGTGTCCCATCAAACAGAAGCATTATGCCTGATCCTTGCGCAATGTTCATCCAGCCGGATGACAACATACTCGTAGCTGCCAGTATAAGAGCTTAAAGCTCACTGCCCTGCGCCACCAAACCTCCCAACTCTATCTCGTCTCCCTTTTGTTTCCGAGTGTCGATTTGCCCTATGACCCTATATATATATATATATATATGTGTGTGTGTGTGTGTGTGTATATATATATATATATACACAAAATTTCGAATGTTTTTGTTTTTTTAAGTACATTGATACCTTTTTTATTTCTTTAGAGGTGTATTGATATATATTTTTTTTAAAGTCCTTTGAAACGTCAATAATATCACATTCATGTATATATACATAAAGATTTTTTTGTCAGTTCACATAATTTTTTTAATTACTATTTTTGCTTTGCATAATAATAATAATAATTATTATTATTATTATTACTGCTACTATTATTATATGTGTCTATCTAAGTGGGTGTGCATAGGAACACTTTGAAATGAATTTTGAGTGAAAATAAGTTCAAAGTCACGTGTCTGGGGGACCTCAATGAATTACCCCATCATTAATAACGCAAGCCAAAAACACGCGAAGCCGAAATGGGGTAAGGTTTGCTAAGAGCTTCGCAACCACGAAACAAGTCTGGGTGATTAATCGTAGTTCATTTCTCGTTTCAATACTGTAATTATTCTTTTCTAATCATACACCTCAGTTTACTTAGGAAATCGAACCTAAAGAATTGAAAATCCTCAGTGTATTTAAAAAAAGCAATTCCAAACTGATTAAAAACGATTTTTTACAGCAAATAAGGACTTATTATGAGTATACAAAAAACCAAGCTAAACTACACGCAATAAAAAAAGGAGAAAAAAGAAGAAAACAGCTAAGCTGCACGAACGAAAAAAAGAATGAAAGCCTAAACCATAAGTACTTACCAAAAAAAGCTAAATTACAAGAACAAATAAGCTCAATTGCATAAAAAATAAAAACGCTGAACTACAAAAACAAAAAAAAATGAAAGAAAAGCTGAACTACAAAGTGGAAGAATAGGTAAACTCCACACGCAAAGAAAAAGGGAAAAACCTAAACTATAAGTGCCAATAAAAAAAGGAAAAAGCCAAACTACAAGAACAAAAGGAAAAAAAATAAGCTCAACCACAAAATGCAAACAAAAAGAATAAAGCTAAACTACGTGAACAAAAAAAATGTTCAAAACCTAAACTATAAGTACCTACCAAAATAAAAGAAAAAAGCTAACCTGCACGACCAAAATAAAGAAAAAAAAAACCTAAACTATGAGTACCAAAAAAAAAATGAAAAGGCTAAACTTCAAAGAGGAAGAAATAGCTGAACTCCACACGCAAATAAAAAGGAAAAAAAACCTAAACTATAAGTACCAAAAAAAAGGAAAACGCCAAACTACAAGAACAAAAAAAAGCTCAACTACAAAATGAAAAAAAAATAATAAAGCTAAACTACGTGAACAAAAAAAATGTTTAAAACCTAAACTATAAGTACCTACCAAAATAAAATAAAAAAATTTAAACTATACAAGCAAAAAAAAGAAAAAAAACCGAACCTATAAATACCAAAAGAAAAAGGAAAAAGCTAAACTACAAGAACAAAAAAGGCTCAATTAAAAAAAAAACGCTAAACTACGAGACCAAAAAAATGAAGAAAAAAAACTAACCTAAATTAAAAAAGCAAAAAGAAAAGAAATTCTCATTTTCCGACGTTTTTCTCGACTCTCCGGCACGTCAGGTCACCCTCGCTTCTTCAATCAGCTGTCGTGCGGTTTGGACGTGGTGTCAATGGCTGGCGAATGGTTGACAGCGACCGCCAACACGAACATGTTCACCTACGAGATAGCGCCGGTCTTCATACTGATGGAGCACGTTGTACTGGAGAAGATGAGAGAATTGATCGGTTGGAGAAGCGGCGACTCTATATTGGCACCCGGTGGCTCGATAAGCAATCTCTACGCTTTTCTCGCCGCCCGTCACAAAATGTTTCCCCAGTACAAGGAGCGCGGCCTCGCCGCGGTTGGCGGCCAACTTGTCATGTTCACCTCGGACCAATGTCACTATTCCGTAAAGTCCTGCGCCTCGGTGTGCGGCCTCGGTACCGACAATTGCGTCATGGTACCCAGCGACGAGTACGGACGTATGATACCATCGAGACTCGAGGAACTGATACTCGAGCGCAAATCACGGGGACACATACCGTTTTTCGTCAACGCAACCGCCGGTACAACTGTCATCGGCGCCTTCGATCCCATCGCCCAGATCGCCGATATTTGCGAAAAGTACCGACTCTGGCTCCACATCGACGTAAGTTATTTTTATTTCGTTTTCATTTTAGGATATTTGAATCGGAAAAAATTAGGCTTTTTTTTTAGGGGATGAAAGGGGATGGGGTGGATTAAGGCAGGATTCTACTTTGAAACCATGAAAAAAACGCTATTTTCGTGAATTTTTTCTGATAATACTATTAAAGATATCGATATGGGGTTTAAACTGTTCAATAAATACACTCTTTAAGTACATAAAAAAATTTTTTAAATGTATTTTATTAATTTTTTGTACACGTAAAATATGTTTAAAGCCAACGCCTCGAAAAGCAGGTACCGTTGCCGTGGTCGTGAAATCTTCCCGACGGATGGTCTGAAACAAAAAAAATCAAATAGTTTCATGTTCAGTATGTCTTCAGGAATCGACCTAACTAGAATATTTTATATACGTGCAAAATTAACAAAATGGCGGCTAAAATACGAAAAAAATGCGTTTTCTTGGGTCTTTTTTGCAATAAAAAAATAGTTCTAATCAAAATTTTAAGTTGATTGTAGTTAGGTTGGTTGGTACACACATATAGAATATGTGTTCCAAATTTCATAAGGATCGGTTCAGTACTTTTTCAGTTATCACGACCACGGTACTTGAAAATGTCGTTTCGAGAAAAACGCGTTTAAAAATTTTGGTGAGTCACAATAGCGCGCTCAGGTAGGTGCGTTCGAAGGCAAAAAAGGATAGTTAGACTGCTTGGAACTTTACAAAATTTTGACCTAACATTCTTGAACATATTTACTTTCGAAAAATGTAAAAAAAAAAAAAAAATTTCAAAGTTTCAAAGTAGAATCCTGCCTTAATGCCAAACTACCATCCCCACGAGGTCGACGCCGGGAGACAAAATGTTCAGAAAAATCCGGGCTTTATTTTTGTCCACAGCGCCGAAGTCGTGGAAGTTCGGTTTGGGGGTGAAAAAGTGGGGTGAAATTTTGAAAAATCAGTTTTCATTCGATAACTCTTTAGGAAAAATTCATCCAATTTTTGTTCAAATGGGAACGTTGTAGCCCTTGAAAAGACGCGTCGATCGGGTATTTGATCAACCCTCTCCGAAAATATCTTCACCCCCAAAAGAATTGTTGAAGTATAAACAAAAAATTGTTTATTGATTAACTCAAAAACAATCTATTTTTCGGGTATAGTTTAAATGGACGAATGGTAGAGAATAATGTTCTCTATATTTTCGTACCTATGGACCACCCTTGAATTTTGCTTTTTCGAACCCCTCTCTGGGGTTGAAAATTTAAAATGAAATTCCGGGAAATTATTGACCGAAAATAAAGAGATACGAGTTTGGCGCTGAGGACAAAAATGTAGCTGAGAGTTCAAGCTACAAATTCTTCCACGGCGGCGAATTCGTGCGGTCAATAGTTTTCCCAGAATTTCATTTTGAATTCTCAACCCCTGAGAGGGGTTGGAAAATCAAAATTCAAGGGTGGTCCATAGAAACGAAAATATAGAGATAATTATTCTCGACATTTCGTACATTTGAACCATACCCGAAAAATCGATTGTTTTTTAGTTATTCAATAAACAATTTTTTTTTGGTATTTTGACCTTTTCTGCGGGTGGAGATATTATCGGAGAGTGATGATCAAATACTCAATCGACGCGTCTTTTCAAGGGCTACAACATTCCCATTGGAACAAAAAGTGTACGATTTTTTGCTAAAGAGTTATCGAATGAAAACTGATTTGTCAAAATTTCACCCCCAAAATGAACTTCCACAACTTCGGCGCTGTGGACAAAACTAAAGCCCGGATTTTTCTGCACATTTTGTCTCACGGAGCCGACCTCGTAGGGATTGTAGTTTGGCATTGATCCTCGCCCATCCCCTTTCATCCCCTAAAAGAACCCTTCAAGAATTTTTTTTATTGAGAAGTGATTTTACGTCAATTTTCAAATTTGTCTAGACAATGTTATACGTTCTACAGCATTTACAGTCAACTGTAAAGACTTTCGCTGGCATAATCTTGACGAACCTCGTAATTTCGGAACATTAAATTAGGAATTTTAAACCGTCGGCGCATTCAAAATTCCGAATTTCAACCCGGCCCTCATGTCAAGATCATGTCAGCGAAAGTCTACACAGTTGACTGTAAATTATGTAGAACGTATAACATTGTCTAGACAAATTTCGAAATTGACGTAAAATCACTTCTTAATAAAAAAAAATTCTTGAAATAATTCGTCGATTTTTTCGAAAATTTTGAAACTTTTAAAACTTCTATAGCCGAATTATTTTGACGGTGTTAAGATTTTCGGAGTTTTGGTCTTTCGTGTTAAATTCTAGCGGCGTTTTAATCTTTCGGAGTACTATTCTTTCGGAGATTTGAGCGTTCTAACCATTTAAAGTTCGGAATTTCAACCCGGCTCCATCTTCAATTTCGGAACATTAAAATTCGGAATTTTAAACCGTCGGAGCATTCAAAGTTCGGAATTTCAACCCAACCCTGAATTTTGCTATCAATCTCGAGTGACAAAGGCTTTTTTTAATTGTAATTCAATTTATTAGGTGTTTTGGTTTCAATTTTATCGAATAAGTGTTTGACAAAAAGAAAGTAATTGATATGTAATATTTTATATGTACGATTTGTGATTTGAGGTTTTTTGCGATACACGAGTTTAACTATATATTTAGCAAAATTGTTAAATCAAATGATTTATATATTATAATAGATTCATGCAATTATTTATCAAATCTCAATGATGCAAATAAATTCTCCATCAATTTAAAGGTTTTGATTGAATTATTTATTACATTTTAATATTGTAATTAAGATATTTATAGTAATTTTAGTAATTTTATATATTGTAACTTTTTTTTAAATTTTTGTGGTAATCAATTTTTTCACTAATTTTCAGTCATTCATAATCAAAGTTGTGAAGTGTTTTTAATTTTATTCAATTTGATTTTGTGAATATATATATATATATATATATATATATATATATATATATGTATATAGTGTTAAATATTTCAACTACACTTGCTACTATTGCCAACTCTAATTATTCAAATCCTCAACTCATCCTCGAGGGAGAACCGCGCAAATCTGGCTCCCATTCGAATCGAGTAAACGCCAAATGCTTAAGAGCCTTAGCTTTAATAATAAATGTGGGAAAGCTTTCACGCAAGCTGAGCGATACGTTGGACCCCCGAGTTTTGGCAAATTGTTGCGGACATTCACTACGAATAGGAATAATTTTGAAAAATAAACGAGAATCAGGGACAAATTCAAAATCGAAAAAAAAAATTGCTCAATTTTTTTCTGTTTTCTGATTCATGCACGACGATGCTACTTCCTTCGAGTATAACAATTTTCTGCAATTTACAATTACTTATAATTCAGGTAGATATAACGAAAAAAAAAGAAAAATAACTTTTTATAATTAAAATGTATACATTTCAAGAATAGCACCATTTTTTTTTTCGTCTTCTAGGCTGCATGGGGAGGCGGTCTCTTGCTCTCCAGGAAGTACAGGCATCCGAAATTGACCGGTGTTGAGCGGTGAGTTAAAAAAAAGTCCATTTGTTTAACAACCTAAAGCCTCCACAAGAATTTCTCGCCCCTTGTAAAAAAAACAGCCACTCATTTTATCCAGTTGTAAAAAAATTCGACAAAAAAAGAATATCATTTTTCAACTTTTCCGAAAATTTCGTTCGAATGAATTTTTAATTGAATCTACATTTGGTCCATTGATTGATTGATTTATCATGCTTCGATCAATCAATACGAGTAAAATCGAAGAAACAATTCGATTATGTTTCAAAAACTTTTCCATGACATTAATTTTTAATCGCTGTCGTTCAATTAACGGCGGAATCCCTTTAGCCGCCCGAAAATGAGTCATTTTTCATTATTTCTTTTAAGGTGATAAAATAATAACAACATTTTTAAATTTTGACATTATCATATTACAACTTTCAAGTGTTAAAAAAAAGTTTTCTTTTTTACACAAAACAAAATGTCGGTATCCCTTTCGGCGTCTTTTGATAAAATGCTCATGTTTTAGCTGAAAAAGTTATCGATCTGGCTGAAATTTTAAATCTGGCTGAATCAAATCCATTGCGAGACAGTAAGCCTAATGAAAAAAAATGTTTTCGACTAAAAATAGTACAAATTCACCGTTATAGAGTTTCAGGAACTTTCGTCGTAATCTCCCTTCGATTAAGGCCTTAGGCCACTCTGGAGACCGAAAAAATAGGCTTTTTGAGGATTTTTTTTTTCAGAAAAACTACAAAATAAATCGATATTACAAAAACGGGTGTTTATCATACATATCAGTGACTGTATGCAATAATTTTTTTGAAGCGATTAATTTCAAAACGGCGTCTGTGCAGCGTTTATCTCAAAATACATTTTTTAAATTGGCCGGAAACGTAACTTAGACAATTTTCAACCGATTTTCTTGAAATGTTGAATATAGCTTGAAAAATACATTGTCTATGGAAGTACGTAGGATTTTTTTTATATTGCATAGTTCATTTGTTATTAACAATTGTCTGACGATTTTTAGGCAAATTTTTGGAAAGTGAAAAATTTCGTCAGATAATTGTTAATAACAAATGAACTATGCAATATAAAAAAAATCCTACGTACTTATATATATATATATATAGGCTGATCCATGTTATTCACTCGCAGATGCACACAGCCCTCTGACAATTTTTCCAGCAGCCCCTTGTCCCATCGGGGGCTTCGACTTAATCCCGTACTTTTATAGTTTATTGGGGCTTAGTTTGATGGAGTCTCAAGAAAAAAAAACACACACACACATGCACAGGTACATTTGGTGGTTCGAAAAATGTAGGATGGAAAAAACTCGGTACCACATAAAGGCGAAAATCAATACGGTACCCTTAACTAAATTATACACACGTATATATATATATATATATATATATATATATATATATATATATATATATATATATATATATACAGACACACACACATATATATAGAAAAAAAATACTCTCGAAAATGACTTTACATGAGAATGAGCTTGAGGGCCGCGAGAGGTAAAGCTCCAAGCAGTTTGACGGTAATGGATCGCTCGCATAAACAGCGATTAGAGAAGCCAAGGAAAGTGATTTTCTCCTTCCTTCCTTTTTCCTCTTTCTTTCACGCGTTTCATTTATTTTATCCTCTTTTTTTTCCGATTGCAAAGTCTTCGAATCCTTGTTCTCCAAGAGATTGGAGAGCTTTTCGTCCCCGTTGAGCACAGTGAACCCAAGTGCAAGGAAATGTTGTTTAGTTTGTTGAAAAAAAATCGCTCCAAGAGGGGAGATACTTTTAGGCAAAGAAAACATTTGCTGATTTTCATGATTTTTTTTTAAAGACGATTTCTTCACCATTTTTGAGATTTGGGGTATGTTTTATTACTTCTTTTGGCTGTTGCGTGGTATTTTTTGAAAATTATTATTTTTAAAAATGGCAGAGGTATGGCACGGTCTTCTAATCTGCCTTTACAAAACTGGTGTGACGTATAGCTAAAAAGCTAATTGACCGATTCTGATGAAATTTGGTATCAATTTTTCTGACCCTTTTGTCTAAAACATCATCCTAAACGTTTTTGAAAAATAACAAAAAAACGTACAGTTTTATTGCAAAATGGAGCCATTTTTTTTTGTAAGTTCAATATTTTTATTTCAAAGTTCACCATGTCATCGATTTTCAACGTTTCTCACTTTTTCTTGGTTCATATTCAGTGCATGAGCCTTAATGAAAGAAAAATCTTTGTTCGTTTTTTTTCGAATCATTCCCGCCAACGCTACATGTCACGCCGTCTGACAACATCCACCGCAACCCGTTTATAACACCGTGCCATTACTCCGCCATTTTCAAAAATTAATTCTCAAAAAAAATACTATGTCACAGCCAAAAGTAGCAATGAAACATAAGTCTCAAAAATGATGAAAAAAAATATTTCCTAAAAAAAAATCACGCAAATTAGCTTTTTTTCCTCCCCATAATAAAAAATTTGACAGAGACAGCCAAGAATAATAATAAAAATGACAATCAGCAGCATAAAAAAACATAATTCAAACTCCAATAATAATGATAATAATCAGCAGAATAAAAAAACAATAACAGAGACTAGAAAAATCCGCGCCAAAAATTTAACCAGAATGAAAATGTCCGTCTATTTCTTCGCAACTAAAAACGAACGGAAATATTCGGGAGAGCCGCCATCACACATGATAATGAAGACTAGAAAAATGGGGAAAAAAACGAAACAAAAAAAAATCAGCGACAGTGCGACGGAGGAGGAGAAAGACGAGGGAAAAAAGGAGGATCGCGAGTACAGAGAACGAGGGACCGAGAGGGACGTGAAAGAGCCTCCGGTACGGAGTGTCGTAATCTCTGACATTGACGGGGTTGAAAGGATTGACTCCTGTCCTCGGCACATGCCAACTTTCGCATCTCTACGTTCGACACAAAATCATTCGCACACAGACACACACATGCATATATATATGTGTGTATATATATATATATATATATATATATATATATATATATATATATATATATATATATATATATATATATATATATATATATATATATATATATATATATATATATATATATATATAGGTGTGTGTATGTATAAGGGTGGATTTTGCTCGGCCGCTGTTGCTTCAATACAAGGGACTCGGGGGTGGGGGTAGGCGAGATTAATCCACGATTTGCATCCGGACGCATCTGCTCCCCCTCGACGTAAACGTGGACGCCCGTACGTGCGTCGAGCAAGCCCAAAAGTGCCCGATCTATAAATCCCACGAGTGCAATCTCGTGGCGAACTAAAGAAATTCTAATGTACCTACTTCCATATATATATATATATATATATATATATATATATATATATATATATATATATATATATACATACAGGGTGTCCCATTTTAATCTTACACCTGATTTATCTCGAAAAATACTGCTCCGATGAAGTATTGAGTATAATAAAAAATGCATCGGGTTCAAAGGGAGGAAAAATATTTTTCGATCCAAAATTCAAAATAGCGAGGTTGAAAGGGCCGACATGTTTTTTTAAATAAAAAAATGTCGGCCATAGATTTTTAGGTAAATATTTACAAGTGTATATTATATAATATATTTTATAATTATAATATATTAACAATATTTCCAGCCCCAATCGGCTCCAAATTTTTTTTCACGTCTTCGGGTCTATTCCGCAGTATGGTAATGTGTTTTTTTAGGATGAGGAGGGGTATTTTATGAAGAAAAAAAAATGTTTCTGGAAAATATTCGATTTTTCAAATACGTTTTCTGTATGCTTACTCTAATTTGACTTGCACCAAAACAAACCCAAACCTGTGTCATTTGACCCACTTAATGGCCCAAACCCGTTTCCTCCATACCTCTAAAAAAGTAAAAAAAAAAGCGTTTGGGGCTTGAAGTAAGGGTAGAAATTGTCTTCCCCTGACTTGAATATTATAAGCAAAGTGCCCTGAAATACATCGACTCGGTACAAATGTCCAACTCCCTTTTCTAGCTTCAGCCCCACTTGTAAATATTTACCAATTTTTAATTTTATTTAAAAAAAAACAGTTTTTAAGAAATAATATTAAAAATAAAAACATTTATCAGGTAAAAACTAGGAACTTTTGTAGGAAAAGTGTTTTGATAACGTTCATGATTTTTTGGTTGGAATACCATTTTTTACTATTTTAGCGCTATCCATAAGGTACCACGAGGAGGTAAAGTCTTCAACATCCCTAGTGCAAGTGCGCGTGTGTGTGAGTTTGTTTGGGTTTGTTCGATAACCCAAACAAACCCAATCAAAAATTAGATCTCTGCGGCACGTCACTTCGGCTAGAAAATGGTATTCTAACCTAAAAATTAAGAACGTTATCAAAAAACTTTTCCGACAAAAGTTATTAGTTTTGACCTCGTAAATGTTTTGGTGAAAAAATTCTTGATGCCATTTGGAAAAAAATATTTCGCTCTACATAACGTCGCCATTTTGAATTTTGGACTAATTTTTTTTAACGTCCCCCTTTGAACTTAAAGTTTTATTATTCTCAATACTCGATCGGAGCAGTATTCTTCGAGATAAATCAAGTGTAAGATTGAAATGGGATATATATATATATATATATATGATGTAGAAATTAATATTATTGTTAATTTATGCCCTTAAGTATTTATATATTTATTCATCAACTTAATCATTTTAATGGGCTGATTCATAGATACGTAAATGATTAAGTGCATAAATTGATAATAATGTTATTAGATGTATTTCAATAGCTTCCATGTGTAAATTAATTATCTCCGATGTGCAGTATACGTACATACTACTTATACTAATCAATAACATT
>OX101795.1:19581911-19604411 GCA_944452715.1 Ophion slaviceki
GGCGCATTCGCCCAGGTCATAGTTTTCAAGCTAGAGCAAAAAACGAAAAATATTTTGAAAGTAGATATAAAAAACTAGTCCAGTACGTATAGGTTTTTCACAATATTGATTTTGAAAAAATTGCGTTAAGGCGTTCCTCCACTTGTAGCGCAAAAAAAAGGCCTTTTTCATGAATTTTTTTAAAGAAAACTACAAAACTTTTTTAATCGATTAATATACCATCTTAAAGAATACGTCTTGAAGAACTTTCAGTAATTTTTTTATTGAAAAATATTACATTGTTTAGTGGCAAATGGCCGTCAATGAAATAATGTTTTTATATAGACGGTTTGCGGTGACCAACATTGCGGCGAAGTGGATCATCTGAAAAAAAAAATGCGGACGGATTTAGTCAAATATAAGTATAAACTAGTCTTTAATCGAAGGATTTTAAAAAATATTCATTTTTCACAAAATGGCGGACAGTCAAAGTTAATGGTTCGATTTTAACGAAAAAATTGAACGATTAAAGACTACATTTTTATTTATTAAATAAGCCTGCAAAATTTCAAGAAGATCGGTTCATTAGTGTTCGAGTAATCTTGGTCACCGACTTCAGAAATGCCATTTTGAGAAAAACACGTTTAAAGTTTCAATTTCAGTTTACACGAAGAAAATATTTTTTTTTAAACTTACATTTTTTCAAAATCGCAAGTGGGGGTAACCCCTTAAGCTGACTAAATGCAAAAAACCTCTCTTCATAAATATTCGACGATTTTTTTATAGAAATAAAGAGTTTGGTGGGAGATGAATAGTGAATTCATACACAGGGTGTAAAAATATATCGGTAGGGACTTATAAAAAAAATTGAAAATAGATTTTTCTTTCGCTTCCCAGTCAACTCTTCCTTCACTGAATCGTCGATAATTTATTTTCTGCTCAGATTTGGAACTCTACTCTAAGCTCATTTTGTTCAGTAGCGTTTGCTCTTTAAGGGGTAAGGCCACAGTAGAATTTTCAAACAATGATTTTTTTCGCTAAAACGGTGCTTTATCATCATAAGAATGAGTTACTATTCGATTTATAGCAAGAATTTTTTTTTCACGTACTTTGAGCGTATAAGGACAGCCCACCTCTGGCACGGCCATAGAGTGCCTAAATCTTTAAACGCGTTTTTTCGAAACAGCTTTTTTTCCAATTGGCGTGACAAATAACTTCACCAATTTTCACTCAATTTACTTCAAATTTAAAAGTTATGTTCCTAATTACATTTCGCAGAGAAGTACGTACGGAATTTCTGATTAATCAAAAACTTTTCATTTCATGAGCAGTTTATGAGCAATTAAAACGAAATTTTTCACTGAACATTCAATTCTTAAGTTCAAATACCTACAACTTTTGAATAAAACAATATTTTTTAAATTCCGTACGTACTTCTCTAGGTATTCTAATGTAGATTGGCGAGAATTTTTGTTTTTTTGTTCTGGGTAAAAAATTGTGGATGCTGAATGTCACGCCGCGGATCGCCTAAAAAAAGATAACAAAACAAAATAGTAGTCGGCCATTTTGTACATCGAAAAAAAATATATATATTTTCTAACAGTTTGATATTCATATTAAATAGATGTGTAATTAATTTTATGAGTGAATCACTTTTTGACACGAAAAAAAATTGTTAAATTCGCACATGATTTTATACCCGTTACTGTGGCCTAACCCCTTAAGGCGGAATATACATTAAGACAACAAAAAATAGACAATAATAAGAGATTTGTTAAACAAAGAAATAATCATTCTACAATTATCAAACTTTAGGTATACTTTAATAGTATATTTAAGTATACAAAACAATTTTTTTTCAATGGATTCATCATCAAAATGACGGAGCTGTGGCAGAGTGTTACAGCAAGGACGGTAATTAAAACGAAGGAAGTGCAAATTGAAGAAAATGGCACGCATTTACAAAAAAAGTCAACATTTCACGCAACATTTCTGAAAAATGTGGTTAAAAAAAGTAGTTTTTTGTCCAATTTTTCAAAAACATTTCTCGTCAAGTAGAAGGTACCAATATTATCAATATGTCTACCAAGTTCCAACTCAATAGGCTTAAGGGGCCAGTCCACTTTGGAGCCACGAAAAAGGCTATTTTCGCGATTTTTTTTAGGATGTTATAAAAGATATGAATGTAAAAGTTGTTGGGCTTGATAAATAAAGTCTTGAAATACATTTAAAAAAATTGAATTCATTTTTAATCAATTTTAAGTAAAAAAATTATAGTTTATACAAAATTACCGTACAAAATTCCTTCTGATTGCTCATCATCGTCGATTTCTTCAAGTCTTGCTTGCTTTCGATTTGTTGAAATTTTCAAAGTGGACTGGCCCCTTAATAGTTTTTGAGCAATTCTGCACGCCAATTTCGATAATGCAGTTTCGAGAAAAACGCGTTCGAAGTTCACGCCCGCTCCGAATCCGAGCGGTGAGGCACAGCGTTGACGGGCTGTTTGAAGTTTTTCGAATTTCGCTTTGGAACTTTTGGAAAATATTCTACACATATAGTTCTATCGTTCAAAAACAAAAAAAGAATGTATATCCCGCCTTAAAATGCCGTTTCATTTATCAAGCTCCCATAAATTTTCCATTTTTGGCAGAATTTCAAATTGGGGACATCGATTTTCGTCAATTTTTTCATTCATACCTCCTCCCGTTTCCTCTTTTTCTGCCATTCTTCACGCGCACTTTTCGGCAGAACTACTTGAGATGTCGGGATGATCCTAGTGGAATTCTCTAGGTCTTTCAAAATACTTTTAAAATCTTTTCCATGAAATTTATGTCACTCAAATCGGGGCGACGCTACTGCCGTTTGAAATTTCGCGAAGTGAGCGATTTCGGAAAAGTGGCCGGAATAGTCGAAAAAACATTTTTCCTACTTTTAAACCATTTTATGGGTCTACCGATGGAAAATTTCCTGCCGATTACGAATATCACCCAGTTATGGTCGAAAGCTCGAAATTAAGCTGGCAAAACGCGAAAAACCTGTATTTACACACATTTGACGATTTCGTACAAAAAAGAAATTCCTCCACTAAATCGTCGGTCATTTTTTTCTTTTTCGATGTTAAAGTCTGTTTTGCGCTCATTCTTTTCGTAATAGTTTTTTATTTGAAATCCCGCTTCATTAACGGGGTCCTCTAGTTTCTCGGGTCGAAAAAATCGATTTTTTTTTCATAAATCACATCTACAACATGTGTAGAAAATGTGTGCCAAAGGATTTTTCGATATTCGAAGTGGTTCACAAGTATAAATCACATGCGCGAACTTTCAAACGCGTTTTTCTCGAAACACCATTTTTCGAAACGGTGACCACGATATTTCAGAAACTACTGCACCGATCTTGTTCAAATTTATACAGCATCTTTAATATGTTATAAGCCAGCGATTGAACTAGGATTATCATGATTGCTTCGATAGTTTTTTTTGCACGAGCGAAAAACTTAAGAAAAAATGAGTAAAAAATAGAATGTAATTTTCAAAAGTGTATAAAAAAGTCAATTTTTGTAATTTAGAATTCACTCTAGTTCAATCGCTAGTCTTAAATATGAAGATTAAAATGCCGTTTGGTTTTTTTATTTCAGATAAACAGAACAGCCGCAATCTTGGTCACCGTCAAGCACCTCTTTTACTTGATGTCTTCCTGTCGGCCACTATAACCTTTATTCTATTATATATTTTGACTTCAAAAAGTTTGTAAAGCTTATTTAAATGTTAATAAAGATTATGCAAAAAAACAATGAGATTGATTATTTCGATGCTTTGCCCGTAAAAAATTATTGAAAAAGCCGTAAAAAAACCGCCGAGAAACTAGAGGACCCCGTTAATCGAGATACGATTATTTTCCGATTTTTAGCAGACTTTCACAGTCGAAACACCGATTTTCGTTAATTTTTTTTCATACCAAACCCCTTTTGCTTTTTTTTCGGTCATGCTTCCATCGCACTATTCGGCAGAACTAACTGACAAGGAACATCCCTCACGTGACACCCTTCGATTTGGTTGAAATTTGGATATGTTATAAAGCACCGAAAAGTAAGCGATACGTATTTTTTTTATCGGCAAAAAACGGTTTTAAGGGGTGAAACGAACCCTCGAAAATAGGAGCGTTTTTCGTTTTTCGTCGATAACGTTATCGTTCTCATCTCCAATGTATAGTGTACAAAAAATAAACATTGTTGCAATTTGAATTTTTTTAATATCTCGTACCGTTAACGGAGACTTTGTCCTTGGAGTGCTATATTTCAGGTGTTTATATTTTATTTTTTTAAAGGAAACGAGTAAAGCTTTTTGAGTGCGGTTTTTTTCTTGCTGTTATTCATGATATACAGAACGTTGAAAAAATTAAAAAAAAAAAGACATCACTGCCCCCTCTTTGTTGATCTGAAACACAAATTCAAAGCATATTATCAATCTGTGACCCTTTGGTCATGGAATGACGGATGGGTTTTTCGTTTAGTACAAATTTCGGAAAATGGCGGCAATTAAAAAAAAATCGAATTTTCGCGTTTTTTTCGCATAAAAAGATAAATAATAAATGCAAAAATGTATCTATCGAAAAAACGATCCGTCATTCCGTGAAGACATATTTTCTGAGTATGCTCTCCAAATTTCAGGTCGATATGTTAATTACAGCGGTCAGGAGAATGTCAGCCATTTTTAAAAACGTGTTTTCGAGAAAAACGCGTTTAAAGTTTTGTAATGTGTTTACACAAATGTGTTTATAATTACCGCTAATCGGCAATGCCTCGTCCATAGAGGCATCCCTCCTCTTCTTCTAGCTGCTCATGTTGAGCTCAAATTGATTTTTTGAAAATTTCAAGGACAAAGTCTCCCTTAAAACGTTATCGACGAAAAACGAAAAACATCCCCATTTTTCAGGATGCGTTTCAGCCCTTAAAACAGTTTTTCCACCGATATAGAAAAATATGTATCGCTTACTTTTCGGTGTTTTACAGCATATCCCAACAAAATCGAAGGGTGTCACCTGAGGGATGTTCCTTGTGAGATAGCGAGATGAATCCAGCCGCATTATCTAAGTCTGTCAAAATCCTTTTAAAAACCCCCCCAGTTAACTTTTGTGACTCAAATAGAACCGCCGCTACGGCTGTTTGAAACGGCGCGTTTTTGGCGATTTCGCAAAAATGAACAAAAGGGATTGAAATTCTTTTTCCAACTTTTACAACACCTCAAGGGTCTATCCGATGGGACATTTTTCGCCGATCATAAATATCACGAAAAGTAAAATAAGAATCTACAGATCGTGCGTATTTCTTGGTTTATTTCGATAATAATAGTGCTAATATGATAATAATAATAATATTAATAATAATAATATATCAACATATTCTGAATGACAAAAACGGTAAAACTATAGAATCGCGGCTCCAGACCAATTTCAATGCCAACATTTTTTTTCCATAAACGCCTTTACAATGTCATCACTATTGATATTCAGTTGGGGGAGGCCGACATTATTTATTATAATTCCATAAATTATGGAATTTTGAAGTTTGCAAAAACGAGGGAGAAAATAGCACATTATAGACACACACTCGCATACGCACACAAGAAAAAGTTTGAAAACAAAAAATCATGTTACGTATTTCTTTTTTACCCTCCAGGTAAATATTTACAAGTGGGGCTCCAGCTAGACAAAGGGTTTAGAAATTTTGTACCGCGTCGATGTACTTCAGGACACTTTGTTTATAATATTTAAGTCGGGGAAGACAATTTCAACCCTTATTTCAACCACCAAACGCTTTTTTTACCTTTTTAAAGGTATGGAGGAAACGGGTTTGGTGACATCAAGTGGATCAAATGAGATGGGTTTGACCCAAACAAACCCAAACATATCCAAACAAATTTGCGTAAGCATACAGAAAACGTATTTTAAAAATCGAATATTTTCCGGAAATATTTTTTTTTCTTAATAAAATACCCCTCCTCCATCCAAAAAATGATATTTTCATAGTACAGAATAGACCGGAACACGTGGAAAAAATGTTGGAGCCGATTAGGGCTGGAGCCCCACTTGTAAATATTTACCACCCTCCACCGCAATGACACTTTTTTCATATTTGGGCTTACTCCACCTTAATTCAACATGTAACATCGTTTTTCATTCATAACAATAGCCAACAAAAATTTGGACCGATTTTGGACTGGAGCCGTGGTCCTATAGTTTTACCGACAAAAACAATTATTTCAATTGAAAAAAAAATGAAACGGATTGCGAGTATCGTTTTAAAAAAAATGCACATCTGAATATATATATATACATATATATTAGGGTGGCCGTTATTTTGGCTTCGGCAAAAAATTTAACGTCTAGCAAAAAAATTAATCAAGATATGAAAAAAAAAATCTGTGTAAAATTTGGACGTGCTGGGATAAGGAGAACACGTGCCACCGAGCAGTTTAATTTTGAAAAATACATGCATTTTTTTAATGGCCGCACTAAAATATTCATTAGTCTCATAATATTAATTGAACAATCTGGAATTGGGTACATTGATAATACATATTAAGAGGTACAAAATATATTATTTACTGATTTTTTTTCCATCAATTATGTATAGTCGTGAGTAGATTGAAAAATTAATAGAAAATTTGAAAACGCACGTGGCGGTTTGGCCACATTGTGGCGGGAAATCGAAGCAGTGAATTAATTATCGGAGCGGATTTTTTATGCAAATAATAACATAATAATCGTGTATTGAATGCTTCAAAATGATAATTTTTTCTTGAACCTGCGAGAAGATTTTCCAACTGTAGTGGTGATAATACAAAATATAGTGCAGACAAATAGTTCGAAATTTGGTCGTGGCGCTTCGTCCGCTCATTTTTACCTCCCGAGCATTACCGACCGAGTTGGTTTGCCATTGTTGGACATAGAAAAAAAATACAACACGTGAAATCTTTACGTTTCTGCAAATTTATTTCGATTTTACGATCCGGTTCCAAACGGTATCGGGTTTTCCAGTCAGACTTTACTTTTCTGCTCGATAAAGACATTGATTTCGTTATTAGTGCCGAATTTATGGCGTTTTTTGAACGATTTAAAATTGATTGTACTTTTCTCGACACCGATGTATCTGTTTGGACTCGAACGAGAGTTATCAAATGGGCGCGCAATTGATAAAAAAAATAAAAGTCTGTAATGATATAGCGGAGCGAAGTATCAAACGTATCACCGATTATAACAAACGATTAACTTATGATGAAGATTAAAAACAATTTGTTCTTCAAGTTGTCGCCGAATATAAAAAAAAAAATTTCGAACGTAAACAAATGTACTCTACTTCAATCATTTCATAGATGAACTGCTATTACTTATGTAATATTTCATGTAAAGGTACGAATTTGCGGTACGTGATTGATGGAAAAAAATCATTTAATAATATATTTTGTAACTCTTAATATCTATAATCAATGTACCCAATTCCAGATTTTTTAATTAATATTATGAGACTAATAAATGTATCAATGCGGACTTTAAAAAAATGCATGTATTTTTGAAATTTAAACTGCTCGGTGGCACGTGTTCTCCTTATCCCAGCGCGTCCAAATTTTACACGATTTTTTTTTTTCATATCTTTATTATTTTTTTGGTTAGATGTTAATTTTTTTTTACCGAAGCCAAAATAACGGCCACCCTAATATATATATATATATATATATATATATATATATATATATATATATATATATATATATATATATATATATATATATATCAAATTAAGTTGAATAATAATAAATGAAATAAGGGGGGAAAGAGCTCATACAAAAATTGAGGAACTGGTAAACAAGGACCCAATAAAGAAACTCTGCGCATATACATTGGCGTGCAAAAGTTTCGGGCCAACCTTTTTTTCTCAGTTATTCGATAAAATATGTAATGCCTGAACCTCTCCATCATTTCAAATATTTGAGGGAGCTATGATATGGACAACAGCGCGGTATATTATTTTGTTTGCATAGTGTACGGTTTGTGTACAGCGTCGAACGCGTTCGGTCAGTGTGCAAAAATATTGGGCCGCTGTCTCACCTTCTCCAGCCACACGGTTTGTTTACGTTTTCTTCCGCGCTTTCTTTCGCCTTTTCATTCGCGTTAGTTCGAAACATAAAGAACCATAAAAAATCAGTTCTATTTCTGCCGCAACGGTAAAACACACAAAAGTTGAGGTCCGCGAAGTTGTGTTAAAACTATTTGAAAAAGGAAAGAGTTCTCGTGATATTGCAATTACTCTATCTATTGGGAAACGCACAGTAAACCGTATTATTGCGAAATATAAATCAACAAATTCGTTGTGCGATAAAAGTCGAAGCTGTAGAGCACGAAAAACTTGAAAACGCGTGGACAAAATCATTAAAAGAAAGTGCGTCCTAGATCCGCGAAAAACTGCAGCAATAATTTCGCGAGAATTACGCAGTGAAAATCTTGCTGATATCAGTCGGAGTACGGTATCCCGACGTCTGAAGGCTGTGGGATTGATTGGGCGCGTCGGTGTAAAGAAACCACTCGTTAGCACAAAGAATAAGAAGGCTAGATTAAATTTTGCCAAAAAATATCAACATTGGATAGTATCGAATTGGCGGAAAGTTCTTTTTTGCCGACGAATCCAAATTTCAATTGTTCGTAAGTGATGGTCGCAAGTACGTAAGACGTCCAGCAGGTACCAGATACGATGTACGATATCAAATTCCAACTGTAAAACACGGTGGCGGAAATGTTAAAGTTTGGGGAGCATTTTCAGTTATCGGTATTGGTCCGCTAATAGAAATCCAAGGCAATATGGACGCTGTAATGTATCGAAATATATTGCAAGACCACATCCTCCCATTTGCAAAGAAAAATATGCCGAATGGGTGGATATTTCAACACGACAATGATCCCAAATATGCTTCGCGTCTTGTGAAGAATTTCCTCGAAAGCCGAAAAGTGCGCCTTTTCGACAGGCCCTCGCAGTCGTCGGATGTAAATCCGATTGAACGTTTGTGGCAAGAGCTCAAGGTTCGCGTTGGAACGAAGAATCACTCCAACAAGACGAAATTGTGGGATCATTTGCAATATGAGTGGGAAAAGATGCCGCAATATCGCATCTCGCAATTAATTGCGTCTATACCCCGTCGATCTGCTGCTGTAATCGCTGCTAAGGGCATGGCAACGAAGTATTGACTCTAGAGAGAAAACTAAACCATGTTTTGTTATTTTCATGTTTTGTTTTTTGTTTTCATACGCAATAGTATACACGGAAAAAAAGAAATAGTACAAAATACAGGGGCTACACAGTTCGCATTGGACTCGAGCGATTGCACAGCGATATTACCTGAAACACAGTGCTCAAAATACAGTGTGCTCAAAGTAAATTATTACAGTTTCTATACTGTCCTCTTTGGACTCGAACCGCTCTACTGTATCTTTTACTGGAACACATAGTCCAAAATACAGTGTAGTCAAAAGTAAATTTTGACAGTTCAACACTGTAATATAAATTTAACAAAACTTGTAATATGACAGTTGGTTAATCTGTATTATGTACAATGAATGCGCCAGTTATATTGACAGAGTTTATGTAGGTGTTTTAACAGTGAAGTCCTCTGTTCTAGAAACTGGTTAGCAACAGGTATAGTTTCAGTTTTGAACCGTTGCTTTTTACAGTGTGAACACGGGAAACCTTCTTGTTTTAATACTGTAATTCAAACTTGGTGAACCCCGTAATTTAATAAGGCCACAAATCGTATATTATAGAAAATTAGGGGTAAAAATAACATTAGATAGCGCTGAAAGAACAATTAAAGCGCTGAAAGAACTGCCAGTCCTTTGTGTCGTGGTCGCGCCACGCTCGAGACAGGTCCTAACCAGTGAATACCGTTTACAACGTCACACTGTAAATTTGATTATAAACATAAAATTAAAAAAGTTCGGCGAAACCTTCGCTTACAATGTATATTGTAAGCAATGTAATATATACACACACACACACACGCGCGCACACACACACACACACACACACCCACACACACGCACGCACGCGCACACACACACACACACACACACACACACACACACACACACACACACACACACACACACACACACACACACACACACACATATATATATATTAAGAATATACTGAACTGAGTGAGACACACAAAAAAACGTTTATCCATAAAAGAAGTTTGAGAAAACTGTGTAGAAAATATTAAAAAATCAGTCACATACACAGGAACGTACCTTTTTGTAAATAATTCTCTCTTTTTTATAATTTCTTGAATTATGTCGCACAAATTTCAACATTCGCATCCTATCGACCACGCACTACTAACTGGCAATCCTTTGTGTCCTGGCCACGTGCCTCACTCCACGCGCGAGACAAGTCCTAATTACACAAGAACGTACCTTTTTTTTAATTCTCTCTTTCTTTATAATTTCTTGAATTCTGTCGCACAAATTTCGATGTCCGCGTCCCATCAACCACGCACTACTAACTGGCAATCCTTTGTGTCCTGGCCTCGTGCCTCATGTGCGTACAGCATAAAAAACAGTGATCGCATTTAAATTTTACAGTTGAATATTTTTACTGAAATCACTGATGTATTCACAATATCAAACTGTAAATAAACCAGTCTAACTGTAGAAATCTCAGAGTGCACAGATAACGTCATGAACTGTCGAAAGAAGAGTAAAACTACCGTGCCACACTGTGAAATTTAATGAATCACGCTGTACTCAATACAGTGTACACTGTAACCCTTGCAGTTTGCGTACAGTATAAAAATCAGTGATCTCATGTAAATTTTACAGTTAAATATTTTTACTGAAGACACTGATGTATTCACAATACCGAACTGTAAATAATCCAGTGTAACTGTAAAAATCTCAGTGTGTACAGGAAAATTCGTCATTTTTGTAGGACAGGATTTACATTACTTTGTTTCACTGTAAAATGAAATATAGCACCCTGTTTTTCATGCGGTTTATACTGTGATTTTCGCTGTTTCTTTTTTTCCGTGTACGGCCCAATACTTTTGCACAGTCATTGAATAAAAACTGTTGGATAATTAATTGTTGAAGAGTGATATTACTGTTTATACCACATTTTTTTAAATCAAGCATCTCGACGCCAATTATAAGTGTCATCACTCGTTTGTATTTCCCGTACCATCGTATTTCTACGCAAAATCCACGAACAATAGGGTGGCCCGCAACTCTTGCACGCTACTGTATAAGGGAATTCGAAAAAATGATAGAAGCGTTGCATTAAGGCGTTACCCCCACTTGTAGCGCAAAAAAGGCCTTTTTCATGAATTTTTTTAACGAAAACTACAAAACTTTTTTAATCGATCAATATACCATCTTAAAGAACACATCTTGAAGAACTATCAGTCATTTTTTTATTGAAAAATATTACATTGTTTAGTGGCAAATGGCCGTCAATGAAATAATGTTTTTATATACACGGTTTGCGGTGACCAGCATTGCGGCGAAGTGGATCATCTGAAAAAAAAATGCGGATGGATTTAGTCAAATATAAGTATAAACTAGTCTTTAATCGAAGGATTTTAAAAAATATTCATTTTTCACAAAATGGCGGACAGTCAAAGTTAATGGTTCGATTTTAACGAAAAAAAAAAAACGGCCGTTTTTTGGCTATAAAACGGCCATTTTTTTTTTTCGAAAAATAAAATCGAACGATTAAAGACTACATTTTTATGTATTAAATAAGCTTGCAAAATTTCAAGAAGATCGGCTCATTAGTGTTCGAGTAATCTTGGTCACCGACTTCAGAAATGCCATTTTGAGAAAAACGCGTTTAAAATTTCAATTTCAGTTTACACGAAGAAAAGATTTTTTTTTGTAAACTTACATAGAGTCATCTATTCCGGGCATAAAAAAACTGCACTTGAAATTGCACTTCAAAAAAATGCAATAAAAAAAATCGATTTTTTCAAAATCGCAAGTGGGGGTAACCCCTTAAGTAGATATTGATAAGGACATCAAATGTACTTCTGTGTAAAAACCCCTGAGGGGTATACCTGGAATAAATAGTACTACTTCTACTACTAATAAATGAAATAATGTTTTAAATATTAACAATAATTGCATAATTAAATAGTATGTGTATATATGTGTGTGTGTGTGTGTATATATATATATATATATATATATATATGTATGTATGTATAGGTGCACAATCTACGACAGCTTAGGAAACCATTAAGGTCGAGATAAACGACACGGAGTGCTCATCGTCGCGTCGGTTGACGCTTCGACGATTTTCCGCACGCTTCCTTGTACGTATATATATATACACATATATATCCTCCTACTCGTATTGCACGTACATAGTTCTTTGCAGATCCTGCACTTTTTTTCATCCACGTCTATTACGTGTGCCCGAATAATGGCTTACTGTTAAAAGGTCGTATTTTCACAAAGTTGGACTCTTCGGAGGCCGCGCCCGTTGCTTTTTAAAAGCAAAGTCGGAATTTGCGTTGTGCTTTTCGAGGGCGCTAGCCGAGTTTTGCAAGGAGAGCCCTGTGAAACGATTTGACGCATAAATTTGCGCGAGGGAGGTAAGACGGGAGAGCAGGGCCATAGGGAAGAGCCACAAAACGGGTGAAATGACGATGAGGGGCGGGAGAGAGAGAGAGAGGTATGTGACAATCCTCTAGTGCCTCGTACAGTCCTCGCAATTCACCCGTCTCGCGGTACCCTTCCTCTCGATAAATAATCACGCCGGAGCGTGGAGTAAAAAAGAGGAAGAGAGAAAGAAAAAAAATAGACAGCACGAGAGAAGAATTGAATTTTCATATATAGATAAATAAGTATTGGGATAAAAGCATTGTGCTTCGATAAATAATGACGTTCGAGAACGCGAAGAGGTATTTTTGCAAGGCGAAGATATTTGCTTTTTTTTCCTCGTCTGTTCGTGTTTTTTTTCTTTCGCACACGAGGGTAGCGATAAAAGCTCGCCGGGATGAATTATCGGGGATGGGGGTGGAAAGAGAGTGAAATTATTACCTATACGCGTCCAGCATCGAGTGCAAAATATGAAATTGGCGCGGTGCAATGATTGCTGAGCGGCAGAAGGGCGCAAGTGATTTTTTTGGGCCGAGCATTGCGGAATGTCTACGTTGGAACGGTCGTTGGAGAGCAGAAGGGCGCAAGTGATTGCTTTGGGTCGAGAATTGTGATGTATCGACGTTGGAACGTTTGAGGAGATGCAGCAGGGCGCAAGTGATATGGATTATCATTTTTCTTAAGGGGATATACCAGTGTGAACGCTGAAAACTTGGGTGATTTTCGGGAATTTTTTGGAAGAAAAGTACTCAATTAAATGTTTCGGAAAATTAAGAATATATTTGGCTATATGTGACCTATATTACATAATTTTTTCATAGAAAAATATTGAGATCCAAGCGACTTATGCGCTGCCTTCGGAGGCGCCAAAAAACAAAGGTCCTCCACTGCTGACATGAGTCCGGCCGATCGAGTAGCTGAAACCGAAAAAGGAAAAAATGTCGTTAAACTGGAAGGCATTTCCTATACAATAACGTAGGATTTTCGAAGAATATCAAAATCTAACAAAATGGCGTACTTATGAAAAAAGTCTGTTTTCTTGCCTATAAAATGGTCGTTTTTTTCAATGCCAAATCACCAATTTGCATCGAATCAAAAATATCCAATGTCATTGTAGAGTGAATATATTCAAGAGTACTCAGTTCAAATTTCAAGTCAATCGGATAATTGCTCTTCGACTTACAATGTCAGCAAATTTGAAAAATCTCATTTCGAGAAAAACGCGTTTAAAGATTTAACTATCGATTTTTCGGGATAAAATAATTGCAGATACGGCCTTGAAATTTTTACAGGATATTCTTGAAAGTATAAACTGTCGAAAAAGGCAAAAAAATCGATTTTTTGAAAGTGTCACACTGGTATCGCCCCTTAATAAGACCTTCTGCTGATCTCGAGACCACGAGTCTCGATGAACATCATCGAGATCGATATTCTGGAAGAATGAGATTAGAATCCAGTACGGAATCCAGTGGAAGAAATCAAAGAATCTTGGAGGAACGTAACGAATTTTGGAATTCATGATGTCCGCAATCGTAATGTCACAAAGAGTCCAAGAGATCATTGGAGAATTGGAGTGTGGATTACCAAATAACGCGCTTGATCATGTGGATTCTCCAACTTTCGGGTCGACATAGGCCAAGTTTACTGTCACGCTTGAAGACGTGAAAGAGGGCGTACACAAATTGCGTAACGCAAAATTCCCAATCCCCCCCCCCCATCCACCCACGTAACGGGACCGTAACGCTTGGCCAGAACCACCTCCCCCCCTATTCCGTTACGTAACGGGTGCTTCGTCGTCAATAATTGCGATTTTTTTCATAGACATAACTAATTATGAGAGGATCGGGTTTATACTCATATTATGAAGTATCAATTCATTTAGTTTTATACCAATTTTTATGACAAAATCTTGAAAATTAACCGAAATATATGCCTTGATTTGACGACGAAAAAAAAGTTCTCTTCATTGTCCCATCGATATCTTTATGAAAGGTTATCTGTAAATTAAAAGTCAACAATTTGTCGATATCTATACAAATGTAGCTATCGTCATGCGTAGCCGTTTTTTTATTTTGGTTTTTTTTTTACGAAATGCCGACAGTTTGGACATTCTTTTTCTATTTTCAAGGCCCTTCTTCTGTGCTCAAGCAGTCTTTAAAAATAGTAATTATCAAATGTTAAAAACGCGGATACGTACAACCTTAGTCACTGCGATTACAGAAATGTTAAAAAAAAATTGAAAATCTGTTGATAAGTTTTCAAGTATTCGGTCGGACACGGTCGAAAAAACTAGTTTCGAGAAAAACGCGTTCAAAGTTTTCGGTCCGTGTTTCTTGATATAAAGTTATGTTTTATCTAGAATATTGATACTTACATTGAAGTATCTAGTCGCGGGCGATATGACGGTTCTTCATCTTCATGATAGTTCACAAAATAATAAGAGCCTGTACTTTATCTATTGTAAATGATCCCACACCTGTAGGGGCTGACGGCACTAACCCGTCGCGCAACCTGTTCTCACTAAAGTCACTATAAATCCGTCAATTTTCGGACTTGTTGATAAAAATATTGCCAACATATTTTTCAAAACATGTACTTTCAAGAATTATAAAAGAAAAAAATTCCTTCAAATTTTGATTGGGGGATGTGGGAAAGCTACTGTGCAAGTTCTTGCACAGTGACTTTCCCCCTTAACTAACATTGTGTATAGAAAGCTGTGAGCTGTCCACGGTTAAATTGCACGCGAGGTTTAAATTCAAAACGTGAACATGCCGAAATTTTGCTATTTCTGGCAGTTTTAAAATCGTGACGTAACGCAAACCTTGACCCCCCCAATTGCGTTACGTAATTTGCGTACAGCCCCAAATTGGAGGCAACGTCCGGGTTAGTCTGGTCTTCCTTGAGGTCAAGTCTTCCATGTTGCGGAGGCGTGCAAAATTTCGGTGATCGCGAGCTCCTTTTGCGACCAGCGACGGCTGGAAACGTGGCGAGAAGGGTTGACATCAAAGCCTCAACCAACCCAGATATCGGGGTAGAGAGAGCTTTCCCCGCCGGCCATTATCGCGTTACGTCCGCTCGGACGAACGTCATTCGCAGCTTCCATGCCACCGGATGATTTGAGGGTGACCTCGACGGTTCTCGTTCCAGAAGAGAGACCAGGACTGTATCCTCTCCAGGCACAGTCGGCTGGAGAATCAGGGTGGAGGTGCAGATGGAAAGAGATAGGCTGGAGGACGCTGGAGCATTGTGAACCAATCCGCGAGGTCTTCTCCCGTGTTCGAAGCTGTTATTGCCGGACTTCCAACATTGGGAAAAGCCACAATGTTCCACCGACGGACCGAGCCAACCTGCTGCTTATCCGCGACCGCTTGCCGACGGATCCTGCCACTGTTCGGGAGCATCACTCGGCCTTGCTTAATCAGGAGCCTCTCTTGGTATCGAGCGAGCATCAATGATGACGTTTGAGGCTCGTCGGAACACTGTCGCGTTCATCTGGACTCACGATAGCGATGTGGTCGACCAATGGGTCGTTGGATGAAGAAAAGCACCATTCCAACAGGCCCTTACTCATCATTCGATCAGCTGCTTAAGAATCTGGATCATTGGAGACTCTAGATACTGGAGGATCTTCTTGGGAGGAGTTTTGCCAAGCTGGAGTCTCGTCGACTCCCCACCGTGGTTTTCATTATCACACAGCGGGACTTCGTTAGTCCTGCCATTGGAGATCCCGACAGCTCGGGGGATTGGCACGTGTCGCGGAGAAACGTTACTCACGTGTTGGTGCCGCGTAGCGTTTTGTGGTGTGCAGCAGGACGACGTTTTTCCGCCGGATCGCAGGACGAGTTCGCGCCCTTGAGCCTTCCTTAATCCTCCATTGATAGAAACCGCTCGGGCGGCGCAGGTTAATTCGGCACTGGCTTGCTCCGTGCGGGACGCTCAATAAAACGTGCCCGTGAATTAGCAACTGTGTGTGCATCCCCCCACGAAGGCCGGGGTGGGAGAAAGTGCGGCGTGGAGAGCGAGGGAGGGTGTCCACATACTGGAAGGATAATGAATAGGCGCGTTAGAGAGATGAAATACTCTATGGATTCGCCCAACTAGGGGTTCCACATTTCACGTCCTGGGTGATCAGCCTTCCACAGCCGTGAGAACCCGAGGAGGATTCAGGGCCAGACTCCAGCCAATTTCGTCCCGATGTCCTAACCTTTCAATGGACTTCGTTACAACTGAATCACATTTTTGTTGCCTTCGTTAACGTGTCCTACATATCTTCGAAAGCTGCGAGCAGCAAGAGGCTATCCTTGCGGTCTGGTTGTAGCGTATGAATGCCTCGTTCCCGCAATGATTTCCAAATGTGGTAACGATTGTGACACTCCAATGGGGTCTGAAATGGGCAATGGTTACCAAGAAGACATGCCTTGGGCTGCCATTTCCTGGAGAGCGGAGACCATCATCGTTGCGGTAACTGCCCAGTTGTGGTCATCGCTCTCGCAGCATCTCCGATCACTGAAGCCAGTCTAGGTGGTTTGTTTGGGTTTGTTAGGAGAGTGCTGTTGCCGTCCAACGCCACACCCGCACAGCCCATTCTCAGCAGGCTGCGATCCACGAATCCCGAAGGCAATCTTAACGGCTGTGCCTGCAGCCTGGAATTGGCTATCCAATGATGGAGGCCTTGCAGCAATGACACACCAGTGAATAACAGGTCGCCTAATTCCTAGCGTCGATTTCGAGAAATGATCGAAACTTCCATGAAACTCTGACCCGAGAATTCCAGTCTTCCAGGGATTGACGCCTTTCGCTGGCTCTCTTTCTCCGTCGGGTCCTGCGATGTCCTGATGAGATCGGAGAGGGGGGGTGCTCGAGTGAAGAGCCTCAGGAGGAAGGACTCGAGGTCGCGCACACACATGGAGACTCCAACCGACAAGTGACCCTGGAGGTACGGGGGCTGATTCCAGCATGAGAGCGAGAGAGAAAAAAAGAGACAAAGAGAAAGCGAGAGAGAGTGTGCGGAAGGTCGCAGTCGGCCAATGGGACCTGCCGGAAACGCAATCGCAATGCAGGCCAATCCTGCGACCTCCTCCGCACTTGGTCGTCCTCTCCACCACATTGCCTCTCCGCGTTTCGCTTCCCACTCCCTTCCTCTCTCTCTCTCTCTCTCTCTCTCTCTCTCTCTCTCTCTCTCTCTCTCTCTCTCTCTCTCTCTCTGGCGAACCCGGGGATTCCCCCCAAAACGGTAATGACAATGATTACGCGAGGGAATGATTGCGGCGCTCGACGGCCGCGGCACCGGGCGCCGCTCTGCCGGGCGCGTCTCCAACCGGGGGATGTAAGCCACCTTATAGAGTCGCTCCGGACCTCGATCCGAACGGATTGTCACATGGTTTTTCCGCCGCTGTCGTCCTCGCGGTGTGAATCACGAGTGTGATCCAAGTGTCAAGCCCTACCATCGGAGCCGCTCGATAGTGGCTCGTCAACATCGTCACCTGGTCCAATATCTCGATCCGTCGGGCCGGACAAGATGGCGGGGCCGCGGTAGTCAAGTGTTCGCTAAAAGTGTGCCTATGGTGGATTTAGGCTGTCCAGGATTGGCCACTAGGGAAACGTCACTTGTCAACCAGTCTCGTGGCGGAGTGTTCACCCTGCTCCACCAATAATTTTGTTGGGACCACTGAAGTCCTTCGTACAAGTGGCAGTCGAAAAGTACTCGGAATAGAAGTTCCAGCGGTTCTTCATCGTCACGAAACACACCTCTTTGGGGGTTTGCTGTCTGGACAATGAACTTCCGAAGTGCAACAGCTGATCATTTGGAGCTCGTTGCACATTCTAGCCTGGCGATTTCTTTGAAATTCCTCTGGATTGCCCCTCTTTCGCGACATGTCATCAGGATGATGTGTACGTGGATGATGGCTTCCGAAGTGCAACAGGTGACTATTTGGAACTGGTTGCACATTGTGACCTGGCAATGTCTTCGGCACATGAATCGCACCTCTTCCGCGACATGTCGTCAGGATGATGTGTATCCGGATGATGGAGTCGGAGTGCAACATGTCATCAGGAAGTTGTCATTTGTGGATGATGAGCTCTGAGACTGTATCAGCCGACCGTCCAGGGCGACCAAACTGTGATGATCTTCGTTTCTAACGAACCCATCACCCCTTTGAAGATGCTGCACTTGGCCGAGTGTTTCTTTCATCTTGTGCTTTGGATGTTTATGTGGTCGCGGCCTCTTTGGGCTCGGAGCTTGGAGATCTCGTCATCCGCGCATACCTCTCTCGGCTCTTAAGGGGGAATCCTCGGGCGAGTGGCATCGTTCGCCGGCGTACATATGTGGCTCCGTAGGCGCAAAGCGATAAAAGGAAATCAATGGGGTAGTCTTCGGGCAGAAGAAGATGCAGCAGCTTCGAGTATCGTAATTTGCATTGTGCTCGGCGGTGTATCGAAGAAAGAGTTCAGCTGGAATGAGCGGCCAACTGCGCGCATTCTCGTTTGCAGTGACTTGAAAAATCTTCTTTGAATATGTAACGTCAGCGCAGCGGGAGGAGTATGGGGGGGGGGGGTTCTTCAAGTTCCTTTAGGCCGTGCAACCCTAAAGGGGAACATACCGCGGCAAAGAAAAATAACAATTACCGATTCACGTTTCAAGCTGTACTGGCTCGTCTCTCTCTCTCTCTCCAGGGCAATATCTTTTACGAGCGCAGTCACACGGCACTCTTGCCCGGAGTGCCTCGTGAATGACATACGAAAAAAGAAACGCGAAAAAAAACGCCACCAGCTTGGAGTTCACCATATCTCTTCATGGGTTTGTGTGTGTCAGTTCCTTTCATGCTTTTCCAAACGAGAGAGAGAGAGAGAGAGAGAGAGAGAGAGAGAGAGAGAGAGAGAGAGAGAGGTGCAAGCGGATTTGCAAGAGCACGAAACGAATTTCTGGGTAGTTTTCGTTGATTGTCGATGTCTGAAAGGCTCGTAAAGAGAGCGAGGGAGATAGAGAGAGAGCAGGAAAGAAACCAACATCCAGAGAGAACGTGTTTTGCCTACTGCTCCGGTAGTTTTCGTTTTCTTACTGACTTATTACGACTCGCGAAATGGGAATTTTACGCCTCAAGGGAGGATTGCCGAGGTTCATTTGGCGATAAGCCCAAGACTGGAGTTCTTATCGTCGTAACCAAGTGCCCTCAACCCTTCCATATGGGTGTACATTGGTGGCGTAAGTATACGGCCCGTTCTCCAGCATCTCATCTCTATGCGCTTTTAAATGAGCGCCCCCCCCCCCTTTGCGACCCCTTTTATCTTATTTGGGTGAGAGGGAGATAGCCTGGTCCGTGATCGTTATCCGCTCGCTTCGAGAGTTACGTCGAGCATTTACGGCAAAACTCTTCCTAATGGCACAGTACAGCGCATTGAAAGACGTCAGCATAGTTTGGTTCCAGTGCTGCCTCTTCTTGTCCGCCTTTTTCTCTTTCTCGTATCTCCTCATTCTTCCGCATAGTGTCTTTTTGGTCACTTTTCCAAAATCCAGCCGGTCGAGCCGGATCGAATCGTTCGCCGTGGCGATTGTACGGGAGACGCCATTTTGGTACCGAGTATCGAGGCGCTAGGACCGGAGGATGCCAGATGGAGAGCCGAACGTTGGATCGGTCATCAGGATCCTGCCAAGTGGCTGTCCCTGTGCGATCTTGATGTCATCGAAGACGCGAGAACAGCCCCGCCGCGTGGAGCACGCCCTGCTGACGATCCAAATCCGTCGACAAGGACACGTCTGCGGAAGCGTCCTCGCGTATGTTCGCGGAACTTGCGAAAGTTCAACGGGCGCACCAATGGTAGAATTCGGGAGTGGCTCTGGAAGGACGCCATTTTGGTACCGGCGTCGGAGGACTCTCTGCCGTCCACGATGGTTCTCGCTTCGCCTGGACGTGGGTACGCGCTCGAAAGGTGGGACGTTCTTCCAGCTTGGGTTCTTTCGCATATCCTCGTACGAACGGGGACGCAGCTTATGATGGGCCCTTTCTCTCCCTCTCTCTATCGAGAGAGAGAGAGAGAACCCTCCGGTTCAGTTCGTACCCGCCGTCTTCTTGCGGCCGGACGGAAAATTTAATGATGGCGAGAAAGAGAGAGAGAGAGAGAGAGAGAGAGAGAGAGAGTCTGCTCGAAGCCTCTGAACACGAGGGAGGGAAGGAGATGGGAAATCTCCCGGGCGTTGGAAACCTGCGATAAGGAGGGAGTGTCTACTGCCGCCATAATCATAGCCCTTGCTCGCCTCTGAGTCCGCTTCTCTTTGGCACGAGACGTGCACAACGTACACCTTACTGCGAAACGTGCATGTGCAATCGTTCTCCATCTTCCTCTCTCTCTCTCTCTCTCTCTCTCTCTCTCTCTCTCTCTCTCTCTCTCCCAGCCCTTCTCCTCCCAGCTAAGCTCACGAGAATTCCAAGGACCGGATTAGCGGGTCCAGGGACATTCCCATCGAAATTTTCTGTCCCCTCAAAATTTCGCTGATCATGACGATCATGAAGATCATCATGATCGATGGATCTCGTCTTTGGCTCCTCAATCCCAGATCGATTCTCCTCTCTCACAGTATAAGAAAAAAAAACAAAAACAATTAACAAAAAAAACAACAGAAATTGCTTCTTGATGAGGTCCCTCGGGAGGAAGAGCCCTTCCTTGGTTCTCGAAGGTTGATGCAAAAGGGTTTTACACTCCGGAGAGACGAACGAAGAAAAAGAGCGAGAGAGCGAGGAAGAGAGAGAGAGGGCATTTACGTGCACTCTGTTGCTCCCTCGACCTGCAGCTCGCGTCCGAGAGTGAGTGTGAGTTTAAGGTCTTGGGGATTGGCCGAGCGGGTTCGGTTTCATTAGCGCGCCGGTGCTCATTGGCCCAGCTCTTTTTCTCCTCTCTCTCTCTTACTCACTCTCTCTTTTTTTCTTTCGATCTTTTTGCCTTTCTGGCATCCTATATAATAACGTGGTGGAGTTTGCTACGTCTCTCCCTCTCTCTCTCTCTCTCTCTCTCTCTCTTTCTCTCTCTCTCTCTCTTGGCGAACCATGAGCGATCGTGTATGGTAGATATTCAAGCCGGCTCTTGCTCGTTGTTTTCGCAGCGACATCAACAACAATTACAATACCCATTTATATATATTAGGGTGTGCGGAAAAAAAATCGATATTTTTTTTTCGGTTGCATCCACCAAAAAAAGGTGAATTAAGGTAAAAAGAGAAGAATCCTCGAAGGAGAGCTCGAACAAAAATTATTTCGAACGGCGCATTGCATTTGAATACTTTCCATAAGAATAACACAGGAAAATATTGGCACTTCTGAACGTCGTAGTAAAACTCTTCAGGAAAAAATCTCACAAAAATGTCAATAAGATATTCTGATAGAGAATTGAATTCCCTACAAAAAAAGTTCCTACGAACAATTAGCTTAGAACAACCGTTCAAGTGGTATCGCTGTCTGAAATTAAATTTCATTATTTAAGCGGCGTGCGCGCCATAGCACACGCTGCCACCTGGCGGCAGCATGCGGTAGCTCGTAGTGCAAAATTACAAGCTTCACACTAGCGCCACGAACGGGAAACCGCGACATTTTTCGCCCATTTTGGCCCCAAATCAAGATCTGTCACTGCTACAAAATTTCATTCGTTATTGCGAAGTGAATCCTGTAGTAGGGGAGGCTGCCTCGAAAAAATTAGCCAGTCACTTGTGGTACTTTAACGAGAAAATTGTTGCTTTATCGTTTTTCGACAATGCTGTGCCGATAAGTGTGAAGGCAAAAATGGTACAAGCCCTGCAATCTCGAGAAAAAACCAAAAATCCTTCCGAGTGATTCATTAAAAAAAAATGATTGGGAAGTGTTGCTGAAAAAAGACATGAGCGATTTC
>OX101795.1:19609411-19618539 GCA_944452715.1 Ophion slaviceki
TGCGAATTTAACAATTTTTTTCGTTTGAAAAAGTGATTCACTCATAAAATTAATTACACATCTATTTAGCATGAATATCAAGCTGTTAGAAAATATATATATTCTTTTTCGATCTACAAAATGGCTGACTATTAGTATTTTCTTTTGTTGTCTTTTTTTAGGCGCTCCGCGGCGTGACATTTAGCATCCACAATTTTTTACCTAGAATAAAAAACAAAAATTCTCGTCAATCTACATTAGAATACGTAGAGAAGTACGTACGGAATTTAAAAAAATATTGTTTTATTCAAAAGTTGTAGGTATTTGAACTTAAGAAATGAATTTTCAGTGAAAAATTTCGTTACAACTGCCCATAAACTGCTCATAAAATGAAAAGTTTTCGATTAATCAGAAATTCCGTACGTATTTCTCTGCGAAATGCAATTAGGAACATAACTTTTAAATTTGAAGTAAATCGAGTGAAAATTGTTGAAGTTATTTGTCACGCCAATTGGAAAAAAGCTGTTTCGAGAAGTTTCCAGTAGTCGGCCATTTTGTACATCGAAAAAAAATATATATATTTTCTAACAGCTTGATGTACATACTAAATAGATGTGTAATTAATTTTATGAGTGAATCACTTTTTCGTACGAAAAAAATTGTTAAATTCGCACATGATTTTATACCCGTTATTGTGACCTAACCCTTTAACTAGGAAGGACAAGTGCTATTTTAATTAAGGGGTTACTCCCACTTGCAATCTTGAAAAAATCGATTTTTTTTACTGCATTTTTTTGAAGTGCAATTTGAAGTGCAGTTTTTTTATGCCCGGAATAGATGACTCTATGTAAGTTTACAAAAAAAAATATTTTCTTCGTGTAAACTGAAATTGAAACTTTAAACGCGTTTTTCTCAAAATGGCATTTCTGAAGTCGGTGACCAAGATTACTCGAACACTAATGAACCGATCTTCTTGAAATTTTGCAGGCTTATTTAATACATAAAAATGTAGTCTTTAATCGTTCGATTTTTTTTTCGAAAAAATGGCCGTTTTATAGCCAAAAAACGGCCGTTTCTTTCGTTAAAATCGAACCATTAACTTTGACTGTCCGCCATTATGTGAAAAATGAATATTTTTTAAAATCCTTCGATTAAAGACTAGTTTATACTTATATTTGACTAAATCCATCCGCATTTTTTTTTCAGATGATCCACTTCGCCGCAATGTTTCGCCGCAAAACATTATTTCATTGACGGCCATTTGCCACTAAACAATGTAATATTTTTCAATAAAAAAATTACTGAAAGTTCTTCAAGATGTGTTCTTTAAGATGGTATATTGATCGATTAAAAAAGTTTTGTAGTTTTCTTTTTAAAAAATCATGAAAAAGGCCTTTTTTTTGCGCTACAAGTGGGGGTAACGCCTTAATCAGTTAAAACTGTTACCGACTGAGGTCAAAGTTTGGGTTTGTTGGGTTGCTTGTTTGACTTTGGTCCAACAACTAGTTCCAACGAAACGAATCAGTTAAAATTGTTTCCGATGGAGGTCAAAGTTTGAGTTTTTTTTTCGGTTTTCTGGGCAGATGGGGTTTGGATTGGGCTGTTTGGGTTGCTTTTTCGACTTCGTTCCAACAAACAGTTCTAACGAAACGGAGCAGTTACAGCTGTTTCCAACCGAGGTCGAGGTTTGGGTTGTTTGGGTCTGTTGGGGGCCGGGTTGAAATTCCGAACTTTCAATTATCAGAACGCTCAAAACTCCGAAAGAATACTACCCCGACAGATCAAAACTCCGAAAGAATTTTACACGAAAGACCAAAACTCCGAAAATCTGAACCCCGTCAACAAAATTCGGCTACGGAAGTTTCAAAAGTTTGAAAATTTTCAATAAATCGACGAATTTTTTCAAGAATTTTTTTTTATTAAGAAGTGATTTTACGTCAATTTTGAAATTTGTCTAAACAATGTTATACGTTCTACATCATTTACAGTCAACTGTGTAGACTTTTGCCGGCATAATCTTGACGAACCTTGTAATTTCCGAACATTGAAATTAGGAATTTTAAACCGTCGGCGCATTCAAAGTTCGGAATTTCAACCCGGCCCTCATGTCAAGATCATGCCAGCGAAAGTCTACACAGTTGACTGTAAATTATGTAGAACGTATAACACTGTCTAGACAAATTTCAAAATTGACGCTAAATCATTCCTAAACAAAAAAAAATTCTCGAAATAATTCGTCGATTTATTGTAAATTTTGAAACGTTTAGCACTTCCATAGCCGAATTATCTTAACGATGTTAAGATTTTCGACGTTTTGGGTTTTCGTGTGAAATTCTTTCGGAGTTTTGAGCGTTCTGACCATTCCAAGTTCGGAATTTCAACCCAGCCCCATCTTGGATTTCGGAACTTTGAAATTCCGAATTTGAAACCGTCGGGGCATTCGAAGTTCGGAATTTCCGAATTAGTTTGAAACACTAGTTCCAACTAGTTCTAACGAATGAGGTCATAGTTTGGGTTCGTTTGGGTTTGTGGGGTAGTTCGGATCTGGGTTGAGTTCTTTGGGTTTGTTCCAAAAGTTAGCTCTAACGGAATGGAACAGCTGGAACTGTTTCCGGACGAGGTTAAAGTTTGGGTTCGTTCAAAAAATGGGTTCTAACGAAATGGATCAGTTGAAACTGTTTCCGAATGAGGTCAAAGTTTGGGTTCGCTTGGATTGTTATGGTTACCCTTATACAATTATACCTCTTTTACAATTAGTATTATAAACGAGTAGTATGTATTGATTTCATTGTATTATTGAATGAATGTTTCTCTTCGTCAATGTACCTCCCATTGCTTGCACGTTCCAATGCAAATTTTTGCAAGTGTTGGTCGTTCGTCATCTTTTGGCACAAGGCTCGGATACCCGAATAGAAATTGTTCTAGCCTGTCCGAGTTACGACCCAGTAACTGGCTCGCCCAATTGAGCTCATACGAACTGACCAATGGTTGGCTCGCAATGAGCTAGTAATATTGTGAATGCTTTGTTATCCAGCCCTTGTTTAGTCACTGCCCAGCTGATCTTCGTCACAAATGACAAAGTGAGGTTACGTGACTACGTGTAGTTCCATCGAGCGATTGGCTCATGGCTGGCAAAGCAACTTGAGTTACAGATGGCGTTGCGAATGTAAAAGTTCACAAGTAGGTATCTCGCCATGACCTAGCCAGCTAACTGGGGCTGTGCACCCCTTGGCTAGTCACTGCCCAGCCGATCTTGGTCACAAATGACAAAGTGTGGTTATGTGAATACGTGTAGTTCCATCGAGCCACTGGCTCATCGTTGGTTAAGCAACTTGAGTTACAGATGACGTTGCGAATGAATAAAATCCTCAAGTCGGTATCTCGCGATGACCTAGCCAACACTTCCCAACTGCGGCCGCACTAGCCGGAATAAATGATCGGACAAATACAATTTAAGGTTATGTAATTCTATGCGATTATCGCTCTCAATGCGAACGCAATTGAGTCATTGGTCCGATAATGTTATTTACATTTGTTAATCCACCCATTTTTCTATATTCTGACATTGTGTAGTGTAACATATGTAGACGATAAGAAAATTCAGAAATTAAACAAGTAGAACTGGCTCAGTGGACAACGTCACAACTCATCACCCAGAGGTCCCGGGATCGAAACCACGTTACGGCGTAAGCGTTTGTCTGAGCTAATTTAAAATTGAACCATTATTATACGAGGGTGGGGTGAAAAGTTTCCGGCCTGACCAAGAAAAACGATATTTAAAAATTTTTTTTTGCTTTATTTTTCAACATAATGTCCATCAACACTGATACATTTCTCATAACTCTCGCATCCCAAAAAACAGTAGCCATAACCTTGTTTGCCGATAAAATTGTTTTTGCCTTCTTTGGGGTTGGTTCCCCTTTTCCAACCCACTGTTTTGACTGTTCTTTACTTTCAGGAGTGTAGTGGTGGACTCATGTCTCATCAACAGTTATGAATCGACGCAAAAATTCGTTTGGATTACGTCTATACAGCGCCAAATTGTCGGTAGCGTCGAGCGTTAGCAAACGCTCGATTGGTCGAGCGTTAGCAAACGCGGCACCCACCATGCACACAGCTTTTCCATGTTCAAATGGTTGTGCAAAATATTTCGCACATGTTCAGCTGACATCCTACAGGTCTCAGCTATCTCATGCACTTTCAAACTGCGGTCTTCCAACACTATTTTATGGATTTTTTCAATCATCTCTGAAGTTGTGACTTCAACGGGCCGTCCTGAGCGAAGCTCGTCAGAGGTGCTCACACGACCAATTTTAAATTCAGAAACCCACTGATTAATAGTTGAATATGATGGGGAGGAGTCTCCTAGTGCTGAATCCATCTCTTCCTTTATTTGTTTTGGTGTAAAACCTTTCAAATGGAAGTATTTGATGACAGCACGTTTTTCCAATTTTTCCATTTTTACGAAAACAACGGAAGCGTCTCGCGCAATGTGCTCTCAATCGCAAACTAACGTAGCGATTGGGCTGAAACTGTACATACAAGCTCGGTAGGAATGGTACTGTAGGTCGCCACTCCAAAACTAGACCTAGTGGCACCATCTCTTGGTCAGGCTGGAAACTTTTCACCCCACCCTCGTATTTACAGCGCAAATATCATAACCCTATTTAATGAACAACGAAGAATATCGTAAAGGGGTCCAGTGATGTAAATAATGTGCAAAAAAAATCACGAAAATATAAATATATAGCCGCGAATTTTTTTTTTCTAATCGTCACCTAATTTTTTGTTCCCAGTCGCTAGCTGAAATACTAGGTCATGGCTAGGTCAGAGATATAATACAGCAGTGGAATATTTCTTTCTATCTAGTCACCATCTAATTTATTGTATTCAGTCACTAGCGGACCAAAGCGTTACAAGGCTGGGCAGTCAATCGCTAAGACGGCTAGCTAACGGCGATTCGAAACATCACTTTACTAGCTTGTGGCTAGGCGGTGATGAGTTACATTTTCCACTCGGGTACCTGCACGATGGAAAATTGCACAAAAATATATCGTTACGTTGGGAATGTGTTAACGGAGACTTTGTCCTTGAAAGCAGCGGGAGATGTTAGCGGCTCAACATGAGCAGCTAGAAGAAGAGGAGGGATGCCTCTATGGACCAGGCATTGCCGACTAGCGGTAATTATAAACACATTTGTGTAAACATATTACAAAACTTTAAACGCGTTTTTCTCGAAAACACGTTTTTAAAAATGGCTGACATTCTCCTGACCGCTGTAATTGACATATCGTCCTGAAATTTGGAGAGCATACTCAGAAAATATGTCTTCACAAAATGACGGATCGTTTTTTCGATAGATACATTTTTGCATTTATTATTTATCTTTTTATGCGAAAAAAAACGCGAAAATTCGATTTTTCTTTAATTGCCGCCATTTTCCGAAATTTGTACTAAACGAAAAACCCATTCGTCATTCCATGACCAAAGGATCACAGATTGATAATATGCTTTGAATTTGTGTTTCAGATCAACAAAGAGGGGGCAGTGATGTCAGCCGTTTACCTCCCGCGATTTGAGGACCTGTTTTCGCGGAGCTGCAACGGCCGCCATTTTGGTTTTTTTTCAAAAAAAATTTTTTAACGTTCTGTATATCATGAATAAAAGCAAGAAAAAAACCGCACTCAAAAAGCTTTACTCGTTTCCTTTAAAAAAAATAAAATGTAGACACCTAAAATATGGCACTCCAAGGACAAAGTCTCCCTTAATTTTTTTATCAATTCATTAATTAATACACTTTTGGTTCATATGATCCGCATGTTTTTTGTTTATTGTTTTCTTCAGTTCTTTTCTTCCTTCGGATTTTTCAGTCTCTTACCCGTGAGGGGAAAAACGAGAGCCCTTTGCCATTACTCTCCTTCACTCTCACAAGGAACATCACTTGAATATCCGCCTTCGATTTTATTGAAACTCACATATGTGATAAAGCATTGGAAACTATCGGATACGTATTCTTTTTTATCTGCGGAAAAACGGTTTTAAGGGGAGAAACCACCCCTCAAAGAAAGGCGAGTCGAGGGGGTGGTTTTGCAGTTTCACCCCCAAGCAGTCCGCCGATCTAAATGAAACAAAAACCAAAATTCTTCAAATGCAAAGCGATGAAAAATTCTTTATAGACGAATGAAAAAATGTACATTAAGGGTGACACGTTTTTCTGTAAGGGTTCGTTTCCCTCTTAAAACCAGTATTCCGCCGATAAAAAAAATACGTGTCTGATAGTTTTCAATGCTTTATCACATATATGAGTTTCAACAAAATCGAAGGCGGACATTTAAGTGATGTTCCTTGCCAGTCCTCCCTCTCCGCTCTTGGCTGAGAGGGAGAGAGCGAGATAGAGAGGGAGCGAGAATGTCTCGTCGTCTGACCATTATGCATATAAACGCGCATCGGAGGGCCCTCGATGAGGTCCCTCATCTCGAACATCCCGCCCGGCAAGACGACAAACCGGTGGGAAGGCCGACGCAAATGCGAGGAATGAAGGAAGCGTGGCGAATCCCTGGGTACCGCTTTCAGAGGCCCCGGGCTCATTTTTCGCGAGCAGCAACGCGCAAAAGATAATAGACATCCACAGTCGAATTTTTAATTTATTTTTCAAACGATAATAGAAGAAAACAAATGTAAAAATATCGTGAAAAATGTATATTCGTTAAAAACGTTGTTTCTTTTTTATTTTTTTTTGAAGAAAACAAAAAGATTGTTTTGAAACATTTTTCAAACAAAAATAAAAATTTAAAAAATAGAAACAGAGGTTGTCTTTTATTTAAAAAATGAAGAACAACCCCTATTTTTCTCTCTTCGATGAGTGCGTCGAGTGCGAGTTTCCAGTGGCTCTGGGGCTTGGCTCGTGAGTGTCTCGAGTGCTCCCCTCGAGTTAACGATTCGCCGTCAGTATTTTGCCCAATGAGCATTGCGCTATGTGATACCTTGACGTACGTCTGGGAATCGAAGAGAAAACGATTTTTACTGAAAATAAATAAATCGAATAAAATAGAAAAAAAATAATTAAATTGAATGAAAATAAAATAGAATGCAATAAAATTAATTCAACTGAATAAAAATGAATAAAATCAAAAATAAATACTGCTAATCTGTTGATTACTGTATACACACATATATGTGTCCATGCACATGTGTGTATATGGTAAGCAACAGATTAGCAGTATTTATTTTTTATTTTATTCATTTTTATTCAGTTGGATTAATTTTATTGCATTCTATTTTATTTTCATTTAATTTAATTAATTTTTTTCTATTTTATTTGATGTATTTATTGTCAGTAAAAATCGTTTTCTAGGTATATATATATATATATATATATATATATATATATATATATATATATATATATATATGGATATTTTCGTCTCGTCTCGTCGTCCTGTCTCCTTTATCCCTTTCGCCATTGTAATATCTCTCTCGTTCGTTGCGGAGGATCATTATCATAATATCGCTTGGCTCTGGTGATCCCTCGGCCGATTTAGCATTCAAAACGGTATATATATATGCAAGATCAAGAGCAGCGGTCCTCGGGACGTCCAGTTTACCCATCTTAACATCCCTTTCCTTATATGTATATATATTTATATAAAAATGAACGATATCATAATGTTACTCTCGATCTTGCGTTTATACTAATGCTAGGTTTAGGTTGAGGACGACGACGATGATGCGACGAACTACTATATATATATATATATAACTATGGGTGCGCAGCCCTTCTAGGATCATAATAAGACGCGACCCCGACCACAATCGACTTAGGAGGGTTAAGTAGAGAAAAAAATGTCTGCAAACAACGAAAAAAAAGAAGAGTTTCGCGAAGAGACGGTGGGGGTGTGCGGGGACGGGGTGCCGCAACTTGCGTCGAAGAATTTTTAAGGAATTTTGAAATTTATGGATCGTGGGACGAGAATTCCCCTCCCCCCTCTCTCGGTCTTTTTATTACAAGCTTTTATTTAACTTGACTTGGTGCGAGATGCAAAACGAAAAATCGAGGTTTCACCCACTTCCCGAGTACTTAGAGCTCTGAAATGTTGCAAACATGCATCTAAGGAGTAACAATGCATGATCCAACTTGACAAAAAAATAAATAAAGTAAATAACTTGACTTTCTGTGAGATGCAAGACGGGAAATCGATATTTCACCTACTCAGTGCTCTGCAATTTTGCAAACATGCATCTAAGTGGCGACAATGCATGAATGAACTTTAAAATAATTTAAAAAATAACTTAAGGCCTTAGGCCACAGTAACGGGTATAAAATCACGTGCGAATTTAACAATTTTTTTCGTATGAAAAAGTGATTGAGTCGTTAAATTTTATTACACATCTATTTAGTATGAATATCAAGCTGTTACAATTTTTTTTTCGATGTTCAAAATGATCGACTACTAATATTTTCTTTTGTTTTCGTTTTTTTAGCATCCACAATTTTTGACCTAGAACAAAAAACAAAAATTCTCGTCAATCTACATCAGAATACCTAGAGAAGTACGTACGGAATTAAAAAAATATTGTTTTATTCAAAAGTTGTAGGTATTTGAACTGAAGAAATGAATTTTCAGTGAAAAATTTCGTTATAACTGCTCATAAACTGCTCATTAAATGAAAAGTTTTCGATCAATCAGAAATTCCGTACGTACTTCTCTGCGAAATGCAATTAGGAACATCACTTACAAATTTGAAGTAAATCGAGTGAAAATTGTTGAAGTTTTTTGTCACGCCTATTGGAAAGAAGCTATTTCGAGAAGTTTCGAGTAGTCGGCCATTTTGTATATCGAAAAAAAAAAATATTTTCTAACAGTTTTATATTCATACTAAATAGATGTGTAATTAGTTTTATGAGTGAATCACTTTTTCATACGAAAAAATATTGTTAAATTCGCACATGATTTTATACGCGTTACTGTGGCCTACTCAGAGCTCCGAAATTTTGCAAACATGAAACTAAGCGGTGACTGTACATGGACGGTGCATGAGAACATATGAATTGGCTCCAAGTGTTCTCGGATCGCACAATCGTTAAAAGGGTCCAATAGGTAAAAGAGGTTAAAAGATAAGGCCGAATAGGTGGTGAGCCAACATCTATG
>OX101795.1:19618739-19651739 GCA_944452715.1 Ophion slaviceki
ATATATATATATATATCGCACTCAAAATTTGTTTGAGATTTACCGAATCGCTGCTCGTTCGGGTTTGTTTGGGTTCGCATACAAACCCAAACAATTGCACTGGCGATCGTCAATTATCTCGGGAAATTCGCACTCTCTGATTGTCCCTTGTTTGTCGCCGGTCGATTAAAATCCAAAGTCGACTTAAACAGAGAGAGAGAGAGAGAGAGAGAGAGAGAGAGAGAGAGAGAGAGAGAGAGAGAGAGGGAGAAAGAGGGTTCGGAGTGTTGAGCGGCGCTAATTGACCCCACGAGAGGCTCGACTGACCCGGCGCGCGCCTCCGACGATTAAACTTCCCGTTAATGTATGCCCCTCTCCCTTCATATCTCTCTCACTCCCCCTCTTTTTCTCTCTTCATTTTGCCTTTTACCCTCGCATTTCTTCGGAATTCTCGTTCTGACGTTCACCTCCGCAATTCCTCCCCCGCAATAATTTTGCAATTATCATTATTATTATTATTGTAACTTTAATTATGTAGATATCTTTCATGATAATCTTGTAATTAAACTATATATATATATATATATATATATATTAGGGTGATTCGTTTCAGGGCAACTTTTTTTTTCGACCCATCGTGCCCGAAAACCTTTAGATGGTACCCAAAAACAAACTTTCGTGAAAAGGGGGTGTTGCCAAAAAATATTTAGAGGTCGCGAATCAAAATTGAAGGTTTCCCATTTGATTAACATTGAAAAAAATGTTTTTCTCATTATTAGTGTTACCATTCCGCGAATTTTGATATCGCGATATTTTCCAAGTGGGTTCTCATAGGAAATATGAAACTCCACAATAAAGTTCATTGAGTCATGGCCGTAAATTCAACCGTTTCAGCGGCATCATTATTTCAAGTGAATACTGCGCAAAATATCTATTCAAACGGCTGTAACGCCTAAGCTATTAGATATATCGAAAAAAATTCAGATGAGAACTTTGTAGAGAAAGTAATTTTCTACAAAAAAGTCTTATAAGCCGAGCCCGAAAATTCAACTCTTTCTCAGCTATAGGTGGATGAAGTAAAATAAATAGATTTTTTTTTAAACAAAAACAAATCTATTTATTTTACTTCATCCACCTATAGCTGAGAAAGAGTTGAATTTTCGGGCTCGGCTTATAAGACTTTTTTGTAGCAAATTACTTTCTCTACATAGTTCTCAATAGAATTTTTTTCGATGTATCTAATAGCTTAGGCGTTACAGCCGTTTGAATAGATATTTTTATACAATATTGACTTGAAATAATGATGCCGCTGAAACGGTTGAATTTACGGCCATGACTCAATGAACTTTATTGTGGAGTTTCATATTTCCTATGAGAACCCACTTGGAAAATATCGCGATATCAAAATTCGCGGAATGGTAACACTAATAATGAGAAAAACATTTTTTTCAATGTTAATCAAATGGGAAACCTTCAATTTTGATTCGCGACCTCTAAATATTTTTTGACAACACCCCCCTTTCACGAAACTTCGTTTTTGGGTGCCAACTAGAGGTTTTCGGGCACGATGGGTCAGAAAAAAAAAGTTACCCTGAAACGAATCACCCTAATATATATATATATATATATATATATATATATATATATATATATATATATATATATATATATATATATATATATATATATATACAAGGTGTTAAGGACGATGGCTAAAGGGGGTGATAGGTCACTTGGTTAAGAACATATCCAACCTACGTTACCTTAGTCCAAAGTCTAAGGATTTCGAGTTATCGTGGTAAGTGCGATTTTTGGTAAATTGCCCAAAATTAGGTCCTAACTCGTTCATAATGTTCAAACAGACAATAATTGGTAACTAAAAACGCATTCGCGTCGTAGATTAATGTGCACTCAGTCGACAAACACCAACCGTCTGTATCCACACAACTAACCAAATGGGGCGTGTTGAATAATTGAAAACTTGTCGGAAAAAACAAATATCTCTTGTGTTAATGCTAATTAATAAAAATAGCATTAGCATAAGAGGTGAACGAGTTAGTACCTAATTTTGGGCAATTTTCGTGGTCATACTTACCATGATAACTCGAAATCCTTGGACTTTGGACTAAGGCAACCTGGGTTGGATACGTTCCTAACGAGGTGACCTTTCACCCCCTTAAGGCTTTTGATCGACCTCCCTAACACCCCGTATATATATATACGTATGAGGCATTCTTCGTCAACTGGGCAACTTTTTTTTCAACCTCTCCAATTTTTTTCAAAATCTGCCAGTTTGAAATATTAGTCAAAAGGAACGTCTGTGATTTTTTTTAGATTTTTTTAGGCGTTCGTTCAGGATTTACAATTTTTCATTACGAACATTGTATCTCAACTCAAACGAGCGTAAGAATGAAATTTTTAAATTTTTTCCGCTTTATCGAAAAAAATCAAAATCACAATTTCGTTGCATTGAGAAAATTGAAATTTGGCAAAAAAATGAAAATAACATTTTTTTGAATCTAATAACACACTTTCGATTTCGGTACAAATTTTACAGGATGTCTGTCTTTGCGTAAAGAGTCTGCGGAAAAAATTTCAAAGTGGGACCTGCAATGGTTAGGATGAAAAGAATTAAAACCCTGCGAAATCTAATATAAAAAAATAAAAACCCTGCGAAATCTCATAACCGCATACATGCGGTTAAGACACTTCGCAGGGTTTTTATTTTTTTTCATCGCATTTTTTTCATTGCATTGAGAAAATTGAAATTTGGCAAAGAAATGAGAATAACATTTTTTTGAACCTAATAACACACGTTCGATTTCGGTACAAATTTTACAGGATGTCTGTCTTTGCGTAAAGAGTCTGCGGAAAAAATTTCAGAGTGGGACCTGCAATGGTTAGGATGAAAAAATATTAAAACCCTGCGAAATCTCATAACCGCATACATGCGGTTGAGACACTTCGCAGGGTTTTAATTTTTTTTCATCCTAACCATTGCAGGTACCACACTGAAAATGTTTTCGCAGACTCTTTACCCAATGACAGACATCCTGTAAAATTTGTACCGAAATCGAAAGTGTGTTATTAGGTTTAAAAAAATCTTATACTCATTTTTTGTCCAAATTTCAATTTTCTCAATGCAGAAAAATTATGATTTCGATTTTTTTCGATAAAGCGGAAAAAATTTGAAAAAATCATTCTTATGCTATTTTCTTTGTTTGATGAATATTTTTTCGGATACAGTGTTCGTAATGAAAAATTGAAAATCCTGAACGGACGGCTAAAAAATCTAAAAAAAAATCACAGACGTTCCTTTTGACTAATATTTCAAACTGGCAGATTTTAACAAAAATTGGCGAGGTTGAAAAAAAAGTGTCCCCGTTGATGAAGAATGACTCATATATGAAATATTATTATACATATCATCAACAAAAATACCCTTAATTTTAATAAATTAAAAAATGCATAAAAAAGTGTTGTTTTTTTTCGTTTTAATTGCACGATAAAAAAATCAAATAATCATTTATTATTCGTTAATTGACTGTAAAAATCACACCAAATTTATCTCTCCCGCCCCCCTCCCTCTCTCTCTTTTGTCGCGTGCAATTCAGCGCTGCAGCGAAAAAAATGTCAGAAAACGAAAAAAAAAACCACCAAAAGAATAACCGTAGAAAAAAGCGAGGAACAAGACAAGACGGGGACGACACGAGGAGGGAAAAAGTTCGGGACGTTTGGTGAATTTATACGACAGGGATCGTGGACACACAAAGTTTGACGGAATTATACACTGTGCGACTGTATATACGATATAACTCTAGTGACTATTAGTGAAGTCGAGAACTTTTACCACCCTCCCCATGCCAAGCCCCCCCCTTATCCCTGCCGAAGGGTGCAGAAGCAACTACCCCCCTCACCCTTCATCCCTTCCCGCCACTCTCACCCTCGTTCCCTGTAGGGCTTGGTTGGGAAGGTAGGACAAAAAAACATTATCAACTCAAACTTCACCATGAAGGGGCGGGCGCGTCGCGCGGAGCTGGGGGGGGGGGGGCAGAGGGGAAAAATCAGAATGAAAAGAGCAACGCCAGTCGGGACAAGAGAGACAAAGAGGAAGAGATGTATAAGTTGAAGAATTTTGTCGCTCGCATAAACAATTATTTCTCTTTTTTATTGTCCATGTTGCTTTTCTGTTTTAATTTTTTTCTTCGTTTCTTCAAGTCAGCTCGGTGCACGAGACACTTGCGACAATAAGTCGACCTCGTAACTTATGTCAAAATTATTCCTTTTTTTGTTGCAGCTGATTTTATTATTATGATTAAATAATATTTCTATTACAAGTGTTATTGTTATCATTGTTATTTATCAGTACAATCTTTATGGGTAGATTTTTATTAATTCTCGATTTATTGTTGTTGCTGTTATTTTTATTATTTTTATTATGAAAATCTTGTTATTTTCATGAGTTTTATTTTTATTTTCATTTTTTTTGTTATTAATATTGATATGATTTATATTATTTAATTCTTATGTTATGTTCATTTTTACGGGCAGAATTTTTGAGAATTTTTTTTGCAAAACTAAACGCTAATTTTTGTTTTCTTTTCGGGTGATCATCGTTTTTTTATTGATAATATTGGAGAGCTATGCGAATAATGACCCAGCTCACTTGAATTGGAAGTCCCTATATATATATATATATATATATATATATATATGCAACCACGTTTATGGATGTACGAATCATACCATTTTCTCAGTGAGTACCACGATGTCCCTCACAAGTAACGAGTTTTAAACTGGCTCGTCACGCGATAATCCCCCTCCCCCTCCGCCCCTCGCTCCGGTTCGCGATGAAACGTCCACGAACGACGAGAACGCGTCTTTCGGTTTTTTTCTTCTCTTACTTTTCTTCCTGTTTCTTTTTCCTTCGCTCCTTAACTCGTACCAACTGTACGGAGGGAGACTGTAGCGAGTCTAGGGAGCGTTTTGATTTTTGCTTGTACCGAGGTCGAGATAGGAAATAAATCGCAATTACATATGTGAATATATATATCTTTTTTTCTACGGGTCTTGATCTTGCGACGAAATTGACTGAATTTACATCCCCGCAAAATGGTTCATAAATTATATATATATATATATATATATATATATATAAATTTATGTGTGTGTTTTTTAAAACATTGTTGGGTACAGTCAATTTTAGTAATATATTAATAAATACGTATGTTTCTTTTTTCAAAAATGAATGTATGTATATTTTTGAAAAAATTGGTGCGAAATCGATGCAACTTGTCTCGGAGAAAAGCCGATGAGAATGGACAAATTTCGTTGGCAGTTTGGGTTCTACGTACCACCTGACATGTATCTAACACCTGTTCACTCGCGAGCAGCGAGCGTGGAATAAAAATACTCGATTTTACCCTTCAGGGTGCAAAAAGATATATATATATATATATCTTTTTGCACCCTGAAGGGTAAAATCGAGTATATATATATATATATATATATATATATATATAGCGAGAGAGAGAGAGAGAGAGAGAGTTAGAGAGACAACGAATTCTCTGGGAACCACCTGTGGCTGATGCGAGTGGTGCACGATGGGTTGCCCTCTCTTTGGCGCCTCGACGTCACGCAACGTCATCAATAATAACGTGTGCGGCCGAACTACCGATGAACCGTTCTTTTGCCCGGTTCTTTGAAGAAAAGGAAAAGGCAACAAAGAGAGCCCAACTCGAGAAGGGGATGTGAAAAGGAGCGAGAGAAAGAGAGAGGAAACGTCGATGAAATACTTCAGGGCTAGACAATTGTATCAATCGTTGGAGTACCTTGATACGACTCAATCGCGATTCCGAAAAGAAAAAAAGCACGGCATTTGCGTGTGGGTGGGCTTATGAGGAAATCATGTTGGGGTCGCTAATGTTGATCTAAGGATAATAAGGTGATAACGCGGTAATTGATAAGGGTGGGTATGAGTTATCGCGACGATAACATGATAACTAGTGACACAGTAGTTGATAACGTAATGATAAATTATAAGAATCACGCGGTAATAGATAACATGATAAGTCATACGATACTAATTGAGAAGACATAATTGATGATAATCGATCAAACTGGCAAAGGGCTCACTGACAAATCTTCAGTTATCAGAATGAAATTATCAGTGTCCTGTTATCAATATCCCGTTACCAATATCTTGTCATTAATGTTACGTTATCAATATCCTTTTATCGGTGTTATCAATATCCTGCTATCCGTGTTATCAGTTTCATTGATATCCTATAGATGGCCTCTCAATATCCTGTTATAAATACCCTGTTATCAGTCACCTCAACATTTTCTGATCCGTTTTATTGATATCCTTTTATAAATCGCTTATCAATATCCTGCTATCAGTGTTGGCAATATCCATTTATCTGCATCCTGTTATCAGTATTATCAATATCCTGTTATCAGTGTTATTAATATACTGTTATTGGTGTAATCCATTTGGCCATCAAGGCTACTCATATCGTGTTATAAATATCTTATCAATGTTCCATTGTCAATATCTTGTTGTCAGCGTTATCAATATCCTGATAGCCGTGTTATCAATATCCTGCCATCAGTGTTATCAATATACTGTTGTCGATGTTATCCATTTTGTTAGCAACATTATTCATAGCATATTATAAATATCCTATTAATATTCTGTTGTCAATATCCTGTTATCAGTGTTATACATGGCCTCTTATAAATGTCTTATCAATATCCTGATATCAGTGCTATCTATATCTTGTTATAAATGCCCTATCAATATCCCGTCATCAGTGTCCCCTTATCAGTATCCTCTTATCATTATCCTGTTAACAATACTCTGTTATCAAAACCCTGCTATCAGGGTTATCAATATCCCGTTATCCGTATTATCAATATCTTGTTATCAATGTTATCAATACCCCGTTACCAACATCCTGTCATTAATGTTACATTATCAATATCTTGTTATCATTGTTATGAATACCCTGCTAACGTGTTATCAATATCCTGTTATCAGTTTCATTGATATCCTATTATAGATGGCCTATCAATATCCTGTTATAAATACCCTGTTATCAATGTTATAAATATTTTGTGATTCAATTTATGGCCTATCAATATCCTGATATCAGTGTTGCCAATGTCCATTTATCTGCATCCTGTTATCAGTATTATCAATATCCTGTTATCAGTGTTATTAATATACTGTTATCGGTGTAATCCATTCGGTGATCAAGGTTTTTCATATCCTGTTATAAATATCCTATCAATGTTCTATTATCAATATCCTGTTATAAGTGGCCTATCAATATCCTGTTATCAATGTCTTGTTAACAATACTCTGCTATCAATATCCTGCTGTCAGTGTTATCCATGTCCTCTTATGAATGGCTTATCAATATCCTGATATCAGTGCTATCCATATCCTGTTATAAATGTCCTATCAATATCCTGTGAACAATACTCTGTTATCAATACCCTGCTATCAGGGTTATCAATATCCCGTTATCCATGTTATCAATACCCTATTATCAGGGTTATCAATACACTATTATCAGGGTTATCAATATCATGTTATCAGTGTTATCAATATCCCTTTATCAGTGTTATCAATATCCCGTTATCAGTGTTATCAATATCCCGTTTTCAGTGTTATCAATATCTTGTTATCAGCGTTATCAATTTAACGCAATGACACGATCTTTTCTCGATTCTCAACGACATCATTCCTCACATTTCCTTTGCCAGCCGATCCTTCATCGTCGCGACTTTTCGTAACGTCTCTCCGAGTGGCCAACGTGACGTTAACGGATTCTTTTTTCTTTTCTTTTTCTTTTTTACTGTTTCCATTCGGGGAGTGACAGACGTACACGCGGATGAAAAGTAGCTTGGCGCGTCAATGCCAATACCGCGCACGGGATTCTCTCTCGGTTGTGTCGCGCTCGTTGCGTAATTCCTTCCGCCGCCGCCGACACTGTGTGGCAACGTCGCCGGGTATAGAGGTCGCGCGAGCGTATATCCGGTACCCCCGGCGGCTCCTGCACGTATTACGTTATATATGTAACGCGGTTTTTCCCGATGAATCGTTCGATTCCGCGGTGGCGCGGAACTAGTCGCTGCCGCCGCCGCCGCCGCGGAATGCGTTACGTTGAATCTTTGATTCGTGCCCCTCCACCCTGCCCTCCGGCCCCTTTGCCCCTCGCGACGTCGACACTTCTGAATCGTGATGGAGAAAAAATGTAATGTAATAAAAAGAAATAAAATAGAATACAAATCAATTAAATCATATCTTATAAAATAAATACAATTAAATAAAATCAACTGAAAGTGAACTAAATAAAATCAAATAAAATTAGACAAAATAAAATAAATTAAATAAAATCAAGTAAATCCAATAAAATTAAATTAAATTAAATTAAATTAAATTAAACGGCATAAAATGGAATAAACCCAAACAAAATAAAATACGGCCACGTGAAACGGAGGAAAAGGAAAAGAAACAAAAAAATAAGAGCTCGTTAATTGTTCATCCTTTGCGATCGTTTCGTTTTTCCCCACCACATGGTATCAAATTTCGAAAAATTAATAATAAACGTGAAAAAAGAGAAAACCCTAGATAAAAAAATCTCTCAGCCATTGTCTTTCTGCTTGCCTTTCCATTTGTTAAATAAATTGCGAAACTATCTGTCATGCATTTTCTTTTTCATATTAACTTTCAATCATTTAAATAAATGTTTGTTGTAATCAATTTCGAGGCAATTATCCAATAAGTGTAAAATTGATTTGAAAAAATGTTTGAATGTCATGTGTTCAGTTTGTTTTTCCTCGTTGCTTGATTCATCTTACATTGAAAACATGCAACGCAAAAAAGAAAAGCGAGGAAAATGAAAGAACGATAGAAAACTTTGTAGCAGGCAATGCAAAAAAAAACAACTCATATGCGTTGAAGTTTTCCATTCTGCATTCGTAAATACATAAATATGTATCTATATAAACGAATGTATATATATATATATATATACACATACATACATACATACATACATACATATATACATACATACATATATATATATAGTTTACCATTCTGTATTCGTAAATAGATAAATATGTTTCTATATAAATAAATGAACATATATATATATATGTGTGTGTGTGTGTGTGTGAGTAAAGTGCTACTGTGCGGGAGTGCGCGATAATAATTTACGCCGCTGTCTCATAAACGTACATTTTACAAATAAACATCGTAGACAAGACTGTTACGAGTGAGTACAGCCGTCGAGAGTTTTACGACTTGACAGTCCCAGGAAAAATTTAAGAGGAAAGGGAGACAATGAGAACGCCAGAGAGAGAGAGAGAGAGAGAGATCGTAATAGAAAAAATTGACTTTATAAATCTCGCTAGCCTCAGGTTCTCAACGGAGAGATCCTATTCGTCTTTGTCACGTCAAATGAGCAGTAGGATTTTCCCGAGATGTCCCGAGCGCGTAAAACCGAGAGAAATGAATAAATCGACGAATAAATAAATCAAGGAAATACGCTGATAAATTCATGCGCAAATTAAGTGGAGAATGTCTCCGGAAATGAATCAATGGGCTCACAAATGCGTAAATAAATAAATAAAATGATTCGTAAATCAGTTCATTAAGGCCTTATATACGCGATTTCGCCGATTTTTGAAAGTACTTTAAAAATGTCAACATTTTTTGTACAGATCATTTATGCACATGGTTAAGTATATGTAACAAAAAAATCAGAAATATTAACAAATGGCGGAGATATAACATAATAAAGCAATGTATTTTTTGCGCGCGCGTTGATGGTGAAAGTTCTCGGCATCGATGTGGGTGTCTGAAAAAAATGAACATATTTATGATTGCATAATGAATGTATCTTCAGTGTGAACCAACAATATTATTTAAAATAATTATTATAATAAAAATTCGAAACTTAACATGTTTTACTGAATTTTCTGGCGGTATTTTTAAAAAAATTTTTTTCGTGTCATTGAAATTTTTGTTTTTGTGAAAAAATCGATTTTTCAAAAGTGCAAACCCCTACCCTCTCCTAAATGCAATCTTACGTTACTTAAGTTTCCTTGCCTTATTTTTCAATTCTGCAGAGCTTAAAATATTCCTAACCGTTCAGGCTAATGGAATCAAAATAAATAAAAAAATAAATATTTAAAAAAATTTCCCGTATATAAGGTCTTAATGAATCGATAAATAAATACCTGAACAAGTCCGATTCATTTGTTTATTTATTCATGTATAAAACACAGAAACAGTAGCCAAGGATACAAATAATCAAATCAATCATTTGCCAAATCCAACAACAACCCAAACAAATAAATACATTGAAATACATATAAAAAAATAACGAATAGTAAATTTAAAAAAACGTCTGTTGAGTTAATTAACTTGTTTTTTCGTTCATAAAACACACAATAAATAGCCAAGGATCCATATAGTCGAATAAATCAAACATCAAATCGGTAAATAACCCAAACAAATAAAAAAGATTCATTAATTGATAAGTAAATTGATAGAAAAATAAATAAATAGAAATGTAAATAACCGACTATATAAATAATGCGATCATCTTATTTATTTACTTATTTATGTTTTTTTTTTAAACAACAAAATAGCCAAGTAATTCAAATAATTAAATGAATAAGTTGATAAATAAATAAATAAATAGAAATGCAAATAAATAATTTAATTACTTTAATTATTCACTTATCGATTTATAAGAAAAGAAAAAATTGCCACGTATATAAACAGTCAAGTAAATAAATACCTAGGGAAAAAATTAATCCTTCAATAAATAATCACAGCAATTACCTAATAAATAATCAACACCACAAATAACGTAGGGGAGAAAAAAAAGGCTTTCGATAATGGCAGATTTCACCCTTCAATTTTAACTGTACACCCCTTCCCATCTCTTCTTACATTTGATGAATTTTCCTCGTTACGAGCCAGAAGCCAGTCATTATGTCTCACCCCTTTGTCCCATCGGAGTCTCTCAGCTCGTCCACCCACTGCCAATATATATATATATATATATATATATATATATATATATATGTATATATATAGGGTGTCCTATTATGAATGGATAATCCTGCAACTGTCGATAGGTCAGATAATGCCCTATTATATGCTGGAATTTAAGTTTAGTAAATGTCCCCCGGTTTTCGAGATAAAAATTAGTTTTGATCATGCCATTTCTACAAATGATAACTTTTTTTACCCGGTTTAAAAAAAAAACTTTTGGTTTTTTGTTTTATCTAGAAAAGTATTTTTTTTAGCCTTAAGGCCTTAGGTCACTCTAGAGGCCGACAAATGGGCTTTTTGGGATTTTTTTTTTAGAAAAACTAAAAAATAAATCGAGATCACAATTAAGGGTTCTTATCACACATATCAGTGACTGTATACAATTACCTGACGATTTTTTAGGCAAATTTTGAGAAAGTGAAAAATTTGCCCAAAAAATCATGAGATAATTGTAGATAACAAATGAATTATGCAATATAAAAAAAATCCTACGTACTTCCATAGACAATGTATTTTTCAAGATATATTCAACGTTTCAAGTGAATCGGTTGAAAATTGTCTGAGTTGTGTTTCCGGCCAACTTAAAAAGTGCAGTTTTGAGATAAACGCTGCACGGCCGCCATTTTGAAATCAATCGCTTCAAAAAATTATTGTATACAGTCACTGATATGTATGATAAACAGCATTTTTTGGAATTTCGATTTATTTTGTAGTTTTTTTTTAAATCCTCAAAAAGCCTATTTTTTCGGCTTCTAGAGTGGCCTAACCCCTTAAATGTTAAGGAAACTTTATGAAAAAAGATCTTATGCAGAATTTTCCAATTACTTTGAAAAGTTGCTTAGTTATTGTCGACTCGTATCATTTGTAGAATTGGCATGTAAAAAACCAAAAACCGATGATTTTTTTTTAAATAACACAAAGTCGAAAATTTGGAAAACCGTGAAACTTTTAGTATACTGAAGTTCCAGCATATAGTTGGACACACTGAAACAAAAAATTCGTTCATCCATCCCAAATTCAGTCGGTTTACCAAAATGTGTTTTTAAATACGTTCAACTTGATTTTTGGTTGGGACAAAACACGTTTTGTCAATCTAACTGATAGTTTTAGTGGTGTGAACTGTGGCTTATTTAGCATGTCCGAGCAACTGTTAAAACAACGAAAATTTCGTGACAACAAAATGCATTGTGCACATTCAACGATTTTCTTTTCTCAGTGCACGATCTGACCTATCGACACTTGCAGAATTATTCATTCGTGACAGGACACCCCGTATATGTGGGAACTTTTTTTTCGGCTCGTCCAGTCTGCTATGACCGTATCCATACATAGTCCTCCGAGTCACGTGATCCCGTCATTATGATATCACGTGGTATATATTCAATTATGTACGTACTCGTACACGTAATTGTGATTCGCCACAACGACGCGGATCGCCGAAAAATTCTTCACGCCCGTTAAATAATAATGAATTATACCTGCGTGATGTAGGAGCGAGAAAAAAAAGGACCCCGAAAGATCGAAACTGCGAAAATCTTAACACCGTCAAAATAATTCGGCTATGGAAGTTTTAAAAGTTTCAAAATTTTCAATAAATCGACGAATTATTTAAAGAATTTTTTTTTTATTAAGCATTGATTTTGCGTCAATTTTGAAATTTGTCTAGACAAATTTTGAAAATTGTCTAGACAAATTTCAAAATTGACGTAAAATCACTTCTTAATAGAAAACAAATTCTTTAAATAATTCGTCAATTTATTGAAAATTTTGAAACTTTTAAAACTTCCATAGCCGATTTATTTTGACAGTGTTCAGATTTTCGGAGTTTTGGTCTTTCGTGAAAAATTCGTTCGGAGTTTTGAGCGTTCTGATCATTCAGCGTTCGGAATTTCAACCCGGCCGCTTATTGTTGTTGTTGTTTTTCTGTGCGACATGAGCTGTGATATGGAATGACAAAAATAATGATTGTCACAGTAATATCGATAATAATAATGGCCAGCATCATTACAATGGTAATAACTATTATTGTTATTATTATCATTATTGTTGTTGTCGTTGTTTCGATCTTATTATCTTGCTGATAAAAGGAATTGAAGGGGACTTGAGTTCGAAAAAAAAGTCAAACGAAAAAAGAAGAAAAAAATGGTATTAAAAATGGAAAAAAGTAAAAAAGAAATTGAATGTTTGAAAAAAAAAAATTGAAAATCAGATCGAGCGCGGCCTAGTTTGTGACGAAACCGGGGATAAGTGGCGATATTTATTCTGGTCGAACGTTGAGAGATGTGGATCGAGAAATCTACGGGGAGATACCCCGAGGGGGTTGGCCGACGATGTCGAGTACGAGCTAGGAGTACGTATGGAGACGCATGTATACATACATACATACATACATACATACGTATATATATACATACATACACATATATATATATATATATATATATATATATGACTAAAGAGCGATAGAGAGAGGCTCAACTTATTAGATCTCGTTATAAATCAGAAAGGTGAATTCCTTTTTTGTTCTCAGTATGTTTTCCATCATTTCTTCATTTTTTAGCATTATTTCATTTTTTATCCTTGTATTTTTTGTCTCGTAAATCAAAAAGGTGATTGTCTTTTCTTTGTTTCTCAGTATATTCATCATGGTTTTTGAAAAAATGTTCATAAATGATTAATTTTTTATTTTGACATTTTCATCTTGTAGATGAAAAAAGTGATTATCTTTATTTCTGTTTCTCGGTATCTTTTCCATCTTATCTTAATTTTGCGTAAATTGTTTGCTTTTTGAGTATATTTTGTATAATTAGAATATATGTAAAAAATGTGGTCTACCGTTTCGGAGCTCTTTGGTTTCACGGAAGGGAGAGAGAGAGAGAGAGAGAGAGAGAGAGAGAGAGAGAGAGAGAGAGAGAGAGAGAAGCTTAACTTATCAGTTCTCGTTGCCAACCATAAAAATGACATTCTTTGTCGTCTTTATTCCATTTTTTACAATCGTTTTACAAATATTTTATATCTCGCCAATCGAAAAAGTGACATTTTTTTCGTTTCTCAGTAACTCTACAATGGTGCTTCTTTTATTTACAACAGTTTACTTTTTCTCTTTTTCCTCATATATTTTATCTCGCAATTCAAAAAAGTTGTTTTCTTATTTTGTTTCTCTGTATCTTTTCCATCTGTACTTTATTTTTCACAATCACTTCATTTTCTCTATTTTTCATCTTGAAAATAATGTGTGATGAACTTTTTGGTTTCGTTTCTCGATAACTTTTACGTCTTTTATAAAAAAATTATGATCCGTTATGTGTTTTTTCTTCTATACTTGCTATCTCGTTAATCAAAAAGGCAATTCTCTCTTTTGTTTCTCAGTATCTGTCCGTAATTTTCTATAACGGTTTCATTTTCTCTTTGATATTTTTTTCTGATTAGAATATATGTGGAGAATCTTGTCTACCGGTTCGGAACTCTTTGATTCCAAGGGAGAAATAGAGAAAGAGAGAGAGAGAGAGAGAGAGAGAGAGAGAGAGAGAGAGAGAGAGAGAAAGAGAAAGGGCAAAAAATCATCGCGCTACCCGGAAATTTATCACATTTCGTAAATATATACATATATGTTTACGCTACCGTTTAACGAGCCACTAACTACCGAAATGGTTAATTACGAGTCATCACTCTCTCTCTTTCTCTCTCTCCCCCCCCCTCTCTCTCTCTCTCTTCCTCTATCTCTCTCTCTCTCTCTCTCTCTCTCTCTCTCTCTCTCTCTCTCTCTCTTCCTCTATCTCTCTCCATCTTATTCCTCGGCCCCTGATATTCTCCCGAGAATAACATTGTACCTTAACGACTCAATAGCTCAGAGAACCCGGCTCCCTCTCTCTCTCTCTCTCTCTCTCACTCTCTTGGCTGTTTCCCTCTTCTCGCGATCTCCAGAACATTTTCAGCATCCGTTTCTTCCCATTTCAATCTCATATATATATATATATATATATATATATATATATATATATATATAAAGAAAAAGACACGATATATTTCTTGTTTTTTTTACATTCGCATCCCGATCTTTCCGGTGGCTCGCGTTTCTCCGTCTCTCCGCGACCAAATGATCGCGCGCGGCTGCTCTTTACAGAAAACCAGTTTCCATGGCGATTGCAACCTTCTTTTTTGCTACGTATTTTTTTTTCTTTTTTTTTTCAAGCCGAAGCGCGAGCTTCGCGTTCTCTCTCTCTCTCTCTCTCTCTCTCTCTCTCTCTCTCTCTTTTGCTTTGCCGACAGCGCATATGTAAGTGTGTGATGTGAACACCGAGATCGATTCCTACACCTGTAATCGAGAGCTACGATAATTTTACATGGAGAGAGAGAGAGAGAGAGAGAGAGAGAGAGAGAGAGAGAGAGAGGGAGGGAGGGAGAGGGAGAAATCGTGTGCGTTTTGCAGCAGGACGCGTGCCGAGCGACAACTTGCCCGAATAAAATAACGATAAAATATCATTTCGAATGCCCCCGCCCCCTCCTCTCCTCTTAGTGTCGTTCGTATTAATGCACTTATGAGAGAGAGAGAGAGCGCAGGCTGAAAAATTTATTGGGAGTGAATAAAAAAATAACGCCAGAATGTGACAGAGACGTAGCCCGAATCGTGGCGAGAGACGGAGCGAGAAAGGGAGAGAGGATCGATTGATTTTCATCGATCCTGATCTACTCGATTTTTTTCGTTTTATTTTCATTTTTATTTTCTCATTATTTCTTTTTATTGAATTACGAGGAACGCTGAGCATTCGCTTTTTGTTTCCTAGTTCTTTTTTCTCTCGCCAATATTGCAAATTATCGACTGTCAACGGCAGCGCGGTAATTTTCATCGTCATATCCAATTGGTCGCGATTTATATACCCACGACGTTTCGTCGATTCTTTCTTTCTTCTTTTTATTTTCATTTTATTTTTATTATATTTTGTTTTGATGTTATATTTTTTTTATTAATGTAAATTTATTTTTGATTTTGGTTGTTTGATTTGTTTTCGTTTTTAAATGTGTTCTTTTGTCAATATAAATTAGTTAATATAAAATATTACATTTTATTGTCTTATCTTTTTTTTTAAATTCATTTTCGTTTTTTTGTTTCTTATATTTTGTTTTTACTTTATTTTTATTTTATTTTCATTTTATTTTCATTTTATTTTTAATTAGGTACGTGTGCATTTTCACGATTTTTTTAACCGCACGAATATAAGTGATACGATGCATTTTCAACAGGTGACGATCGTACCCTTGTCTTTGGTTTTTCTCTGTTTGTTTGTTTCTTGGCTATGTTTGTTTTTTGTTGTTTCGTTTTTACCTCGCGTTAACGCATTATCGAATCACATTCCTCGATACGTTCGTCAGTGCTCGTCACTCGCGAATTCCTACGCGAGTCGATCGATCCTTTTTTTTCTACCGCCACCCTCCCCCCGCGCCATCTAGCACGACGATGCAGTCCGTTCCATAATACAGGAGCAGCGATTTCCTCGATCGCGGAGAGGCATTCTGGACGGCTTGGTATTTTTTTCGTAATGCCATTAATACGGTTTATTGAAAAATCAAATTATACGTAATACTTGATTTATCATTATTCGTTTTATTACGGTTTTTTTATTTCGATTTGATTATTCTTATAACTAAGATAATAATAATAATTATTATTATTATTATTATTATCACACTGCATAATATAAATACATCGTCGTGTTAACGATATTTTATATAATCATGAGAAATTAGTAAAACTAATTATTATTATAATTAAGCAATGCAATCAAATTAATTGATGTTACAGTTCTTTTCGAAACTAACTATACAGGGTGTTTGGGGCACCGACACAAATTTTTGGGGCCGGGTTGAAATTCCGTACTTTGAATGATCAGAACGCTCAAAAGTCCGAAAATATACTACTCCGAAAGAATTTTACACGAAAGACCAAAATTCCGAAAATCTGAACACCGTCGAAATAATTCGGCTATGAAAGTTTTAAAAGTTTCAAAATTTTCAACAAATTGACGAATTGTTTCAAGATTTTTTATTTATTAAAAAGTGATTTTACGTCAATTTTGAAATTTGTCTAGACAATGTTGTACGTTCTGCATCATTTACAGTGAACTGTGTAGACTTTCGCTGGCATAATCTTGACGAACCTTGTAATTTCGGAACATTAGAATTACACTGAGAAAAAAAAAACGAATTGAATAAAAAAAATATATTGGTTGATTCAAATAAATGTCTGATCGCGAAGTGCTACCGATATATGAGATTGTTACAATACTATAAAATATTGGAAAATGTGTTTTATTCAAATAACATATTATTTTATTTGAAAATCTCTTCCGTTCTCTGAATATCTACATTATCCTTCAAATAAGATTATATTCTATTGAAATCATTCTATATACAATCCGTAGATGTATGGATGAAATAATTAATCGGTTGCTACAACATTTTTTATTTCGTACAAAAATATAATCAATAGAATGAATTATTTCTTTACTACATCGAAACGAATATGCCATGAGACGTAAGTTTTTCAATTTGTTTTAAATCTTAAATAAAAACCGAGCATTAGAATGATCATCCACGATGATAGTGGAAAGAATATTAGATACCCAATGGATTATCCATGGTGAGAATATCAGATATTCAACTGATAAGAACAGATACTACACTTTGATCTTGGCCATAGGCCAAGAAGCGATACTCTTTAGAGTTTCTCCGGCGTTTAACGCGGTCCTCTAGTTTCTCGGCTGTTTTTTTACGGCTTTTTCAATAATTTTTTACGGGCAAAGCATCGAAATAATCAATCTCATTATTTTTGCATAATCTTTATTAACATTTGAATAAGCTTTACAAATTTTTTGAAGTCAAAATATATAATAGAATCATAGTTATAGTGGCCGACAGGAAGACATCAAGTAAAAGAGGTGCTTGACGGTGACCAAGATTGCGGCTGTTCTGCTTATCTGAAATCAAAAAACCAAACGGCATTTTAATCTTCATATTTAAGACTAGCGATTGAACTAGAGTGTATTCTAAATTACAAAAATTGAATTTTTTATACACTTTTGAAAATTACATTCTACTTTTTACTCATTTTTTCTTAAGTTTTTCGCTCGTACAAAAAAAAACTATCGAAGCAATCATGATAATCCTAGTTCAATCGCTGGCTTATAACATATTAAAGATGCTGTATAAATTTGAACAAGATCGGTGCAGTAGTTTCTGAAATATCGTGATCACCGTTTCGAAAAATGGTGTTTCGAGAAAAACGCGTTTGAAAGTATACCTGCTCCGTATACCTGCTCCGTTCCAGGGCCGTAACTTGTGAACCACTTCGAATATCGAAAAATCCTTTGGCACACATTTTCTTCTACACATGTTGTAGATGTGATATATGAAAAAAAAAATCGATTTTTTCGACCCGAGAAACTAGAGGACCGCCTTAAGTAGATTTTCGGTTCGCGCTTCGCTTACGAGAAACGAGCGCGCGTGCGGCTTCTAGCGGTTACTCCGAGAACTACGGGTTTCCTCACGCCTATAATTTCGGTGGCGCTCGGCCATGATTTGGTTGAATTTTTTCAACCAAATGCGCAAGAAACAAATTTTATTTTCGCATAATTTTTTAACCAGTTCAGACATTCGCTTAATATTTTTCAATTAAAATAAAATATTAATATTTTAACGAATAATGTACTTGGAAATCAATATCGGATATGGTGAAAAAAATAAAATAACATATTTACTCAATAGAAATTTTATCTGAATCAAACGAGCGAAATTCAATTTTTCTTGTGTTCTCGAATCAACAATATTCATGTTATGAATTGAAACGCTTTTTTTGTTCGTTGCAGAAAATGCATTCAAAACTATATAATTTGTTCGCGATAATTTTTTAGATGGTTTCAATAATATATTGTTCTCGGCTAACAATATATCTTTTGAATGAAAAAAAAACTTTTAATTTCATCATGTTATTAAAGTCAATAGCGTTTTGTTTGGGCCAACAAATCCGATTATTCACACCAACAATTTTACAATCGAATCAACGAAATTTTATTCAATAACATCAATGATATTGGATCAATGATTTTTTTTCTCAGTGTAGGAATTTTAAACCGTCGGCGCATTCAAAGTTCGGAATTTCAACCCGGCCCTTATGTCAAGATCATGCCAGCGAAAGTCTACACAGTTGACTGTAAATGATGTAGAACGTATAACATTGTCTAGACAAATTTCAAAACTGACGCAAAATAACTCAATAAAAAAAAAATTCTTGAAATAATTCGTCGATTTATTGAAAATTCTGAAACTTTCGAAACTTTCATAGCCGAATTATTTTGACGGTGTTAAGATTTTCGGAGTTTTGATCTTTCGTGCAAAATTCTTTCGGAGTTTCGATCTTTCGGGGTACTATTCTTTCGGAGTTTTGAGCGTTCTGACCATTCAAAGTTCGGAATTTCGACCCGGCCCCATCTTGAATTTCGGAACATTAAAATTCGGAATTTTAAACCGTCGGAGCATGCAAAATTCGGAATTTCACCCCGACCCCAAATTTTTGGCGGTTTGGCGGGCGGGTGGGAGGTGGGTCATTTGCTATTTTTTTTACCCTGACCCTATGTCCTAAGTGACGCGGTAATTGAGATATGATTTTTTTTCATTCTTTTTTAATTACCCGAAATTTTGCCACTAAATCGTCATAACTTTTTTGTTTGTGGTTGTAATAGCACGAATTAACTTTTGTTGTATTCTGCAAGGTATGTTTATTATAAATACATCATTATTTGGCACAATTGGTGCGTAAATGTATGAAAAATGTCAACTTGTAAATTCATTATAAAAAAAACCAAAAGATCTTTTGAACTTAGCTTTGTTTTGAAAATTTCTCTACTTTCTACCCCTTCCAACGGTAAGCTAATTTTCATAGAAATAATTCATTATGTGGTCAAAATAAAGTGAACAAGTTTTTTTTTCCAATGAATTTAGAAGTTGACATTCTCATACATTTACCCATCTTTAAGGCGTTACCCCCGCTTGTAGCGCAAAAAGGCCTTTTTCATGAATTTTTTTTAAAGAAAACTACAAAACTTTTTTAATCGATCAATATACCATCTTAAAGAACACATCTTGAAGAACTTTCAGTAATTTTTTTATTGAAAAATATTACATTGTTTAGTGGCAAATGGCCGTCAATGAAATGATGTTTTTATATACACGGTTTGCGGTGACCAACATTGCGGCGAAGTGGATCATCTGAAACAAAAATGCGGATGGATTTAGTCAAATATAAGTATAAATTAGTCTTTAATCGAAGGATTTTAAAAAATATTCATTTTTCACAAAATGGCGGACAGTCAAAGTTAATGGTTCGATTTTATCGAAAAAAAAACGGCCGTTTTTGGCTATAAAACGGCCATTTTTTTCGAAAAAAAAATCGAACGATTAAAGACTACATTTTTATGTATTAAATAAGCCTGCAAAATTTCAAGAAGATCGGTTCATTAGTGTTCGAGTAATCTTGGTCACCGACTTCAGAAATGCCATTTTGAGAAAAACGCGTTTAAAGTTTCAATTTCAGTTTACACGAAGAAAATATTTTTTTTTGCAAACTTACATAGAGTCATCTATTCCGGGCCCATACAGAAGTATGGGCCCGGATACTTATACTTCAAAAAAATGCAATAAAAAAATCGATTTTTTCAAAATCGCAAGTGGGGGTAACCCCTTAAGACTGTGGAAGCTCAAGACTCATTTTCTTGAAACCAATTGTATCAAATAATGATATATTTATAATAAACATACATTGCAGAATACAACAAATGTCATTTCGTCCTATTGCAACCACAAACAAAAAAGTTGTGACTTTTAAAGGCCAAATTTTGGGTAATTAAAAAAAGCGAAAATAATCATATCTCAATTACCGTGACACTTAGCACGTAGGGTCTAAGGGTGCAAGAAATAGCCAATGACCCCCCCCCCCCCCCCAAGCCTCGAAAAATTGTGTTGGTCCATGCACCAAACACCCAGTAAATGTAAATTCACAAAAATAATTTTTATTCATTAATTTCCTCTTCCTCTTGCCCTCGCCTCGTTAACTTTTCTCACACCTTTCAAGCCTTCGGAGACTCTCGATGTCCCCATTTTTTTCTCTTTTCCTTCGTCTTTCTTTTCCGCTCCGTGTCTCGTCGCCCCGCCGAGACAGCTACGTCCGTTCACGTGTGCAGGTGCCCGCAGAATTATCAGGGATGAAGCGAAGAAAAAAATACAAATAAATAAAGAAAAAATCCAAAAGAAGTGCACTATTTCACGTCACGCTGCGTGCAATATTCATTGATTAAATAAATGGGGCCCGCGCTGCGGGTAACCGGAAGTTTGTGCACTTTTTTTTTCTTTTTTTTTTACTTTTCCTTTTTGTTCACTTTCGCAGGTGGAAGAATTATTAATTAAGACATTATTACTTATATACACATGTGTGTGTGTGTGTGTGTTTTTTGGCTTCATTTTCGTGTGTTTTTTTTTTCATTTTATTTTTATTTTTCCTTTTTCTTTACGTTTGCAGGTGGAAGAATTATTAATTGAGACATTGTCACTTATATATATACGTGTGTGTGTGTGTGCGTAAATGAGCGTGTGTGTTGATAATTATTATTCTTATTATTATTGCTACTGTCCAAATATATATTAATAATAATAACAATTATAATGATATGTTTGAAAATGTATCATTCAGAAGTTATAGAATTGTCTTTATAAAATTTGTATCACGAAGATTCGATCACGCCATCCTGGGAACCTCCTCTAAGAGAGAGAGAGAGAGAGAGAGAGAGAGAGAGAGAGAGAGAGAGAGAGAGAGAGAGAGAGAGAGAGAGAGAGAGAGAGAGAGAGAGAGAGTGCGTGAGTGAGAGCGAGAGCACCAGGGGAGTGGGCAGGGGAGACAGGGAGAGACCGCACGTTCAAGTTTCTCCGAGCGTAAATATTTTCTCGTGGCTTTAATGGGTTTTTAGCTGAGGCCGTAAAACGCATTAAAACTCGTACCCCCCCGATGACGAAGGGGGAGGTTCCCTTGCCAAAAATCAGGCTGCGCATCAACGTTCACTCCCAATTCCGCTTCGTATTATTCTTCGTATGCTCGCACATCCAAACATATCGATTATTTTCTTTTTTCCATTTCTTTATTTATGTAATTTTTTTAAATACATATATATATATATATATGTACACACACATATATATATATATATATATATATATATATATATATATATACAGGGCGTCCTGTTATGAATGGTCAAATTTCAAATCATGTTATAGTAGTACTATAGTAGAACATGATTTGAAATTTCTAAGACTATGCATTAAGCGGCCAGTCAACTCTGGAGCCACGAAAAAAGGCTATTTTCGCGATTTTTTCGTTGAGGATTTTACAAAAGATATGAATATAAAAGTTCTTGGGCTTAATAAATAAAGTCTTGAAATACATTTAAAAAAATGTTTTAATTCATTTTTATTCATTTTTAAGTACAAAAACTATAGTTTAACGTAACGCCTCCAAAATAGGTGGGCTAGGTAGCTCCATCACAACTCGGCAACGGCTTGTCTGAAACAAAAAAATCAAAGTCCATTACATTCATTATGACACCAGCTACAAAATGACCCTCGGATATAAAGTTTTATCGAAAAATAAAAAATAGAGATAAAAAACGAAAAAAGTTAAAAAACTCGTTTTTTTTTGCAGTTTTTCGCAAAAAAAAGAGTAAAAATAAAAATGTTTAAACCATCGAGGGTCATCGTGCGAATCATGTTTAAAATATGTGGTTCAAATTTCAAGAGAATCGGTTTATTAATTTTAGAGATACGATGGAGCTAGATTTTGAAAACGTTGTTTCGAGAAAAACGCGTTTGAAGTTTATACTATGAAAAACTCTTACTTAAACTCAATCGGCAATTACTGTACCGTACAAAATCCCTTCTGATTGCTCATCATCGTCGATTTCTTCAAGTCTTGCTTGCTTTCGATTTTTTGAAATTTTCAAAGTGGACTGGCCCCTTAATAAATTTAATAACGACCATTCTATAATTATTCTATAATTATAATTTACTAAACTGAAATTCCAGCATATAGTAGGACATGGTCTGACCTATCGACAGTTTCAGAATTATCCATTCATAATAGAACACCATGTATATGTATATATTTTATTGTATAGCAGCTCAGTTTTCATGCTCAGAGGCGATACAAACCTAAATATATCGATTTTTGGCCTTTTCTCAAATTTATTCCCATATGTAATTTTTTTCAATTTATATATATATATATTAGGGTGATTCGTTTCAGGGCAACTTTTTTTTTGACCCATCGTGCCCGGAAACCTTTAGTTGGTATCCAAAAACGAACTTTCGTGAAAGGGGGGTGTTGTCAAAAAATATTTAGAGGTCGCGAATCAAAATTGAAGGTTTCCCATTTAAATAACATTGAAAAAAATGTTTTTCTCATTATTAGTGTTACCATTCCGCGAATTTTGATATCGCGATATTTTCCAAGTGGGTTCTCATAGGAAATATGATACTCCACAATAAAGTTCATTGAGCCATGGCCGTAAATTCAACCGTTTCAGCGGCATCATTATTTCAAGTGAATACTGTGCAAAATATATATTCAAACGGCTGTAACGCCTAAGCTATTAGATATATCGAAAAAAAATCCGATGAGAACTTTGTAGAGAAAGTAATTTTCTACAAAAAAGTCTTATAAGCCGAGCCCGAAAATTCAACTCTTTCTCAGCTATAGGTGGATGAAGTAAAATAAATAGATTTTTTTAAAACAAAAACAAATCTATTTATTTTACTTCATCCACCTATAGCTGAGAAAGAGTTAAATTTACGGGCTCGGCTTATAAGACTTTTTTGTAGCAAATTACTTTCTCTACATAGTTCTCATTTGAATTTTTTTCGATATATCTAATAGCTTAGGCGTTACAGCCGTTTGAATAGATATTTTCATACAATATTCACTTGAAATAATGATACCGCTGAAACGGTTGAATTTACGGACATGGCTCAATGAACTTTATTGTACAGTATCATATTTCCTATGAGAACCCACTTGGAAAATATCGCGATATCAAAATTCGCGGAATGGTAACACTAATAATGAGAAAACCATTTTTTTCAATGTTAATCAAATGGGAAAGCTTCAATTTTGATTCGCGACCTCTAAATATTTTTTGACAACACCCCCCTTTCACGAAACTTCGTTTTTGGGTACCAACTAAAGGTTTTCGGGCACGATGGGTCAGTTTGGGTACCAACTAAAGGTTTTCGGGCACGATGGGTCAGAAAAAAAAAGTTACGCTGAAACGAATCACCCTAATATATATATATATATATATATATATATATAATTGGTTTAAATTCATACATGATTTTTCATAGTATATTAGTAGTATAGATTTTTCATAGAGGTCATAGTATAGCAATTCAGTTTTCATGTTCAGAGGCAATACATCTCGTTTGTCGCTCGTGGCACGCGACGTAATATGATACTAATTTTTCGCATCTTTTTCTATTCCATTTTTTTCATTCATTGTCTTACGAAAAGGAATGAGAGCAGAATATTAAAAAAAAAGAAAAATAAATACAGTCAAATAAATAAAAAATGAATCACGCGAATGCGATTCTAATCGTCGCGAAGAGTGACGAGGAAAAAAAAGAATTCGTTCGAGTCGTACGGCTTTATCGAATATTAATGCGAACACGAATACGAGAGGAAGCTCATTCTCGTAGAGATTTTTTCTTTCACGGAAGACGTCGCACGTATTTTCGGGAATAATTTATAAACGATTTGGCAAGCACAAATATCGATCACATGATTTATAGTGACATTTGTTTTTTTTCTTTTTTATCGTGATATATTGATTCGTTTGTTTCGGTCAATTGTTTGGGACATTTAAAGTTATTTTGAATCAGGAAGAATCGGAGGCGTTTTTTCGTTATGTTTTGATGCAGGTTTGACATTTGTTTATTTGTTTGTTTATTTATTCGGTTATTTATTTGATTATTTTGTTCTTTCTTTTGCGTATTTATGTAATGATTCATTATAGATAAACGTATATATGAGGTATTCCGAGTGTTTTCGAACGGCCTAAAAGCCTGACCTTCAATCTTTTTCAAAGTTGGTGATGTTTTTGTATCATATATTTTGAGTACGTGGGATTTTTTGAACATTTTTATCGGCTCGCTAACTCGGCTGACTCGGAGATAAGATTTTACACGTGATAAAATTTCAAACGATCGTATCGTAGTGATCTTCTCGTCGTACGAAAAAATGTCCTCTACAAAAAAGAAGCGTTTTTCTATGAACTAATTTGAAAAAAAAATCAAAGTTTTCCAAGTACTACAACACTAAAAAAAAAAGAAAATACTTTCATTTTCAATTTTTTAACCCCAATGACTTGGTTGATCCAGCTGAAATTTACACTGAATTTTCTATCATCAGTGTAAAACAACATGTGTAAGTTTCATTCTGGGCCGGGCATGCGTTCAGTTAATATCGTCGTCTTAAATTTAATGGGAAATTGTTTTTGTTGAATAACTCGGCGATTTACAATTTTTAGGTAAAAATGGTAATGACTAGACTTGTAGGAAATCGAGTGCTTTACAACTTTGGTCATTACAGTTTTTTTCTCTACCATCGATACTTTTCGAATTAAACCTGAAAAAAGCGGCTATTGCATTATCGCGTTTATTTTTAACTTTAGGGCATTGATGAACATGAACAAAATTGTAGAGAATGAGATTTTGGACAACCGTTGATTCCACATTTTTTTTCCTAGAATCAATATTTAAGGTTGTACGCCAGCGGGAAAAGAAAAGAGCGTATGGTTCGCGAAATAATATTTTCACGCTCCTCGTTTTTTTTAAATGACATGTGAAAAACCCAAAGCAGATGTATATATATATATACACATATAACTCATGTTAACTGATCTACGACAAGATTGTGCTGCGTACGCTGATGTACATACACGGGATTACCCCCTTTGACTCGAGCGGCTCGTTGAATCTAAATCCTAATTACTAATTAGCATGAGCCACTGTCATCGTGCTCTCTCGAGCGCGCTCGCGCGCGACCCAACGAATTATGCTAATGGGTTTTGTTACACCAGCGTGGAGGACGACGCCACGCGGTCTCGTCCCACTCTCCGCAGCCAAACGACGCACACTTAAACTCCTGTAAAATAAGTGCAACCGAGCGTTAAACCCCTTAAGAGACAGTTTTCGAGGGCTTTTTTTCTTTTTTTTTTTCTTTTCAATTTCGTCACTGTGGACGAAGTTGTTGGAGTAGTTGAAGAAAGTGCCGTTGGATCGACGATAAAACAATCGGAAAAGCGATAAAATCACGAGGAGGCGAAGACAAACGATTTTTATCGCGATGAAAATGGTCAGCTGCGGTGAAAAGCCCTTGAATCAAATGTTTCACGTGGACTAGACTAGCTCGATGCTCATTAGATTCGTGACCAATTTCCCTTCAAAACGCCGTTTCTCCCGTCGCGCCACAACGATTCCTCGATTTTTAACGAATTTTCAAAGTTACACTGAGAAAAAAAATCGTTGCTCCAATATCATTGGTGTTACTGAATGAAATTTCGTTGATTCAATTGTAAAATTGTTGGTGTAAATAATTGGATTTGTTAGTCCAAACAAAACGCTATTGACTTTAAGGCGTTACGCCCACTTGTAGCGCAAAAAACGGCCTTTTTCATGAATTTTTTTAAAGAAAACTACAAAACTTTTTTAATCGATCAATATACCATCTTAAAGAACACATCTTGAAGAACTTTCAGTAGTTTTTTTATTGAAAAATATTACATTGTTTAGTGGCAAATGGCCGTCAATGAAATAATGTTTTTATATACACGGTTTGCGGTGACCAACATTGCGGCGAAGTGGATCATCTGAAAAAAAAATGCGGATGGATTTAGTCAAATATAAGTATAAACTAGTCTTTAATCGAAGGATTTTAAAAAATATTCATTTTTCACAAAATGGCGCACAGTCAAAGTTAATGGTTCGATTTTAACGAAAAAAACGGCCGTTTTTTGGCTATAAAACGGCCATTTTTTTCGAAAAAAAAATCGAACAATTAACGACTACATTTTTATGTATTAAATAAGCCTGCAAAATTTCAAGAAGATCGGTTCATTAGTGTTCGAGTAATCTTGGTCACCGACTTCAGAAATGCCATTTTGAGAAAAACGCGTTTAAAGTTTCAATTTCAGTTTATACGAAGAAAATATTTTTTTTTTGTAAACTTACATAGAGTCATCTATTCCGGGCCCATACAGAAGTATGGGCCCGGATACTTATACTTCAAAAAAATGCAATAAAAAAAATCGATTTTTTCAAAATCGCAAGTGGGGTTAACCCCTTAATAACATGATAAAATGTAAAGTTTTTTTTTCATTCAAAAGATATATTGTTAGCCGAAAACAATATATTATTGAAACTATGTAAAAAATTATCGCGAACAAATTATATAGTTTTGAATGCATTTTCCGCAACGAACAAAAAAAGCGTTTCAATTCATAACAGGAATATTGTTGATTCGAGTACACAAGAGAAATTGAATTTCGCTCGTTTGATTCAGATAAAATTTCTATTGAGTAAATATGTTATTTTATTTTGTTTCACCATATCCGATATTGATTTCCAAGTACATTATTCGTTGAAATGTCAATATTTTATTTTGATTGAAAAATATTCAGCAAATGTCTGAATTGGTTAAAAAATTATGCGAAAATAAAATTTCTTTCTGGCGCATTTGGTTGAAAAAATTCGACCAAATCATGGCCGAGCGCCACCGAAATTATAGGTGTGAGGAAACCCGTAGTTCTCGGAGTAACCGCTAGAAGCCGCACGCGCGCTCGTTTCTCGTAAGCGTAGCGCGATCCGAAAATCTACTTAAACGCCGGAGTAACTCTAAAGAGTATCGCTTCTTGGCCTGTGGCTAAGATCGAAGTGTAGTATCTGTTCTTATCATTTGAATATCTGATATTCTCTCCATGGATATTCCATTGGATATCTGATATTTTCTCCACTCTTATCGTGGATTATCATTCTAATACTCATTTTTTGTTTAAGATTTTAAACAAACTAAAAAACCTACGTCCCATGGTATATTCGTTTCGATGCAGTGAAGAAATAATTAATTGTATTGATTATATTGTTGTACGAAATAAAAAATGTTGTAGCAATCGCTTAATTGTTTCATCCATACATCTACGGATTGTATATAGAATGATTTCAATAGAATATAATTTTATTTGAAGGATAATGTAGATATTCAGAGAACAGAAGAGCTTTTTTCAAATAAAATGATACGTTATTTAAATCAATCACATTTTCCAATATTTTACAGTATTTTAACAATCTCATATATCGGTGGCACTCCGCAGCAGCACATTTATTTGGATCAACCAATATATTTTTTGATTCAATTGTTTTTTTTTTCCCAGTGTACCCATTGTCGATTAGTGCCATTTTTCGGGCTGCACGAGGTACCATTTTGTCTCGACGCTGCGGGGGTGCGCTAAAAAGGCCGGAAAAATTTGGTCTCATCGAAACCAGCTTTGCGTTTCCGTGCTTTTCAAAACCCCTCCCTCGTCACGTCCTGCGCAGTCTCGTTACTCCAGAAAATGGCCCCAAAAATGGCCAAATCGCGTTTTTTCACGTATCGCAACGCGGTAAAGTCCAAATCGAACGGAAATTTTGCGTGGATGACGAATTTGGCGTAGAAATTCCTGAAAATCCACGGGTACCACCTCCAAAGAGCAAACAACGTCAAAATGCCACGCTCCAAACTGACGCAACGTCCCACGAGTACCGGTATGGTATTCGCGAGCCAGTGAAAATGCACATCGTCGCGAAGCAACTGCGCAAACTTCCAAGACAGTTTCTCTTTCAACCTTGAGCTTCCTCTCTCCTCTGCCTCTCCCCTATCCCCTACCCCCACCAACCCCTCGCCTCCCGGCAATTCCACCATACGCGAAATACTCCACTACCGCGTTATCCACCGTTCGTTCCAGTTGCAGCGAGATTAAAAATAAATAAAAAAATAAAACAACAACAAAAATGGCGGAAAAAATTGATAGCAATAAAAGGAAGAAAAAGACAAGCAGTACCAGGAACTAGAAAATATCGTACTCGGCGCGTATGGCTCGGGGCGACGTGTATAGAGGTCGCTCCCATCCGCCATCTGTGTAGCTGCACTTCGAGTACGTACATAATTATAGTGGAAGAAAAAACCAAGCGCTGACAGAAGAGGGGGAAAAATAGAAAATATAAAAATAAAATTCATTTCTGAGGTGTCATTGCGCCTCGTGGAGTGCTCACTCGAAAGAGGCCCAAAAACCTTCCGGACCTGAAATGGAAAAACGAAGGAAAAAGAAAATACACCGACACAACCGCGGAAGATCCTGCGACGGAAGTTTCGAAATGCCTCGTTCGTGTAATTGCCGAGTCGAAAAAAAAAAAAAACATCTGTCACGGAAAATTTGCCATTAGTCATCGCCTCAGCGACTCGTCCCCGTGTTTTTTTTTATTCACCCGCAAGCAGCTGGATTGGGCCACGTTTTAGATACATGTATATGGCCCATTTTTCGAGAAATATTTTTTAAGCATTGAATTTCGAGTTTCCTATTATTTTTATAATATGAAAACAACCTTAATAATCTACTACTCGACTTCATTAGTACGCCATATCGTTGACGTTTAGCATCGTCGCATTTTCGGTGGCTGTCATCGGTTCCACGCGCCCGGCTTATTATTTTTTGTAGCCGGTTAACACGGAGAATGAAAATACTGTGGAAGTTTATCAAAAGAGTAACGGGATTGTACCTGAAGTCCAGTTTAGAGACAAATGTAGATTCTGACGGACAAGAATTAGAAAATGAAAAGATAATATTGCGATTGCAAATAAAAAACGTCGCGTTGAAGTTAACCTCAATGTCCAATGTCCAATCTGTCCAAAGTCAAAACATATTTCATCGATTGTTATGTTATTTTTCCCTTTCCCAATTTTCACAATATTTGCAGGTATAAAAATGAACGTTTGTTTTATGTGACGGTTCTCCCATGCTGAATTTATATATAGATGCGTTGTATAGGTACATGTCGACAGAAAAATTGAGATGCCTTTGCTGTACGTAAAAGAACTTCAAGTAAATATCGACGAAAGGCCCTTTATAACCCATTAAAAAATGTACGGCTTCGCACAATTATATTTTTAATTCGCGTTGAAAATATCCGATAGACGAATCAAATTTGCGCGGGTATCCGGCGTTGCCACACGTCGAGCAAGATGGCTGCTGTTACGTCACGAGAAGTCTCGCTCTCCGAAAACTTCGGTTTTTGCGACTTTATTTCTAAATTTATTGCTTATTTCTGCGGTGAGCTTTCCAATTCAAGGTGCCTTATCGATCACAAAGATTCAACGAACGCAACCATCAGTTTTTCGTACGTGTTTCTTGGCTCCAAGTAGCACAAAAAAATCGATATATGAGAGGACAGGCACATTTTGTCGTCTACGTGTGACTAATTCACCAACTTTAACAATTAATAACTCGGAAGGTGTACGGTAAATCTCGTGGAAACTCCGCATACGCATGGACGAAGGTCTCGACAATGCTATAAAAAAAATCGGGCTTCTATCTTGAACTCGCTCCAATCACCGTACCTCCTTAAGTAGATTTTCGGTTCGCGCTACGCTTACGAGAAACGAGCGCGCGTGCGGCTTCTAGCGGTTACTCCGAGAACTACGAGTTTCCTCACACCTATAATTTCGGTGGCGCTCGGCCATGATTCGGTTGAATTTTTTCAACCAAATGCGCAAGAAACCAATTTTTTCGCTTAATTTTTTAATCTCATCAGACATTGCTGAATATTTTTCAATCAAAATAAAATATTAATATTTTAACGAATAATGTACTTGAAAATCAATATCGGATATGGTGAAAAAATAAAATAACATATTTACCCAATAGAAATTTTATCTGAATCAAACGAGCGAAATTCAATTTTTCTTGTGTACTCGAATCAACGATATTCATGTTATGAATTGAAACGCTTTTTTGTTCGTTGCATAAAATGCATTGAAAACTATATAATTTGTTCGCGATAATTTGTTAGATAGTTTCAATAATATATTGTCCTCGGCTAACAATATGTCTTTTGAATGAAAAAAAAAACTTTAAATTTTATCATGTTATTAAAGTCAATAGCGTTTTGCTTGGACTAATAAATCCGATTATTCACACCAACAATTTTACAATTAAATCAACGAAATTTCATTAAACAACACCAATGATATTGGATCAATGATTTTTTTTTCTAAGTGTAAAAAATACATTTTCGTATACGTATTTTTGCAATTTTTTATAAATTTTATCGACTGACGGAGAAAATCGCAGGTATAGTTTGAATTTTACTGCCGAGCTCCGGTAAAGTCTACGAGTAGCACCGGACGGGAGAGATTGCCCTCCTGGCCATCCCGGACGTCTTAAAAGTTATACGGCTCTGCAAGCTCGAGGCTGCGCCGCTCCGTCGTTTTGTACGCGTAAAGTCGTTCCTCGTGCTATCGTCCTTATTTTTTTATTTTTTTCATTATTTTTCTCCTCACCGCGCACGTAAATCCCGAAGCTCGCAACCAAAAGGGCGTATCCAACAAAATTGAGCACCAGATCTCACGCTTTCCAGCTCTGGCAACGCTGAGACTCGTTTTGCATTCGTGAGAATATTTATCCGTTTTTTTTCGATTCACACGTCTGCGCTCGTATTTTCCGATATTTTTAGTATTTTCCGTTTTTTTGAGAAAGATTTTTAGAATTTTTTTTTTTCGACCACGAAGTTATGGGAAAGTTGGACGATCCTCGAGGTATGCGGTTTGCACGGCGCGGAGGGCCTCGAGTCGCGCGGTTCGTCAGCCGGCCGCCAGGTGGCTGCGGGCCTCGCACTCTCGCGCCAAGGAGCCTGCGCTGCCTCACCTATATAAGGAGCTACGATTAGACCCGCATTGTCGCGCTCTTGGACACTCGGCACGCACGAATAAAATAATAATAATTAAATAATAACACGAATAATAACACAAATAAAAAATAATTAAATAATAAACACGAATAATAATTTAAAAAAAAACGCTAAAATAATAAAGAACTCTTCGATCGAGTGCCCCAATTGAACTACCGAAAAGAATCATATTTCCCCAAGAAAAATCGCCAAAGAAATTCAGGTTTTTGGTCAGCTGGTCTTTTTGGTTCTCGAGAGGTGAAAAAAAACGTCGTCGATTGTGGGCTCGCTCGATTTATCGGTCACGCTTCGGATGAGCGCTGTCCCCTTTTCACTCTCTTTCTCCCCCCCCCCCCCTCTCTTTTTTTCCATTTGGACTCCAGACTCATTTTATTGGCTCCTCGTACCTCTCTCGATTTTACATGCACGCACAATATACGTATATATACGCGATGTCATGTGCACTGTCACTTTGAAACTTGGGCGGGAGGGAGAGGCCGGTATATACGGATAAACTTTCACCGATCGTCTCCCCCCTCTTGGGTAAAAATCGATGGTGCCGCACGTATCGTCCACAATGGCCTCGCCGCTGGATCCACCCATCAAACTTTCAATATGGCCACTTTCGAGCACACTCATCGGTGCGCATTTTTCAAATTTTTCATTCTCGAAAATAATAAAAATATACATATTGTCACTATAGATGTTATGATTGTTGCTACTATCATGAGCATTACTATAACATTTTTCAACCTTATTATTATTTATTACTATTATAATAAATAATCATAAATAATAATTACTATTAACAACTGTTATTTTAGTAATTCTTTCTTTATTTTATACGTGCATTTGTACCTGTATGCATT
>OX101795.1:19651939-19699439 GCA_944452715.1 Ophion slaviceki
CGTTTATCTCAAAACTGCATTTTTTAAGTTGGCCGGAAATATAATTCAGACAATTTTCAACCGATTCACTTGAAATGTTGAATATATCTTGAAAAATACATTGTCTATGGAAGTACGTAGGATTTTTTTAATATTGCATGGTTCATTTGTTATTAACGATATTTTAGGCACATTTTTGGAAAGTGAAAAATTTGCCTAAAAGTCGCCAGATAATTGTTAATAATAAATGAACTACGCAACATTAAAAAAATCCTACGTACTTCCATAGACAACTTTTTTTTCAAGATATATTCGTCATTTCAAGTGAATCGGTTGAAAATTGTCTGAATTATGTTTCCGGCCAACTTAAAAAATTCAGTTTTGAGATGAACGCTGCACAGACGCCATTTTGAAATTAATCGCTTCAAAAAAATTACTGTATACAGTCACTGATATTTATGATAAACACCCTTTTTTGTAATCTCGATTTATTTTGTAGTTGTTCTGAAAAAAATCCCCAATAAGCCTATTTTTTCGGCCTCTAGAGTGGCCTAACCCCTTAATAACGAATAATTCGTAAAATGTCCTGTATCTTCTAAAGAAAGCCAACATCGCGACTTTTTAATTCTTAAGGAGCCAGTCCACTTTGTGCGCCACGAAAAAGGCTATTTTCGCGATTTTTTTTTGGGGATTTTATAAAAGATATGAATCTAAACGTTGTTGGGCTTGATAAATAAAGTCTTGAAATACATAAAAAAAAAAATTTATTCATTTTTAAGTACAAAAACGATAGTTTAACCTAAAGCCTCAAAAATAGATGGGCTACCGCTCCATCACAACTCCATCACAACTTGCTTGTTCGAAGCAAAAAAATCAAAGTCCGTTAGATTCAGTATGACACCAGCTACAAAATGACCTTCGGATATAAAGTTTTATCAAAAAACAAAAAATCGGCAGATGAAAAACGAAAAAAAGTTTTAAAAAAACGTGTTTTTTTCGCAGTTTTTCGCAAAAAAGAGCAAAAATCAACATTTTTAAACCACCGAGGGTCATCTTGTTGCGAATCATGTTTACAATATGTGGTTCAAATTTCAAGAGAATCGGTTTATTAGTTTTAGAGATACGATGGAGCTAGATTTTGAAAACGTTGTTTCGAGAAAAACGCGTTTGAAGTTTATACGATGGGTCAGCCGAGCGCGCTATACGCTCAGGTAGACGAAATGAGGTCCTGACGTTCGGGTAAAAAAAAACTTAGAGAGCTCGGATTTTCATAAAATTTTGACACTATATTTCTGAATGTATGTACTTTCGAAAACAGCTTAAAAAATCGATTTTTGAAATTTTCAAAGTGGACTGGCCCCCTTAAAAAAGTTTCTTTTGGGCCAAATATGAATAATCCACGGACAAATTAAGGCGTTACCCCCACTTGTAGCGCAAAAAAAGGCCTTTTTCATGAATTTTTTTAAAGAAAACTACAAAACTTTTTTAATCGATCAATATACCATCTTAAAGAACGTTCAGTAATTTTTTTATTGAAAAATATTACATTGTTTAGTGGCAAATGGCCGTCAATGAAATAATGTTTTTATATACACGGTTTGCGGTGACCAACATTGCGGCGAAGTGGATCATCTGAAAAAAAATGCGGATGGATTTAGTCAAATATAAGTATAAACTAGTCTTTAACCGAAGGATTTTTAAAAATATTCATATTGCACAAAATGGCGGACAGTCAAAGTTAGTGGTTCGATTTTAACGAAAAAAAAAAACGGCCGTTTTTTGGCTATAAAACGGCCATTTTTTTCGAAAAAAAATCGAACGATTAAAGACTACATGTTCGAGTAATCTCGGCCACCGACTTCAGAAATGCCGTTTTGAGAAAAACGCGTTTAAAGTTTCAATTTCAGTTTACACGAAGAAAATATTTTTTTTTGTAAACTTACATAGAGTCATCTATTTCGGGCCCATACTTCTGTATGGGCCCGGATACTTATACTTCAAAAAAATGCAATAAAAAAAATCGATTTTTTCAAAATCGCAAGTGGGGGTAACCCCTTAAGGCGCCAGAGATATCGTAATCATGCCACATATATATATATATATATATATATATATATATATATATATATATATATATATATATATATATATATATATATATATATATATATATATATGTATCCGAGTAGTTGAGAGATCGCGCACCGCGGGATACTTTAATTACATAATTTATAGAGCGGTTGATACACTGTGTAACTACAAATCGGTATGGCATGCTGATAATTCGCGAAGGGATCGCGAGGGGGTGGAGATGGCTGCGACGGGCGGGCGACTGCGGTGCGGGGGGCCCGGAGGGCAAGTTAAGAGGGGGAGTCGCGCAGCGTCGATCGCATCCGATTACCAGTATTATTATGTACACATGGTACATCGTTGCACTTGGTACGTGTACTCATATATATATATGTGTGTGTGTGTGTTTTGCGTTTGTATATATATATTTATATACATGTACGTATCGCTAGTTTTGTCGCATTCCAGTTTACAAAGAGGACAAAGTGCATCCACCCACGAATTGTCGTATTTATTATACATTACGATTTTTAATGAGCCGCGCATATCACGGTGCATTTTCTCATCACGAATAGGATGCATCTATATTTAAATATATATTCGTAACCAAACGAATTTTCTACACAAAGAAATTTGTACGTATAAACAAATTTGTGTAGGTATATACAAGTCCAAATGCATATATGTGTATATACCCGGGTGGCACAATTCGGAGCTTTATTTTTTTTTCTCTTCCTCACAATCCAATTATCTTCTGGGTAAAAAAATTTGCGGATGCTGCGAGCGGTCAAAAAATATTTAAAGCTCGCTCAAATCGCCCAAAAATTCAAATTTTCGTTAAAAAGACGATTTTTTTTTCGTCCACTTCTCACCCATGAATGATACGCTCTATAATATATAATATATTTAATATATTAGATATTGTATATAATATATTATATATAATATATTATATATAATATATTATATTTTCACTGCAGCGGGGAAAAAAGAAGTGTATTTTGGGATTTTTTTTAGCGGGACAATGGAATGAATCAAAATTCTAAAAAGGTCCTTTATTGTACATATCATAAACTGTATAAACTACTTTTTTCAAAGTAATATAAAACAAAATGGCGGCTGCACAGCTTTTCTTCGACGAAGATTTTTTTTCATAGGCGCGCGGCCGGACCAACGGCACCTGCAATTTTTGATTTACAGTGAATGAGATTTTTTTACGATTATACAGGTGAATAGCTACAGGAGTACGTAGGATTTTTTTGAAATATCGATTTTTGCAAAAACAGCGCGTTTTTTAAACGAAAGTTCAAAATTCTCAAAAAAAAACGTCTTAAAATTGTTTATAAAAAAACCATGTAACATATCGAGAAAATCTTACGTACTTCTATGCAGAATGTAATTGTGAATATACAGTTAAAATTTCAAGTCAATCGGTCAAAATTTGTTCGATTTGTGAGTTTGGCAGACTTGAAAAATGTAGTTTCGAAAAAAACGCGTCCGACTGAGAGGGGCTGCGCCAAAATTCAAAATAGAAGTATTTGGACATTCTTCCCACCTTAATCCTTTGAGTCTGTCATTTTTTAAGTATTAAGGCATCTTTTATGAAAAAAATCGTTTTTTTTTTAATTTCTACAGTGGCCTACCCCTTAACTTCGCGAAAGCTCCAGCCGGCCAATGAATATTCAGTGGTTGCTCGAGAGTTTCGAAATTTCCAATTTTTGCCAAGTTTTTTCACTCTTCTCACTCATAAATGTGACACTTTGTAAATTGTTCAAAACAATTAATACTTCTTTCTTTAAGGGGTTACCCCCACTTGCGATTTTGAAAAATTCGATTTTTTTTATTGCATGTTTTTGAAGTATAAGTATCCGGGCCCATACTTCTGCATGGGCCCGGAATAGATGACTCTATGTAAGTTTACAAAAAAAAAAATTCTTCGTGTAAACTGAAATTGAAACTTTAAACGCGTTTTTCTCAAAATGGCATTTCTGAAGTCGGTGACCAAGATTACTCGAACACTAATGAACCGATCTTCTTGAAATTTTGCAGGCTTATTTAATACATAAAAATGTAGTCTTTAATCGTTCGATTTTTTTTTTCGAAAAAAATGGCCGCTTTATAGCCAAAAAAACGGCCGTTTTTTTTCGTTAAAATCGAACCATTAACTTTGACTGTCCGCCATTTTGTGAAAAATGAATATTTTTTAAAATCCTTCGATTAAAGACTAGTTTATACTTATATTTGACTAAATCCATCCGCATTTTTTTTCAGATGATCCACTTCGCCGCAATGTTGGTCACCGCAAACCGTGTATATAAAAACATTATTTCATTGACGGCCATTTGCCACTAAACAATGTAATATTTTTCAATAAAAAAATTACTGAAAGTTCTTCAAGATGTGTTCTTTAAGATGGTATATTGATCGATTAAAGAAGTTTTGTAGTTTTCTTTAAAAAAATTCATGAAAAAGGCCTTTTTTGCGCTACAAGTAAGGGTAACGCCTTAAAAACAGATTTTTCAAATTTACCACACACTTCTAACCCAAGAATTACAATGTTTGTTCTCATAAAACAATTCTTTAAAGCTCGTATCCGTAAACAAAATTATGAGTTGTTTTATTCGTAAAATTGAAATAGCAGCTGCTTCCCGCGCATCGCAATGCGTCCCACGGTTGGTCTCGTCAGTCAAACTGCGGACCAATCGTAGCTGTACTCTGTGACGAGCGACGTCATAATACAACAATACAAAATAATATATAATAACACATATCGTCTAATTGGTGTTTGTTCCAAATAATAATAATAAATTATTCAGAAAATGTAAAACTTCGCTGTTTGTTTTGTTTTTATGCTACAAGGAATTATAGTGCATGCGAAATTTATTTTTCGGCGCAAATTCTGTATTTCGAAAACCTTGAGCGATGACCAAATATTCATTGGCCGGCTAGAGCTTACGCGAGGTTAATTTAAAAATTATGAAGCCTAACATTCATGGAGGAGTAGTGGACCAAAAAAAATCGTTTTTTTAAATAAAAAAAATGAATTTTCGGGAGGCTTGAGCGATCTCTAAATATTTTTTGATCGCTCGCAGCTTCCGCGACGATTTTTTTCCTTTAAAGAAGATATGAATATGTACACACACACACACACACACACACACACACACACACACACACACACACACACACACACACACACACACACACACACACACACACACACACACACACACACACACACACACACACACACACACACACACACACACACACACACACACACACACACACACACACACACACACACACACACACACACACACATATATGGATATAGGCAGAAACCGCGGTACTTGCAACCAGAACGAATTTCGCCAAGGGCCCTCGAGGGTTTTGCACAGTGGTCGGGGTTTCTATCCTGACTGAAGAACCCTCCGGGGTATGCAAGCGAGAGAGAGAGAGAGAGAGAGAGAGAGAGAGAGAGGAGAGAGAGAGAGAGAGAGAGAGAAAGAGAGAGAGAGAGAGAGAGAGAGAGAGAGCGCTCTTTGCGGTGCAATGCGAAAGAGTTTTCTGCTCACTGCTGCACTCTCTCTCTCTCTCTCTCTCTCTCTCTCTCTCTCTCTCTCTTTCTCGCGATCCGTTCGGCAATTCTCCTACAACCGGAGGAATTACATATGTGTTAAAAATTATACGCATGTATACATACATACATATGTGTACATATATATATATATATATATATATATATATATATATATATATATATATATATATATATATATATATATATATATGGGGATTTTAGCGCGCAATTTAACGGCTTCCGGGTGACTGTCCCGCCATTTTTCTGACAAGTTTTTTTTTCCAAATATTCTTCACTTAAAATAAATTACATAAAGATGCGATTCATTTGAATTTATTGACTTTACTTGACCGCTCGAGCAAACGACCTTCGAATATTTTTGCCCTCGACTATTTGACGAGGAAATAGTAATTTCTATGAAATAAGTAAATTAATAAATAAGCAAATAAGTAAATAATAAAATATTTTTTTAGTGCAGCTTCCACGTGTACAGGGTCCTTCCCTTTATTACATTCCCCACCATATTCCACTTCCCATCCACACCTCACTTCACATCCTCACAATACCAGTCATAGTGACGACCACAATAAAATTAATGATTCCGTTATTTTCGACAGGTACAACAAGAGTACCGATACTCGGAATAATCAGCAGTAAAGCGAAACAAAAATGATAGTAATTGTACCATATGGATGTTAAAAAGTATTGAAAAAAAAGATAATAATAATTTTTAAATGTAAGTAATTAAACTGTCAATTTTGCTCGGACCGTCCCATAGACACGTGGGTACAGTAACATTTTGCGGCGGGACGAAGCGACGAAACGGACTGCCACGTGAAAACGTGTACAGAATAATGGGGCGGAGGGGGTGAGGGGGGGGGGGAGAGAGAGAGAGAGAGAGAGAGAGAGAGAGAGAGAGAGAGAGAGAGAGAGAGAGAGAGAGAGAGAGGGTAAAGTACCACGTTTTTTCTTCTCGCTCGATCCTCGCGAATTGCTACTATACCGCTGCGATATAAACTCTCACTCTCATCGCACGAAGTGGGCATTGTTGGCCCACATGCGCCTGCCGTCGATCGACTCCGCAGCGGAACACATGGGAACGAGAGTCAGAATACTCACATACACGCACACACACGATATGTCCATTTTTTTCCATTTTTCGATCGGTCAAAAAAAATGTAACTCTTTTTTTTCGGTCTCTTTAATTCATTTCTTCGTGCAGCCTCCGGTGCAGTGATGTTCTTCAGTTCGCGAGGGCCACTGCGCGACCGTACCCTGGACCAATTCGTACTTTCCGATTTTTTCGTCCTTTCAATTTTTTTTGTGTCGTAATTCTTCTCATCGCTTCACGTTATTTTTCATTTGGATTTGTTTGGGTTTTTCCTTGCTTCTTCAAAAGTGTTTTTGTTTAAATTGTCTCTGCTAGGGCTGACGCTTCGCTTATTGTAGCTTCCATGTACGGGGTACTTCTCTTCATTAAGGCGTTACCCCCACTTGTAGCGCAAAAAAGGCCTTTTTCATGAATTTTTTTAAAGAAAACTACAAAACTTTTTTAATCGATCAATATACCATCTTAAAGAACACATCTTGAAGAACTTTCAGTAATTTTTTTATTGAAAAATATTACATTGTTTAGTGGCAAATGGCCGTCAATGAAATAATGTTTTTATATACACGGTTTACGGTGACCAACATTGCGGCGAAGTGGATCATCTGAAAAAAAAATGCGGATGGATTTAGTCAAATATAAGTATAAACTAGTCTTTAATTGAAGGATTTAAAAAAATATTCATTTTTCACAAAATGGCGGACAGTCAAAGTTAATGGTTCGATTTTAACGAAAAATAACGGCCGTTTTTTGGCTATAAAACGGCCATTTTTTTCGAAAAAAAAATCGAACGATTAAAGACTATATTTTTATGTATTAAATAAGCCTCCAAAATTTCAAGAAGATCGGTTCATTAGTGTTCGAGTAATCTTGGTCACCGACTTCAGAAATGCCATTTTGAGAAAAACGCGTTTAAAGTTTCAATTTCAGTTTACACGAAGAAAATATTTTTTTTTTGTAAACTTACATAGAGTCATTTATTCCGGGCCCATACAGAAGTATGGGCCCGGATACTTATACTTCAAAAAAATGCAATAAAAAAAATCGATTTTTTCAAACTCGCAAGTGGGGGTAACCCCTTAAATTTTCTACCGTTTTCTCCACTGCACATCCCTAAACGATCCCCACCTTGCTTTTTCAAACGCATCTTTACGTCGTTGTTGTACGTATCATCTTTCGTCTTTCCTTTTTTTGGGTTACTAATATTTTTCCGACTATTTTTCCCATTCGTTTTAGTTAACCAATTTTATATACCACTATTTTTATTCGCAGCATAATTTTTGTACTATTTTTCGTAAGTATTAGTCAAAAACCCTTCTTTTAAAATTTAAAAATTTCGAAATTCCAGATGGGGCCGACTTCAAATTCCGAACTTTGAATGATAAGAACGCTTAAAACTCCGAAAGAATACTACCCCGAAAGACCAAAACTCCGAAAATCTTAACAACGTCAAAATAATTCAGTTATGGAAGTTTTAAAAGTTTCAAAATTTTCAATAAATCGACGAATTATTTAAAGTTTTTTTTTTATTTAGAAGTGATTTTGTGCCAATTTTTGAAATTTGTCTAGACAACGTTGGACGTTCTACATCATTTACAGTAAACTGTATAGAATTTCGCTGGCATGATCTTGCTATGGGGGTCGGGTTGAAATTCCGAACATTGAATGCGCCGATGGTTTAAAATTCCTAATTTTAATGTTCCAAAATTTCAAGGTTCGTTAAGATCATGCCAGCGAAAGTCTAGACAGTTGACTGTAAATGATGTAGAACGTAAAACATTGACTAGATAAATTTAAAAATTGACGCAACATCACTTCTTAATAAATAAAAAAATTTGAAATAATTCGTCTATTTATTGAAAATTTTGAAACTTTTAAAACTTCCATAGCCGAATTATTTTGACGGTGTTCAGATTTCCGGAGTTTTGGTCTTTGGTGTAAAATTCCATCGGAGTTTTAATCTTTCGGGGTAGTATTCTTCCGGAGTTTCGAGCGTTCTGTGGTCATTCAAAGTTCGGAATTTCAACCCGGCCACCTACAATTTTTTATTTATTCCTTCATTCCACTGGCTCTATTCATTTTTTTACACTTTTCTCCGTTGATTTTTTCGCAAATTACATTTTTCTCAATTTGTCTTTCGCAAATATCCCACTCGCAGTGCACACTGAAAATGGGGAATTAATTTTGTTCTCTCCCTCCGTGTTTCTCGTCTCTCCTTTTTGTCTGTACTCCCATCAGGACCTATCGTACCCTAGTATCTACGTACAAATTACGTTCTCTTGTCGCGTAACGCACGTGGATATTTGATACTGTAATGCGTGTACAGGTTACATCAAGATCTTTCGACAATTCCACTTGATTCGAGTCCCAGGACACATATATACAGGGTATCCTGTTATGAATGGATAATCCTGCAACTGTCGATTGATCAGATCATGCCCTACTATAAGCTGGAATTTCAGTTTAGTAAAAGTCACACGGTTTTCGAGATTTTGGGCTTTATGTTATATAAAAAAAGAAAAATCATTTGTTTTTGGTTTTTCGCAGCCATTTCTAGAAATGACATCAATTGACAATAACTAAGCAAAAGAAATTCTGAATTCGAAAACCTTGAGCTACCACTCAATATTCATTGGCCGGCTAGGCCTTCCGCGAGGTTAATTTAAAAATTATAAAGCGTAATATAATTTTTAAGCGGTCAAAAATATTTTTTAACCTCTCGCGGCTTCGGCGACAATTTCTTTTTTCTTTAAAGAAGATAATTGAATGGTGATAAAAAGGACCAAAAAATAGAGCTCAAAATTGTGCTATCATAGTGTACACACACACACGTATATATATATATATATATATACGTGTGTGTGTGTGTGTGTGTGGGTGTGGGTGTACACTGCCAAGCAACGTTTCAAAAGCGACATACTTAGCTTCATTTAGCTTTTTTAAAAAAAATTTACGATTTTTTTAACCCGCTACACACCGTTTTTTAGCTTTTTTTGGGGGGTTGAAATTTTAGCACACGAGACGTGAAAAAATTTTTTCGCCGGTTTGCCCATGAAAAACTTAAAGCGGGGAGTACAAGCTTCAATTTCGTTTTTTTAAACGTTTCGTACGATTTTTTTTCGCATAAATATTCACCTTTTTTCAAAAAACGATCATATTTATAAAATGCAGCCCAACTCTGAAACTACTGGGTTTTCGTAAAATTACTAAGAGGGTAGAAAGTTACATAAAATCATTTAGGATTCACCAAAAAAATTCAGAATAAAAAAATGCAAAAATGTGATAAAAATATTTCTTTAAAAAATTTGAAAAAAATGAAAAAATACGTATAACTTGTCCCACATCTCCCGGGGATTTGTGGAAAAAGTTGCAAGAAGCTTGGGCCAGTCTGGAGCGGGGTCAAATCGACAAATTGATCGAGCGGATGCCACGTCTTGTGAAAGCTGTGATCGCACTGAAAGGCGGCTTTTTAAATTGGAAAGCCGTGTAGATGAGGTGAGAGACCTGATTTTTGAAAATAAAGACATATTGCGTTGACTTAAGAAAACGTTTAGAATTTTTTTTTTCAAATTCTGAATTATTTTTTTCTGAATTTTTTGTGGTAAATCCAAAATGATTCTATGTATCTTTACCCTCTTAGTAGTTTTGCGAAAACCCACTAGTTTCAGAGTTAGGCTACATTTTATAAATCTAGTCGTTTTTTGCAAACAGTTGAATATTTATGTGGAAAAAAATCGTACGAAACTTTTCAAAAAACGAAATTGAAGCTTGTACTCCCCGCTTTGAGTTTTCATAGGAAAAACGGTTTAAATTTTGTTTTCGCGAGTCGTGCGCTAAAATTTCATCCCCCAAAAAAAGCCAAAAAACGACCATCTTTCAAAGTGTGTACCGGGTTTTAAAAAAATCGTAATTTTTTTTTTGAAAAAATCTACATGTGGCTAAATCTGTCCGTTTTGAATCGCCGCTTGGTGAATTAAGATATCGTCGTTTTTAAAAGAACGATGAAACTTCTTGTGTGGCTCGGAACCGGGGCGAGTGTTTCCAAACTTTCGGACGGTAGTGTATATGTAGTGAAAAAAAGTCTCGTCTTGGTCGTCGCCTTCGAGTCTATATTTATTGAATGAGCGCGTAACGAGATGCACGCGTATATATATATTTATAGAGCTATACGTGTCTAGTTCCTCGAGATGACCACGGGGGTTACCCTGCACGTGTCGATTCTCAATGGACCAATCAATGCTCACCCTCTTTCTACGAGTCCACGAGAAGTTAATATATATATATATATATACACATATATACTTTCTGGCCCTACTCAATTTTCATCTTCCCACATCATGTGTGGGAGATTTACCCACCCACAGACACACACAGGGAAGCATATTAGCCTAATACGATTCTCGTAATGTGGAGTGTGTGCACGTTTATCGGTCTACTGGAACGTCGAGAGGTCCACGTGACTGCACATATAGAAACATAAATACATACACATATATATATGCATTTATATGCATATATATATATATATATATATATATATATATATATATATATATATATATATATATATATATATATATATATATATATATATATATATATATATATATATATATATATACATATAAAAGGCCCCTTGCAATGTGAGGGTCCCAGGACCTCGTGCATCCTGACAATTCCTGACAATAAAAGTTAATTGTTCTATTGGAAAATAATCCTGCGTAAAAAAAAGTCACCGAGAGTCTCGTGCGTTGTGCAGCCTGACTATTCCTGACAATAAAAAGTAATTGTTCAATTTAAGGGGCCAGTCCACTTTGAAAATTTAAAAAAATCGAAAGCAAGCCAGACTTGAAGAAATCGACGATGATGAGCAATCAGAAGGGATTTTGTACGGTGCAGGAATTGCCGATTGAGTTTAGGTAAGAGTTTTTCATAGCGTAAACTTCAAACGCGTTTTTCTCTAAACAACGGTTTCAAAATCTAGCTCCATCGTATCTCTAAAACTAATAAACCGATTCTCTTGCAATTTGAACCACATATTGTAAACATGATGCGCAATAAGATGACCCTTGATGGTTTTAAAATTTAGATTTTTACTCTTTTTTTTGCGAAAAACTGCGAAAAAACGCGTTTTTTTTTTACTTTTTTCGTTTTTCATCTGCCATTTTTTTATTTTTTGATAAAACTTTGTATCCGAGGGTAATTTTGTAGCTGGTATCATACTAAATCTACTGGACTGTGATTTTTTTTTGTTTTTGTACTTAAGGGGTTACCCCCACGTGCGATTTTGAAAAAATCGATTTTTTTTTATTGCATTTTTCTGAAGTATAAGTATCTGAGAATATGTCCTGAAAATTTCAAGTCGATCCGAACAAAATTGACTGAGATATGAGCGTTGAAAGAGAAGAATCCGTTGTGAAATTGAAACTTTAAATGCGTTTTTCTCAAAATGGCATTTCTGAAGTCGGTGACCAAGATTACTCGAACACTAATGAACCGATCTTCTTGAAATTTTGCAGGCTTATTTAATACATAAAAATGTAGTCTTTAATCGTTCCATTTTTTTTTCGAAAAAAATGGCCGTTTTATAGCCAAAAAACGGCCGTTTTTTTTCGTTAAAATCGAACCATTAACTTTGACTGTCCGCCATTTTGTGAAAAATGAATATTTTTTAAAATCCTTCGATTAAAGACTAGTTTATACTTATATTTGACTAAATCCATCCGCATTTTTTTTTTCAGATGATCCACTTCGCCGCAATGTTGGTCACCGCAAACCGTGTATATAAAAACATTTTTTATTGACGGCCATTTGCCACTAAACAATGTAATATTTTTCAATAAAAAAATTACTGAAAGTTCTTCAAGATGTGTTCTTTGAGATGGTATATTGATCGATTAAAAAAGTTTTGTAGTTTTCTTTAAAAAAATTCATGAAAAAGGCCTTTTTTGCGCTACAAGTGGGGGTAACGCCTTAAAAATGAATAAAAATGAATTACATTTTTTTAAAATGTATTTCAAGACTTTATTTATCAAGCCCAACAACTTTTATATTCATATCGTTTATAAAATCCTCAAGAAAAATCGCGAAAATAGCCTTTTTTTCGTGGCTCCAAAGTGGACTGACCCCTTAAAAGATAATCATATTTAAAAAATCAAGTCAACTAGAGTTTCGTGCGTCGTGCACTCAATTTCTGATCCCGACGATTATCACCGAATGGGCAACTGGACGAACTATTATTGGGCAAACTGTTCGGGCTCGAGGGACAATAGAGACCGGAGAAGACCCGGAATCTTACGCGGCACCGACGACGCACAATTTTTAATTTCTCGCTTCCGGTGAGTGCGTGCGCGCGGGCGCGTAGGAATGCGCGCTCACGAAACGAAATGCCACGCTGTTGCCGCGAGCAGGCTCTGTCAATTGCGGGCAATGCGCGGTATAAAAAAAAAAGTACGTCTGTAATACTTCGGCCTTCTTGCACGGGACCACACCGCGCGTTTGATCGGTTGGACGGCTGCTGAATTTTTTGTTCGTTTTATAGCTTATTGGAAGAATATTTTATTGTGCTCGCGATTGTTTTAGAGTCATTTTTATAATTCGAGAATTTTGTACGTTTTTTTTTCGTTAAAAAAAAATACATATTCATTGCTGAATATTAGTTTTATGTAAGAACTTTTATATGAGGATTTAAAAAAAACACATGTCCTGACTGATTCATCAACGCCGAGGCAAAACCGCTGAAGCTAAGTAGACGAGATTCGGACAGTAGGTTTCTTTTGTGACGAAAGCATCCACTAAAAAGGGATTTTCCGAAATTCAACCCTTAAGGGGAGAACCGGGGTGGCAAAGGTTGTATGGAAATTAAAAAAACATCTGGTCGGATTTACTTGAAATTTGGTTTTCGTGCTTTTTAACACAATTAAGGGGCTATACCAGTGTGACACTTTGAAAAAATAGATTTTTTTTGCCTTTTTTGACAGTCTATACTTTCAAGAATATCATTATCATTTACATCAATATAATTTTGTCTTGCAAAAATCGATAGTTAAATCTTAAAACACGTTTTTCTCGAAATGAGATTTTTCACATTTGCTGACATTGTAACTCAAAGAGCAATTATCTGATTGACTTGAAATTTTAACTGAGTACTCTTGACTATATTTACTCTACAACGACGTGGGATATTTTTGATTCGATGAAAATTGACGATTCGGCATTGAAAAAAACGACCATTTTATAGGCCAGAAAACAGACTTTTTCCATAACTACGCCATTTTGTTAGATTTTGATATTTTTCGAAAATCCTACGTCATTGTACAGGAAATACCTTCCAGTTTAACGAAATTTTTTCCTTTTTCGGTTTCAGCTACTCAATCGGCCGGAATCATGTCAACAGTGGAGGAACTTTTCTTTTTGGCGCCTCCGAAGGCAGCGCATAAGTCGCTTGGACCTCAATATTTTTCTATGAAAAAATTATCTAATATCGGTCAAATATAGCAAAATATATTCTTAATTTTCCGAAACATTTAATTGACTATTTTTCTGCCAAAAAATTCCCGAAAATCACCCAAATTTTCGGGGTTCACACTGGTATAGCCCGTTAATGAAACACGTATTACAGCATTTTTAGAAATTCAACCCGTAAGGGGAAAAAGAGGGGGCAAAGTTTGTTTGTAAAATAAAAAAAATCTGGTCAGAAGATTTACTTCAAATTTAGTAGTGAAGCTCTTCTACACAATTAAGGCGTTACCCCCACTTGCAGCGCAAAAAAGGCCTTTTTCATGATTTTTTTTAAAGAAAACTACAAAACTTTTTAAATCGATCAATATACCATCTTAAAGAACACATCTTGAAGAACTTTCAGTAATTTTTTTATTGAAAAATATTACATTGTTTAGTGGCAAATGGCCGTCAATGAAATAATGTTTTTATATACACGGTTTGCGGTGACCAACATTGCGGCGAAGTGGATCATCTGAAAAAAAAATGCGGATGGATTTAGTCAAATATAAGTATAAACTAGTCTTTAATCGAAGAATTTTAAAAAATATTCATTTTTCACAAAATGGCGGACAGTCAAAGTTAATGGTTCGATTTTAACGAAAGAAAACGGCCGTTTTTTGGCTATAAAACGGCCATTTTTTTTTTCGAAAAAAAAATCGAACGATTAAAGACTACATTTTTATGTATTAAATAAGCCTGCAAAATTTCAAGAAGATCGGTTCATTAGTGTTCGAGTAATCTTGGTCACCGACTTCAGAAATGCCATTTTGAGAAAAACGCGTTTAAAGTTTCAATTTCAGTTTACACGAAGAAAATATTTTTTTTTGTAAACTTACATAGAGTAAAAACTGCACTTCAAATTGCACATCAAAAAAATGCAATAAAAAAAATCGATTTTTTCAAAGTCGCAAGTGGGGGTAACCCCTTAATACAACACGTATTTCAGCCGGTTTTCAAAATTCAACTCCTAAACGAAAGGGTTTGGCAATGTTTGTACGGAAAATAGAAAGAATCGGATCAAATTTACTTGAAACTTTGTATCACGGCTCCTAGACACAATTAATGCTATTTCAGCGTTTTGGAAATTCAATTCTTAAGGGGAAAAGGGATAGCAAAGTTTGTATGGTATAAGAAATATCTGTTCAGATTTACTTGAGTATTAATGCTCTTCAACACAATTCAACGTCTTCCTTAATGAAACATTTCAGGATCACATTTTATTAAGGAGCACAAGTCTAGTCACATTTTATTAAGGAACACAAGTCTAGGCGAGCGAAGCCGCGGGCGGAAAGCCAGTTCTTTATATTATAAGAACGATAATTTTTCGGGGATATTTTAAGTAAAAGTAACGTTTTTAGAATATTTATAACGATGCATATGAATTATATGTTTTGTTACAACATTACGATATTGTAATATCGTATAATAATAATAATGATCGTGATAAAAATAGTTTTCGTGAGAAAGATAGGTCACTTTAAATGAAGAGATATTACGGTTGGGTCTTGTTAGAAAAACAATTATAATGACAATAATTATATCATATATTATATTCTGGTCGGAAAAAAATAAATACAACAATTATTATTAATATGTATATAATAATAACATACACTAAATAACAACATATTTTGTATACTAGTTTGAAGAAAAATAATGGTTATAATTATTATCATATATGCATAGGTATACGATTTAAAAAAATGCATATCATATTGTAAAAATATTGATGACCTTATATTATAAATGCCTACAAACACACACCCACACAAATAAATAAGCGATTTTTTTTTTTCAATTTTCCCGAACGTTTGATGCTTCCAACGTCAGCTGGCTTTATTTTTTTTTCATAGCGATTGCCAAAACCAAGCAAGTTTTTCCCGAGTTCATTCGTGTTTGTCATTTTCATTTTGAGCCTCCGAAACGCGCCTCGTTGTCGACTAAAGCTGTGTTTCGAAGTTCTTTTTTTTCTCGATTTTCGGCAGACTTTTTAAATCAGTCCGTCGAGTCGAGGGCCCGCTAAAGGACAGAGGAAGGACGAAGCTCGGCGTTCGTCTCAGGGCATAACATTTTCGTGGCATAGTGCGAGTGACCTTGAAAAGTTTTTTTTGTTTTGTTTTTGGTGCCCGGTAGCCGGGCCAAAAAGTGCGGGTGTGTGTATGTGTGCAGCACGAAGCGCGTGGCCACACATCTCGTTGATACGAACGGGCAACTTCGTGGGGGTTAATTGAATCAAGCGGCACGCAAGCAGCTCCGTGTACACAGAGCCCGGGTCAGCCGAGGTCAAATCGGTAATGGGACCAAGACCCCCCCTTAATTCAGTATGTGGTCCGTCAAAAGACCAAGAGAGAGAGAGAGAGAGAGAGAGAGAGAGAGAGAGAGAGAGAGAGAGAGAGAGAGAGAACGATACCAACTGGGACAATTCTCTCCCTTCCTCTCTCTTTCTCTCTTCATGTTTGTGTGCGGACGACGCATCGTGCAAACTCCGTGACTCCGATTAGGACGCAATCGCTTCGATTGACGTTCGACCCCGGCGACACGATCCCAATGTGACCTTGAACTCTCAGTGCCCTTTCGTCTGCCTTTCGCCGCTCTGAGTGCACGCTTCTCCGTCCCAAGCTTGGAAAAAGGTCACGAAGGACGCGCGAAACAAAGGGCTGTATCGAAACGAACGAGGGATTTGTCCTTGAGATCGCTCAGAGATCACGCTTCTCGGGTACCTTGTTTTTCTTTTCTCGTGATTTCTCATACAAAGAAACGCACGCAAATTCCGAGAAATTTATTTATAAATATGAACAATAAACAAAAAATAATTGCGAATTGTCGGTTCGCAAATTGCACAATCATTGCGTCAGTGGCTCGTGCAAAAATGTCCCTTTGTGCGGCTATCGCGAGAAGTGTGACCAATATAATTCTTGATTAGAAATCCTCGGTGCTCAATTTTCGATCTATCGGGGCCTGTGATCTCAGCGAGTCTTCGGCGAGGCAAGGCGAGCCACATACGTATAGGACAAAAACGACGGAGGAAATGAAACAAAAAGAAGAAGGAGAAGTGAAGAAAAAAAAGGGAGGTACAAGAAGGAAGCAAGTACGAGGAGAATAAGGGCCAAGTATCCCATCTGGTTGTGCGCACACTCGTGGACCACTCGGAGCGAGTATCCATCAATCACGAGTGTCCCGCACACCTCTAGTGCTCTTCCATTCTCTTGACGGTAGCGGCCTCGCAAGAAACTCCGCGGAACCCTCCAAGCCCGACCGCGGCGTCACAGAGAAACTTCTTTGCCTCCTTTTCACTATATATATATATATATATATATATATTTATGTGTGGGTATATATCTATATATGTGTATGAACTTTACTTCCTCGCCTTCGGGGCCCACGAGCAAAAACCCACAATAGTCCGCCGCGTTGTACGAGTCTCTCGAATCAAGCTGGCCGAAAAAAAGGAACGAGCAGTACGAAAAAGTCAGCGTTAAGGTAACTTCGGGACGCGCAAGCTTGTACCGGAGTGTAATCACCCCCGGCGGTGGAACCGAGTTCGACTTCCGTAATTTCCAAAGGATCCAAAATAGCCCCGATCGGCGCGGAACTTTTCGAGATATTCGTTCCACTCAAAAATGTGCGGAAAGCCCCGAGACGATGTATCTCATTTTCTCTCAAGCCGAATGCGACCATAACTCGTGCAAGCGTTTGTGGGGGCGCAATCGCAATCGGTAGTGAGATTAAGTTCAACTTTTATACTTTCCAAAGAATCTTTCCCGATCCCGATCGGTGTGGAACTTTACGAGATATTCGTCGCACTCAAAAATCTGCGTAAAGACCCCAAACGACAGCTCACACGTCCCGAGACGTACTTGTCCGTAACTCGTTCAATTCGGGAGCTATCGATGTGAAATTTCGTATTGACCAAAAACACTAAATTTCGCAGCGATCGATGGGTGGCTTGATATTCTCCATGGATTTTTAAATGCTGATCTCGCGCGAGGTTTTCGCGTAGGCAGAGAATGAGAAAGTTTCTTGGACGGGAAGCAGTAGATAGGACCGCGAGAGGAGAGAGGGAATAGGGGCTCGGATGGAGATGGGAGTGGAACGGTAGCCATGGGTGACTTTTCTTCCGGGTGTTTACCAATAAAGGTGAGGTTGGTTTGAAGCCTCGCGAAGGTTCGAGGAGGCCGAGCAAGGTATCCAAGCAGGGTTGACGTACCGGGCGATGGTGACAAAGTCTCGGCGAGAGGGGAACAGGGGAAAAAGGATTGAAGAGATGTGAGAAAGTAGCCAAGGAAGAAGAGAGGACGAACGAGAAGATTCTCTTCTCGAAGCGCGCGAGATTGTGTGTTAATGTATGGCTGGCATTCGGACGACAACCGTGACAAATTGCTTTATTAGGTCGGTCAGCCCCGGGAGCCCCTTTCCAGTTCTGTTCTCCAACGTACTACGTATATCTCGGATCTCCGTGGTGTGCTATACAGCATCCTGATTGTCTCTCGAGACAAGCCCCTCTCTCCTGTTGCCACTTCGAGACCTCCTCCCCTCTCTCCCTGCGCGCGATCAACCTCTCCCATCTTCATCCCGATTCAACGTTTGTATTCGTTCCCTTCGTTCTTTCATCGCTATAATTTTCTTCCTCTTCGCTCTCGTCTTCGCCCGTATTAATGCGCGACGGCAGCAGTCGCCCCTTTGTATCCGCGGCTGATTTTGCGCCAGAGAGACAAAACGGACATTGTGCCACAAAAGTGAATGGAGAACGATGGGAGTGTGATGGACGCTGCGGGAAGCTACGTGGCCACTCTTTTCTAGGCACCCAGCAGTCGAGGAATTCCGGTGAGAGAGAATGAGAAAGGGCCATTTACTGTTTGGGCCTTTGCCACCGGGGCGCTTGGATTCATCAATAAAAATCCATTCTATGACTGGTCAGAGTCATCAAGCTTCGCTTTGAGACCCTTCATTGCCGCGTTCCATGGATAGCTGGATGCGCAACATCTTGGATAAAGCATGGTGGAAAATCACATGCTTTGCTGGCTGGAAGTCTAGGTGTCCAAGATTCCGCTTGCTGCGGATCGGCTGATCAGTGGAAGTCTATTCCCAGGACTGGTCAGTGTCATCAGGCTTTGCTTGGAGAATTTTCATTGCCGAGTTCCCTTGGTATCTGGGTAAGCAACATCTTGGATGAAGCATCGTGGAAATTCCCATGCTTTGCTGACTGGAAGTCTAGGTGTTCAAGATTCCACTTGCTCCGGATCGACTGATCAGTCGACAATCTAGGATCAATCTAGTCATCAAGCTTCGCTTTGAGACCTTTCATTGCCGCATTCCCTCGATAGCTGGACGCGCAACATCTTGGATGAAGCATGGTGGAAAATCACATGCTTTGCTGGCTGGAAGTCTAGCTGTCCAACATTCCGCTTGCTGCGGATCGGCTGATCAGTGGAACTCAATTCCCAGGACTGGTCAGTGTCATCAGGCTTTGCTTGGAGAATTTTCATTGCCGAGTTCCCTTGGTATCTGGGTAAGCAACATCTTGGATGATTCATGGTGGAAATTCCCATGCTTTGCTGCCTGAAGTCTAGGTGTTCAAGATTCCACTTGCTCCGGATCGACTGATCAGTTGACAATCTAGGATCAATATAGTCATCAAGCTTCGCTTTGAGACCTTTCATTGCTGCGTTCCATGGATAGCTGGATGCGCAACATCTTGGATGAAGCAAGGTGGAAAATCTCATGCTTTGCTGGCTGGAAGTCTAGCTGTCCAAGATTCCACTTGCTGCGGATCGGCTGATCAGTGAAACTCTATTCCTAGGACTGGTCAGTGTCATCAGGCTTTGCTTGGAGAACTTCCATTACTGCGTTCCCTTGGTATCTGGATAAGCAACATATCGGATGAAGAATGATCGAAGTTCGCAAGGTCTCCCAGCTGGAAGTCTAGCTATCCAAGATTCCGCTTGCTCCGGATCACCGAACAAATCACTTGTCTGCTCGAATCACGTCTGTGCGAATGCATCAGGAAGTGAAGCAATGACGTCCAATGACGTCAGTCCCATTCGAGCCTAGGTTCGATCGCGGTCTACGTTACGATCGCAAGCGGATTAAATGGAACATGGGAACAGCCCGGATTTCTGGTCGAGCGTCACGTAGCTCACGTCGGGTCTCGTCAATGAACGCATAACGAAGGAGAATGAGCTAGTTGAGGCGGTTTGATACATCGGCGACATCGCCGCGCAACATTCATCTGCATAATTCATTCTTATCAGTGGGATTCCACACGCCAGGGGTCCTCAACTCTCGCGTCTGTGTCATCTCCGTCTTGGTTGATTCTCTTCCGGATCGGGTTCCTGCTCGGACAGATTACCAACAGAATCAAGAACGCCTAGAAGCAAATTGTGGCATCGTGGTTGGACGGGATCTGGCCAACTTCTCCGGCTGGCATGATCTTGAGTGACCTGCGTGCACTGCCAGGCACGAATTATCGGCGAGATCACCCAGGACCGAATGAACCACCGAGTAATCCTACATCTTGCAGATCGGCTCATTCTTTCCGATTGATCTAGATGATCAATCATTGCCAAAAGGTGGTCTTCACCGAATAGCCCAAGCATCGTTGCGGGTTCTACGCGGTACAGAAGCATTCCAACGAGTTCTCGGACATGTTCAATGCAAGAGTTCTCGCCGGTTCAGGACCTCCTTCTTGGAGACACTGCTAAAGTTACCGAGTGCTTCTAAAGTGTCGCACGACACGGGTTTGCATGTCCATTAAGGTCCGAGTGACCGGGATCACACTTCGGTAGGGATACATCTGGTAGGTTGATGGCAATCAGAGCCTGCCAAAACATAGCGAAGGAGCCTTCACGAAAGGGTTGGACGGGCATCAGATAACTGCCAAGTCTTGTGTCACATTGCGTCGTGATGGTACCACAGGCGAAGCTTGGCCGAATCAAACGGATCGAGACGAGCAGAGAGAGAGACAGAAAGAGAGGGGGAGAGAGAGAGAGAGAGAGAGAGAGAGAGAGAGAGAGAGAGAGAGAGAGAGAGAGAGAGAGAGAGAGAGAGAATGAGCGAGGGAGGGAGGACGACTCGAGTGGCTCGAAGACTACTTTGGGGACACCCCGTACCACAACCCAGATGTTTTAAGAGGCAAGCAACTGGACACACACACATATGGACACAAAGACCAGCAGCCGTAGAGTGAGTTGATGCGAGCCGCATATCACGAGAAGGAAGTTCAATTTAACCCAATAAAGGACAATCAGAGGCCGACGGCGAGCAGAGAGACGAGAGTACCTCTATTCCTCCGGTTGTTGCTCAATGGGCATCGGCCAATGTGTTCGCCTTGTTCCATGCACTCGCTCTTTATATCTCCTCCGTGTGAGAGTATCCGTCAGCGTTTGACTGTCCATACAGCCTCGTTTTTCTTCCACACTCACCCACCTTGGGCAACCTCTTTTCCGCATCACGCTCAGCTCTCCATCCAGCCGGGTACACCCGGACAGCAACAACGTGGCATCCTGGTGCTCTCATTGGAATCTTGGATGTTCCTTTCCCACGGAGTCTTCTCTATGTTTAAATTGGAAATTGACCATGATCCTGAATAGTGGATCAGATGGATGCGCGGAGAAAGAGCAGCCCGTGGTTGCTCGATGTCCTTGCTTGTTCACCGGAGCGTCCTTGAGCAGATGACGTTGCCGAAAGGTATGCAGGATTTTCATGCCCGTCCAATCTGGGGGAAATGCGAAGAAAAACGGCATCGAAGCCACGGCCAATGAGTGTCTCGTCTGGCATTCTTTGGGTTCGTCCTTGCGCGAGAGTTTCCGTCCTCGATCCGCTCGAGCGTGAAGCCGGTGACACGGATCGAGCGGATTTGCTCCCGGCCCACCATCGCCGTCTCTCTCCTATCGCTCGGCCTCGTATCTCATTTTTTTCTCTCGCGAAAAAACCGGTAAAGGGCCAAGGATCTGGAAAAATACGGGGCTAACTGGAGCAGGGAAATGTCCGCAGATTGCTGTTTGAGCTTGTTTAGGTCTTCGGAGATTGACGCGACCTTGAATGGTCTTCAGGAGTCGCAGGAGCGACGGGGGTGGAGGTGTGTCGAGCCTGGATGAGTGTACCAGGGCTCCTAGGGTTGTCATTCGTTTTCGACGGAAGAACCGTCATCGAGCACCCTTGATGGGAGAGCTCAATGGCCACTGAACGATGGTAGCCCTTTCTGGATGGTGAGTCCTGGTGGTGACCGGTGGCGGAGACAAAAAAGTTGCCGAATGGGTAGCCGACGGTGGATTAGCGGGAGTGCAGCCATCCCGGTTGATCCCCGGTTTCCCTTGCTACCACGTACGCTTCTAGGTACTCGTATAGTTGGGCGCCGAAGAACGTACAAGGGGAGTTTTGGGCATTAGCGATTACACGCCCCGTGGCACCCATACAGCGGGTGTCTCCGCGTGGAAATAAGCAGACAAAATGGCCACGCTTCGTCTCACCCTCTCACGATATCTCTTCTCCTTTTTCACTCCCCTTCCATTTTGGCTCTTCCCTTCCGCTTGCTCTCTCGCTTTCCATGCACTCCGGTTGCTCTCCTCGCGCCACACTGCACGCGCGGATGTCGTCGGGCCATTTCTCGTCCTTTTTATCCTTCTCGTACTCTTTCTCTTCTTACCCTTGGATGAATCTCACTTGAAGAGACAGAGAGAGAGAGAGAGAGAGAGAGAGGGCATTTGGGCGGACGGTACCATGGCTCGCGTGTGTACGGAAAGCCGTGCAGCAACCGGAGGGCAGACTCGGGTTTGGATGGCAATCCCTGCAGGCTTGAACCATGAAGGGTATCAGCGTGATAAGGCAATCTCAAATGGAGACTGGAAGTTACCATTTATCGAGAAGATCATGCCGGAGACTCAATGATGCCCAAAGCAGAGTTGAAGGCCTGAGATAGAGATTGGAAGACACCGCAAACAGCTATGATCCTAGGCATTGATGTGGCTGCTCCATGCGGTATTCGGTTGACATGTGTTGATGGTAGGGGGCTAGCAGCACCAGGGAAATGTATCAAGGCTGGCGGTTGTTTTCTTGTGCGTCGGTATGCATTACAAAGTAGCTCAAACAGTGAAGAGACACTAGGCAAGAGGGACGTTACAACGGTGTCATCCCCTTTCATTCGACACAATGGAGCCAAATCCGATTTTCGAGATGATCGCGTTAAACGCGTCTGGGGGGGCATTTGCCACTGTCGGGGGTCCCCTCTCTCTCTCTCTCTCTTTCTCTCTTCATCTCCTGCACTCCAGCCTTGTCTGCAATGGTCCTTGTTTACCGGGTCTCGTCAAAGGGATTTAACCCGGTGCTCTTCAGCCTGACAGCCTGGCGTTGCCGACACACGCAGAGAAATCCCTCCCCTCTCTACGGGGCGCCACTCGAGGGACACAATCCTCGGGCACGGGATCCGGAGCGCGATGTAGTCCAGCGACAAATTTCCGAACCGCGTTCAGCCCTTGATAGGACCTTGACAATGAGACCGAAAGCGATACAAGCGGGGAAGGATGATTTTAGCTGCTCGAAATGACAAGTTCAAGACAGCTCAGCGGAGCCAAGTGGTTCTGCTCGGCACGGCGAATCGTCGCGAACGCTTCTCGCTTTAATTGCTCGCAATTGCCACGGAAGGTCGACAATGTACGTGAACCGTGTATGAGAATCTCGCGGAAGCAGGATAATACTGTTTGCTATTCAAACAAACCCACGCTATGATGATCACGTTGATCACGTGTGACTTCGAGCGTTTGCTTCCCGCTGGGCATTGTGGATGCAACGAAGCTACTCCGGGGAACGCCAGGCCTGAAAGACTTGGATCTGGACGACCTTGGACTGAGAAGACGCACTCCTCGGTCTTGGAAACCCAGTCCTGAACATGTGGGGCCCGAAAAGATTGATGTTCATCAATCTGGATCTGGAGAATGTGGTTTGAAGGACTTCAGACTGGTCGAAAAACTTCTAGATCTGGAAAACCAGAATTTGGACGACCTGGACCTAGAAGACCTGGGCCTTGATATCGGAAACCTCGTCGAAATATCGACCTCGACCAATCTGGATCCGCAGAGCAGTCGTCATAATCGTCCACAATGGTTCCCGCATTTGTTCGAAGGTTAGTTGCGTTTGGCGTCTTTGAGTGTCCAGCTGTGTCGAACGTATCCGTCTAGTATTTGCATAGGCCCGCATTGCTCCGCATGTACGATCGATCATGACCTCCTTTCGTGCGAGTCTCAAGACGTCGATATGATTCTCGAGTGTTCTTAGGTCATGTCACTCTAAAAACCCAACCCGAATCAATTCAGACTCTCCTCGTTTCTCCACCGTCGTCCAAAGCTATCGTCAACGAAGCTTATCCAGGGATCTCCGCCAAGCACTAAAAACTGTACGAAATTTGCACTCAAGACTCTTGAGTGCACTACAAAAAACCATTACGAACAACGTCGAAACATCGAGATTCCTCCGGTAATTTCGTACGTCCTGGGGAGGCCCACGTCACTCGGATCACGCAAAATGAGCGATCGTCACTCAGCGCACTCAAAATGACTTGTGGGTACTCAAAATTCGTGGAAATCCTCACAGATCCTCGTCGACACCCTCACTTCTCAAAATTCAGCGGCGCTGCGAACTCACCGCTCAATGCGCGTATTCATACACGTGTACTCGAATGCCCGGGAGGTCAGTTAAAAGTTTAATCGAGTGTTTCGTTAGCTCGGCATCGCCAATTCTTTTCACATCAAGAGAAATCTTTACGACTCGGCGATCGGTTTAATTCTCTGTACAAGAGAGAGAGAGAGAGAGAGAGAGAGAGAGAGAGAGAGAGAGAAAGAAAGAGAGCGAGAGCTCCGTGTGTGGCAATGCACACCAGGGACAAAAGGGGCTCTTTTTATATGACGTCTCGTAAAAAGACTCCGGTGGCACGTGGCACCCGACCAAACATACTTCACACATGAATATATATATATATATATATATATATATATTCATGGGTCGTGAAATAGGAGGCGATGATAGGGTGAAATCTTGATCCCGGGCGTGTCTCATAAAAAAAAATGTTTCGTTATCGGAGCAGCCCCAACGGGACTTTTCACCCCTCATGGTTCATTCCCTCCATTGCTTTGCTCGCCATACACTCCTTATAGACTCCCAACGGATTTTGATGCTTATCATTTCTTAAGGCCTTAGGCGAATCTAGAGGCCGAAAAAATAGGCTTTTTGGGGATTTTTTTTTTCAGAAAAACTACAAAATAAATCGAGATTACAAAAAAGGGTGTTCATCATACATGTCAGTGACTGTATACGATAATTTTTTGAAGCGATTAACTCAAAATGGCGGCTGTGAAGCATTTATCTCAAAACTGCATTTTTTAAGTTGGCCGGAAACATGACTCAGACAATTTTCAGCCGATTCACTTGAAATGTTGAATATGTCTTGAAAAATACATTGTCTATGGAAGTACGTAGGATTTTTTTTATATTGCATAGTTCATTTTTTATTAACAATTATCTGACGATTTTTTAGGCAAATTTTTGGGAAGTGAAAAAATTCGTCAAATAATTGTTAATAACAAATGAACTATGCAATATAAAAAAAAATCCTACGTACTGCCATGGACAATGTATTTTTCAAGATATATTCAACATTTCCAGTGAATCGGTTGAAAATTGTCTGAGTTATGTTTCCGGACAAGTTAAAAAATGCAGTTTTGAGATAAACGCTGCACAGCCGCCATTTTGAAATTAATCGCTTCAAAAAAATTATTGTATACAGTCACTGATATGTATGTTAAACACCCTTTTTTGTAATCTCGATTTATTTTGTAGTTTTTCTGAAAAAAATCCTATTTTTTCAGCCTCTAGAGTGGCCTAACCCCTTAATAAATATTTGTATCCGATAAGGGCGAGAATTCAAAGCCCATGGCAAATCAACAGAAATTACGGAGGATGATACTGAAAAGTATCAAACGAAAAAAGGGAAATAAATAAAATAAAATAATAAATTATTTTAGAATGAAGTATATCGTATTTTTCTCTCCCACTGTCCTTTATTTTTTATTTGCCGATTCTTTTGAAGAGAGATGTGATAAAAACGTGAGTGAATGCAGTGTCGTGTACGGGGGCGTGTTATTTCGGAGGGTTACGAACCGTCATGCATAGCTCTCGAGGGGCGTGTACAGTCGCGAATATTTTATAAATTAATGTCAATGTGTTTCTCCCCTCTCCTGCCTGCCTTCCTCTCTCTCTCTCTCTCTCTCTCTCTCTCTCTCTCTCTCTCTCTCTCTCTCTGGCTTCTGGCGATATCCGGTTACCGGAAATTCACAACAATACCGCGGCACGCGTGCCTCTCGGCGGAAAGAGTCATCGCGAGAAACGTCATCGCAATAAAAAAAATTGTGAATGGAGGAATAAAAAAATAAAAATGAAACAACAAAACATTAAAAAAATTGCAGAGTTGCCGTACATTTATTTTTCACAGCGACAGCCCGTCTCAAATTATTCGGGGGTTTTCATATTACCTAATAAATATTGTAAAATTTCTCAGTGGCCTACGGTCATTTTTATTTTCACTTTTGGCTTCGCAGTGACTTCCATTTTCTTTATTCAATTTCTCGTACTTGTTTGTCGTGGCTTTTATTTTTTATGTTTTTCTTCATTAAGGGGTTACCCCCACTTGCGATTTTGAAAAAATCGATTTTTTTTATTGCATTTTTTTCAAGTGCAATTTGAAGTGCATTTTTTTTTGATGCCCGGAATAGATGACTCTATGTAAGTTTACAAAAAAAATATTTTCTTCGTGTAAACTGAAATTGAAACTTTAAACGCGTTTTTCTCAAAATGGCATTTCTGAAGTCGGTGACCAAGATTACTCGAACACTAATGAACCGATCTTCTTGAAATTTTGCAGGCTTATTTAATACATAAAAATGTAGTCTTTAATCGTTCGATTTTTTTTTCGAAAAAAAAAAATGGCCGTTTTATAGCCAAAAACGGCCGTTTTTTTCGTTAAAGTCGAACCATTAACTTTGACTGTCCGCCATTTTGTGAAAAATGAATATTTTTTAAAATCCTTCGATTAAAGACTAGTTTATACTTATATTTCACTAAATCCATCCGCATTTTTTTTTTTCAGATGATCCACTTCGCCGCAACGTTGGTCACCGCAAACCGTGTATATAAAAACATTATTTCATTGACGGCCATTTGCCACTAAACAATGTAATATTTTTCAATAAAAAAATTACTGAAAGTTCTTCAAGATGTGTTCTTTAAGATGGTATATTGATCGATTAAAAAAGTTTTGTAGTTTTCTTTAAAAAAATTCATGAAAAAGGCCTTTTTTTGCGCTACAAGTGGGGGTAACGCCTTAAATTTCAAATTTGATATTTATATTTCATATTCTCTTTCGCAAATATCTCTTGCCCGGATGTTCTGCAATTTGTTTTTTCTTTGTGCTCTGTCTCGGTCTCGCTGTTACTTCAGTTTATATTCGTCCGGGTAATTTCGCCAATTTTCATCACAAAGCAGAATTTTCCATTGCTTCGCGGGCGGTAAGTGGGGGTGGGGGGGGGGGGGGGGGGCGAAAATAGCGAAGAGAAAGAAAAAATTTCACGATTTTTTTCTCCATTACTCGCAGTAGGGAATAGTGTCTACGAAAAAGTCTCGTGAATATTTCACGGCTTATTATTGTACTTTCGAATATAATATCGCGTGCGGGCTAGAGCCTATAGCCCCTCTCGGCTCCGGTTTTTTTTTTCGGGCTTAATATAAACACACGAGTTGGCCAGTCGATTGTCAAACGGTCTGGGATTTTTGTCTTCTTTAATTTTTTTATATTCACTCGCAGTCGCTATGAAAAGAAACAGGTGGATGAAAAAGAAGAAAAATAAAACACTAGAAGAAAAAGAATAAGAAGCGAGCGAAAAAAAAAATCAGCGAGACATAGTAAACGAGCAAAGTTTCCAAAACTTTTCATACATTGATAGTCGCCAATTTTGCTCGATTTCGGGCTCATTTTATTTTATTTCATTTTTTCCTTCTTTCTCTAAACGTTTCACGATCCGGAACTTGCGCATACACACACTTACAATGAATTATTTAAACAAAAGTGCACCGGCCAAATCGTACCATATATTTATCTCCCACATTTGCGTCGACGATTTACTTTTTCTCCCGATTGCGACAAATCGCAGTTAAATTATTTCCGACTACATTATTCATCTTTGACGATCGCGGTACGGATAGAAAAAAAAATTAAATGACGATAATCGGGGGCTGGGTTGAAATTCCGAACGTTGAATGATCAGAACGCTTAAAACTCCGAAAATACACTACCCTGAAAGATCAAAACTCCGAAAGAATTTTACACGAAAGACCAAAACTCCGAAAATCTGAACACCGTCAAAATAATTCGGCTATGGAAGTGTTGAAAGATTCAAAATTTTCAATAAATCGACGAATTATTTCAAGAATTTTTTTTTATTAAGAAGTGATTTTACATCAATTTTGAAATTTGTCTAGACAATGTTATACGTTCTACATCATTTGCAGTCAACTGTGTAGACCTGCTGGCATAATCTTGACGAACCTTGTAATTTCGGAACATTAAAATTAGGAATTTTAAACCGTCGGCGCATTCAAAGTTCGGAATTTCAATACGGCCTTCATGTCAAGATTATGCCAGCGAAAGTCCACACAGTTGACTGTAAATGATGTAGAACGTGTAACATTCTCTAGACAAATTAAAAAATTGACGCAATATCTCTTCTTGAGGCGGTCCTCTAGTTTCTCGGGTCGAAAAAATCGATTTTTTTTCATAAATCACATCTACAACATGTGTAGAAAATGTGTGCCAAAGGATTTTTCGATATTCGAAGTGGTTCACAAGTTACGGCCCTGGAACGGAGCAGGTATACGGAGCAGGTATACTTTCAAACGCGTTTTTCTCGAAACACCATTTTTCGAAACGGTGACCACGATATTTCAGAAACTGCTGCACCGATCTTGTTCAAATTTATACAGCATCTTTAATATGTTATAAGCCAGCGATAGAACTAGGATTATCATGATTGCTTCGATAGTTTTTTTTGTACGAGCGAAAAACTTAAGAAAAAATGAGTAAAAAATAGAATGTAATTTTCAAAAGTGTATAAACAAGTCAATTTTTGTAATTTAGAATTCACTCTAGTTCAATCGCTAGTCTTAAATATGAAGATTAAAATGCCGTTTGGTTTTTTGATTTCAGATAAGCAGAACAGCCGCAATCTTGGTCACCGTCAAGCACCTCTTTTACTTGATGTCTTCCTGTCGGCCACTATAACTTTTATTCTATTATATATTTTGACTTCAAAAAATTTGTAAAGCTTATTTAAATGTTAATAAAGATTATGCAAAAACAATGAGATTGATTATTTCGATGCTTTGCCCGTAAAAAACTATTGAAAAAGCCGTAAAAAAACAGCCGAGAAACTAGAGGACCGCGTTAAGGACTTAGGCCACAGTAACGGGTATAAATTAATGTGCGAATTTAACAATCTTTTTTCGTATGAAAAAATGATTTACTCGTAAAATTAATTACACATCTATTTAGTATGAATATCACGTTTCGTCTTTAGTCCTGTCAAACTGCAGTTGTATTGCACATGTGCAATGCGGTTCCTTATAGATATATATCGATATAATTAAAGACTGCTATTTGAGCACGATGAATGTATATTCAATTGACAATAAAATTTAAAATAATAATAATCTGATATGTCGAGCAAATTTTATATTTATACTGTTATTATTTTTGTTAATTTTATTATCAGTGTTATTATCAAGGCCTTAGGCCACAGTAACGGGTATAAAATCATGTGCGAATTTAACCATTTTTTTTCGTATGAAAAAGTGATTCACTCATAGAATTAATTACACATCTATTTAGTATGAATATCAAGCTGTTAGAAAATATATGTTTTTTTTAGATGTACAAAATGGCCGACTACTCGAAAGGTCTCGAAACAGCTTTTTTCCAATTGGCGTGACAAATAACTTTAACAATTTTCACTCGATTTACTTCAAATTTGAAAGTTATGTTCCTAATCGCATTTCGCAGAGAAGTACGCACGGAATTTCTGATTAATCGAAAACTTTTCATTTCATGAGCAGTTTATGAGCAGCTATAACAAAATTTTTCACTGAAAATTCATTTCTTAAGTTCAAATACCTACAACTGTTGAATAAAACAATATTTTTTTAATTCCTTACGCACTTCTCTAAGTATTCTAATGTAGATGGACGAGAATTTTTGTTTTTTGTTCTAGGTAAAAAATTGTGGATTCTAAATGTCACGCCGCGGAGCGCGTAAAAAAAAAGATAAGAAAAGAAAATATTAGTAGTCGGCCATTTTGTACATCGAAAAAAAATATCTAACAGCTTGATGTTCATACTAAATAGATGTGTAATTAATTTTATGAGTGAATCACTTTTTCATACGAAAAAAATTGTTAAATTCGCATCTGATTTTATACCCGTTACTGTGGCCTAAGGCCTTAAGGGGCCAGTCCACTTTGAAAATTTCAAACAATCGAAAGCACGCAAGACTTGAGTGTTTCATAATATAAACTTCAAACGCGTTTTTCTCGAAACAACGTTTTTAAAATCTAGCTCCGTGGTATCTCTATAACTAATAAACCGATTCTCTTGAAATTTGAACCACATATTGTAAACATGATTCGCAACAAGATGACCCTCGATGGTTTTAAAATTTTGATTTTACTCTTTTTTTTTTGCGAAAAACGCGTTTTTTTTTACTTTTTTCGTTTTTCATCTGCCATTTTTTTATTTCTTGATAAAACTTTATATCCGAGGGTCATTTTGTAGCTGGTGTCATACTGAATCTAATGGACTTTGATTTTTTTTTTCAGACAAGCCGTCGCCGAGTTGTGATGGAGCTACCTAGCCCACCTATTTTTGAGGCGTTACGTTAAACTATACTTTTTGTACTTAAAAATCAATACAAATGAATAAAAAAAATTTTTAAACGTATTTCAAGATTTTATTTATCAAGCCCAACAACTTTTATATTCATATCTTTTATGAAAATACTCCAAAAAAATCGCGAAAATAGTATTTTTTTCGTGGCACCAAACTGGACTGACCCCTTAATGAAAAAAAATTCTCGGAATAATTCGTCGATTTGTTGGAAATTTTGAAACTTTTAAAACTTCCATAGCCGAATTATTTTGACGGTGTTAAGATTTTCGGAGTTTTGGTCTTTCGTGTAAAATTCTTTCGGAGTTTTGATCTTTCGGGGTACTATTTTTCGGAGTTTTGACGTTCTGACCATTCAAAGTTCGGAATTTCAACCTGGCCCCATCTTGAATTTCGGAACTTTAAAATTCGGAATTTTAAACCGTTACAGCATTCAACGTTCGGAATTTCAACCCGGCCCGGATAATCGTACAGTAGCGGCATTAAAAAAAATAACCATACGAATAATAATAACAATAATAATGCTGTTGAAAAAAATCAATAATAACGAAAAATAAGTACGTACAGATATATGCATTAAAAGAATAGTCGTCTGTGGAACAAATTGTTGCGAACCGAACAGTCTTGGGAGGAAAAAAAAAAACAAGAGGAGAAAAAAAAAGAAGAAAAAGAATCAACCCCCGTGCGCTTTCAGGGCTTTACGTTAGCCTCGTCGTCCCAACCCTTGCGCGACCTTTCTCTAATATTGCCATACGATACGTAAGGCGTGGTACTTACGTCCGTTTTCCTTTTCTCCTCTTGGACCTTTGTCCCCGCGATACATACATATATATATATATATATATATATATATATATATATATATATATATATATATATATATATATATATATATATATATAACCACCTGGACGTCCAGATCGACACGTAAGGCAAAGGATGTTTTTTTTCCGTCTATTTCTACCCTTATCGAGCGTGCTATATATATATATATATATATATATATATATATATCATTATAAAATCAATAATTAATATTTTATATCATAAAATTGGCTGTATCTTATAAAATAAATTATATCGTGTATTACAAATCATTGTAATAATGTATACACATTTATCAAAAATTCTAATGTTTATAATTAAATAAATATAATAGATGAATTCTTATATTTATATTTGACGTATAACGCATATATATATATATATATATATATATATATATATATATATATACAGGGTGTCCTGTTATGAATAGATAATCCTGCAACTATCGATAGATCAAATCATGTCCTACTATATGCGGGAATTTCAGTTTACCAGGAACATCACTTTGGTGTCCTCCTCCGATTTTGTTGAAACTTTTTTGTGTGGAAGAGTATCAAAAACTAAGAGATACGTAATTTTTTTTACCGGCGGAAAAACGTTTTTAAGGGGTGAAACGCACTTTCGAAAATAGGGATGTTTTTCGTTTTTCGTCGATCACGTTATCGTTCTCATCTCCAATGTATAGTGCACAAAAAATAAACATTGTTGCAATTTGAAATTTTTTTATTTCTCGTACCGTTAAAACGTTATTGACGAAAAACATCCCGATTTTTGAGGGAGCGCTTCACCCCTTAAAACTGTTTTTCCGCGGATAAAAAAAACGTATCTCGTAGTTTTTGATACGCTTCCGCAAAAGAAAGTTTCAACAAAATCAGAGGAGGACTCCAAATTTATGTTCGTTGTTAGTAGAGGTCCCACGTTTTTCGAGATTTTGGGCTTCATGTTATTTTTTTGGAAAAAAATCATTTGCTCTTGGTTCTTCGCATGCTTAACATTTAAGGTTGAAAAGGAGACTTTTCTAGATAAAACGAATAACCAAGAGTATTTTTTTTAACCGGGTCAAAAAAAGTTACTATTTGTAGAAATGGCGTGCGAAAAACCAAAAACAGATAATTGTTATCTCGAAAATCGTGGGAATTTTACTGAACTGAAATTCCAACATATCGTAGAACATGATCTGACCTATCGACACTTGCAGGATTATCCATTCACAATAGGCCACCCTGTATTTATATTTATATATTAATATATAATATAAAATATAAAGCATATATACAATGCAATATGAAATCAATCAGAATATTTTTTATTATACAATTGGTTGTATCGTATAAAACATTTATATCGCGTATCACAAATAATTGTCATATTGTATGTATATTTGTCAAAAGCTCCAATGTTCATAACAAAATAAATATAATAAATGAATTCTTATACGTATATTTAAGGGGTTACCCCCACTTGCGATTTTGAAAAAATCGATTTTTTTTATTGCATTTTTTTGAAGTGCAATTTGAAGTGCAGTTTTTTTTGATACCCGGAATAGATGACTCTATGTAAGTTTACAAAAAAAAATATTTTCTTCGTGTAAACTGAAATTGAAACTTTAAACGCGTTTTTCTCAAAATGGCATTTCTGAAGTCGGTGACCAAGATTACTCGAACACTAATGAACCGATCTTCTTGAAATTTTGCAGGCTTATTTAATACATAAAAATGTAGTCATTAATCGTTCGATTTTTTTTTTTGAAAAAATGGCCGTTTTATAGCCAAAAAACGGCCGTTTTTTTCGTTAAAATCGAACCATTAACTTTGACTGTCCGCCATTTTGTGAAAAATGAATATTTTTAAAAATCCTTCGATTAAAGACTAGTTTATACTTATATTTGACTAAATCCATCCGCATTTTTTTCAGATGATCCACTTCGCCGCAATGTTGGTCACCGCAAACCGTGTATATAAAAACATTATTTTATTGACGGCCATTTGCCACTAAACAATGTAATATTTTTCAATAAAAAAATTACTGAAAGTTCTTCAAGATGTGTTCTTTAAGATGGTATATTGATCGATTAAAAAAGTTTTGTAGTTTTCTTTTAAAAAATTCATGAAAAAGGCCTTTTTTGCGCTACAAGTGGGGGTAACGCCTTAATGTATAATGCGTACGCATTATACGAAGTGTGCATAATGTCTGTAATATCATCTTTTACAATGATGATAAAATTATGTGCTAATTAAAAATAATTTTCATATTATTATCCTTCCATGGAATATTTTTATTCACCTCCACCAACGACGATTCGATTAAATATTACTATGCCTATTAAGGGGCTATACCAGTGTGACACTTTAAAAAAATCGACTTTTTTGCCTTTTTCGACAGTTTATACGTTCAAGAATATGAAATGAGATTTTTCAAATTTGCTGACATTGTAACACAAAGAGCAATTATCCGATTGACTTGAAATTTGAACTGACAAAGAACATCACTTTGGTGTCCTCTTCCGATTTTGTTGCAATTTTTTTATGTGGAAAAGTACGTATTTTTTTTACCGGCGGAAAACCGGTTTTGCGAGGTGAACCGCACCCTCAAAAATGGGGATGTTTTTCGTTTCTCGTCGATAACGTTTTAACGGTACGAGATATTTAAAAAATTCAAATTGCAACAATGTTTATTTTATTGTGTACTATGCATTGGAGATGAAAAAGATAACGTTATCGACGAAAACCGAAAAACACCCCTATTTTCGAGGCTGCGTTTCACCCCTTAAAACCGTTTTTCCGCCGAGAAAAAAATACGTGTCTCTTAGTTTTCGATATTCTTCCACATAAAAAAGTTTCAACAAAATCGGAGGTGGACACCAAAGTGGTGTTCCTTGTACTCTTGAATAAACGTACTCTACAATGACGTAGGATATTTTTGATTGGATGAAAATTGACGATTTGGCATTGAAAAAGGCGACCATTTTATGGGCAAAAAACAGATTTTTTTTTCATAACTACGCTTTTGTTGCATTTTGATATTTTTCCAAAATCCTACGTCATCGTACAAGGAATACCTTCCAGTTTAACATTTTTTTCTTTTTCGGTTTCAGCTCCTCAATCGGCCGGAATCATGTCAGCAGAGAAGGAACTTTTTTTTGGATCTCAATATTTTCCTATGAAAAAATTATTTAATATAGGTCAAGCATAGTCAAATATATTCTCAATTTTCCAAAACATTCAATTGACTACTTTTCTTCCAAAAAATTCCCGAAAACCACCCAAATTTTCAGCGTTCACACTGGTATAGTCCCTTAATGCATATTAATCATACATGCAATTAACATGCGTTAACGGGGTCCTCTAGTTTCTCGGGTCGAAAAAATCGATTTTTTTTCATAAATCACATCTACATGTGTAGAAAATGTGTGCCAAAGGCTTTTTCGATATTCGAAGTGGTTCACAAGTATAAATCACATGCGTGAATTTTCAAACCCGTTTTTCTCGAAACACCATTTTTCGAAACGGTGACCACGATATTTCAGAAACTACTGCACCGATCTTGTTCAAATTTATACAGCATCTTTAATATGTTATAAGCCAGCGATTGAACTAGGATTATCATGATTGCTTCGATAGTTTTTTTGTACGAGCGAAAAACTTAAGAAAAAATGAGTAAAAAATAGAATGTAATTTTCAAAAGTGTATAAAAAAGTCAATTTTTGTAATTTAGAATTCACTCTAGTTCAATCGCTAGTCTTAAATATGAAGATTAAAATGCCGTTTGGTTTTTTGATTTCAGATAAGCAGAACAGCCGCAATCTTGGTCACCGTCAAGCACCTCTTTTACTTGATGTCTTCCTGTCCCCCACTATAACCTTTATTCTACTATATAGTTTGACTTCAAAAAATTTGTAAAGCTTATTTAAATGTTAATAAAGATTATGCAAAAACAATGAGATTGATTATTTCGATGCTTTGCCCGTAAAAAATTATTGAAAAAGCCGTAAAAAAACAGCCGAGAAACTAGAGGACCCCGTTAATATCATATGCGATTTAACAGGTGAAATAAGTCCATCCCGAATTCTACGTAACTGCAGTGTTGTATGCACATTTTCCAAGACTTTAATTTTGATTAATTAATAATAAAAAGTTTCATAAAATAATAATATCGTGTAAACACCCTGAAGGGGTATACCATCGGAGTAAAAAAAACTACCAACTAATCAAATAGCAATAAACCAATGAAATAATAGACATTAATACAATAATAATAAAAAGGTGAATATTCACAATAATTCAGAATATTCTGTGTATACAGTATTGCTTGCATATTTAAAAATAATTTTAATATTATAATGCATACGTATTGAATTTCACTTACTTTTTAGGTTATTCTTCTTCATTATCCGAGCTAAATGGAAAATCAAATGTTCACCACGGATGAAAAAATAAATAAAAATAAAAAGAACAGACGGAAAAAGTCGAGCATCTCGAACGAGAGACTTCGTTGTATAGGGCATGCATGGAGTGCGTCACGTTTCCTCGCTGGATGGTCCGGAGGTTCTTTTCTATTTTTTCTTGCTTCCTGGTTCTTATATATACGTGAAAGTTTAAGAATGAAACGAGATTGAAGCGGGGGTGGTAGAGTGAGGAAATGAGCGAGAGGAGCCAAATAAACATCCACTCGAATGTAATCTCTTCGAGGGTTTGCCGCCCGAATGAATGAGGAGAAGAGCCTCTCTCTTCTCTCGTCGGCGTCAACGGGGCCTCGCTCAAAAGGGCCTCACTTCTTCATTTTTTTCCTCCTTTTTCTCCTTCTTTTTGTGGCGCTACTCTCTTCGCTTTCTTTTTCTCTTCATTCTTCTTTTTTTTTCTCGATCGAGAGCATTGTATCCCTTTTTCATTTTATTTTTTTGAAATATTCCTGGGACGAACGCGGGATTTTTTTTCCTCCCTTAACGTGAAAAAGAACAATGAAGACTTGTGGTTCGAACATCGGTGGGTTTTGAGCCGAGCATCTTTTTTCTCCATTTTGCGACGTCGAGTAATTTTTGCGTGTCAAGATAATTGGGTGAATATTTGAAAAGAAAAAACCGAAGGGGAGAAATTTCGGGAATGTCGAATGGGTGGAAAAATAAGAAATTGCATCAAGATCAGGTGAAAAAATGATCGTCCGCTTCTTTAAATTGAATTAATTCGTTATTATTCATATTTTATACAATAGTAATCATAGTTAAGGTATTTTAGTTGTTTTTTTCTTCTTCGCCTTCTTCCTTTTTTATAATATCTATATTCTTACAAGGAGGAGGACAGCACGGACGAAGGGAAAGTGGAAAAGTGAAGGGGGAGGGGATTCAGTTTTGGAAGGGATTGGGGCGAGGGAGAGGAGGGGGGTTTCGCTAATTAATACCATAATAAACGACATGTTGCTCTTGCCTTTCTCTCAAACGCGTCTCTGTGTGTGTACATTTTTTTTCGTGTCGCACGTGTCGAACGCCGAGCTAAAAAAAATTAAATTCATCCGACAAATTTATACGTATTTTGTGCGAAAATTATTTTTTAAATTAATTTTTAATTAATTATTAATTAATTAATTAATTAATTAATTATTAATTAATTAATTAATTTTTAATTATTAATTAATTAATTAATTAATTTTTAATTAATTTTTCTTTAGGAAATCAAATTTTGTTTAAAATTAAAATGCTTTCGAAATAATACGGGAAAAAAGTTCATTCGGATTTGGCGATGAAATACAAGCAAAAAACGAAAAAAAAATAGAGCAATGTTTGGCGAATTCATAAATGTGGGTCGGATGAATTTATTTAATTTATTTCTTTTTTTCATGACGCATCAATTTTTTTTCTCACTCACTCTATATCTGTCACTCTCTGTCTCGCACTCTCTCTCTCTCTCTCTCTCTCTCTCTCTCTCTCTCTCTCTCTCTCTCTCGTGTACGCGTAGATTTATAATTTTCTCTTCCTCTCTCTTTTTCATTCGTCTCTTTACAATCTTAGATCACGAAGTTATATTTTACACAGATCCACTTACGTCTTAATTAACTAAACAGTGTGTGTGTATGTGTGTGTGTAGTTTTTTGCCTTTTTTTCGCGGTACGGTCCCGGTGCATCGTATCTCCCATCAATTTCCGTTAAGATTATTTACAAAATTTTCGAGACTGACGTCGCGGAAAGCAAAGAGCCAAAATAAAATAAACCATTCAGATTGGCTGAATAATTATTTTATTTTTCTTGCCTCGACGATCAGTCTCGCGAGACCGAGAACGAATTATGCAATTTCTCTCGGCCTGTTTTATTTTATATATTTTTTTGCCCCGGGACTAGTAACGTCAGAAAAAATTCTCCTGGAACATTCCCTCGGGACGCCCCCCCCCCCCTCTCTGTGAGAAAGAAAAGAACCAAATTTGAAGATGCCTCGAATAATTTTTGATCAATTTTTAAAAATTAAATATTCATTTATCCTATTTTTTCGACATTTTTCGTTCGTTAAAAATGTTTTGATCAAATTACTTTTGAAATTTTGTCAAAAAGTTTTCTTCGAATTGGCTGCGTCTCTCTCTCTCGTGGATGTAGAGTCGCGTTATCGCTGTGTCGTTGTCGCAGTCGCGTCCCGAGCTTCCGGCAGCTCCGTCTCGGCTCGTTCTCCGTCGCGAGCGAGGGAGTCGCGTGAGTGCGAGTGGTGGGGGGGGGAGTAGGCGGAGTGGGGGGTAGAGCGTGGGGCGCGCGGTGGGGGGAAGAGCGCGGCGCTGCGGTCGGGCATGCGTCGCGCGGCTCATTGTGCCAGGGTGGGGGGCGATCTACCGCTGAGCGGACGCCGCAGAGTGGGGGTGGGTGGGACGGACAGCGAGCGAGAGCGAGAGAGACGTAGTACAGAGCGTTATACACGATTGCGAACACGAAGTAGGTCGCGCTCTTTTCGAGCGTAAGAGAGTCTCTCTCTCTCTCTCTCTCTCCGGCGAGCGAGAGAGAGGGATAGCGTTCCCAACGCTCCCTGCACTTTTTTTTTCTCTCTCTCTTTTCGCCACCGTTGAATTTTCCGCGCGTGGAAAAAAAAGAGAAAAAATCGCTCTCCCATCAAGGAACATTTTTCTTTTCCTCCTGCCCTTTCGAAGTATCCGGTACTTTTTTCACGGCGAGAAAAAGCGAAAGACAGAGAGAGAGAGAGAGCAATATACAGAGTACACTTTTTTTTCGTTCTTGAGCCACGTTCGCTAGTTGCGCTTCGACCCTCTCCTTCCCTCCCCCTCCTACTGTTTTTTCTTCGTCTCTTTCGCTTTTATAATAAGATTTAACGTATTTCTCACAGCATGTTCACACTTGAGGGGGTTGGTCGCGCGCGCGCGCTTACGACCCTCGCGTTTAGAGCTCGCTGGCACGTTCGCTTCTTCGCTCCCGTTTGCTTCGCCTCATCCTCCGAACAGCTCCGGAGCAGAAGCCACGACGACGACGATGACGACGTCGACGATGATTGCGTTTTCCCGAATCTCGGGCCAGGCTCGCGGTTACTTCGTTAGACCGCAGGCCACACCCTGTAACATTTATAAAAAAAAAACACCAACGTTCCTACGTGAGAATTTACACTCGAAATATTTCATTGTTCGTTGATCAGTTTTTTGGGTAAATATTTACAAGTGGGGCTCCAGCTAGAAAAGGGGTTTAGCAATTTTATACCGAGTCGATGTATTTCAGGGCACTTTGTTTATAATATTTAAGTCGGGGGAAGACAATTTCAACCCTTATTCCAAACCCCGAACGCGTTTTTAAAAACTTTTTAAAGCTATGGAGAAAACGGGTTTGGTGACATCAAGTGGGTCAAATGACGTGTCCGGTCAAACAAACCCAAACAAACCCAAACAAACGTATTTAAAAAAATCAAATATTTTCCGGAAATATTTTTCACGTACCCATCCGAGGTGCCCCCACAATTCCACGCACCCATCCGACGTGCCCCCCGCCCACCACAGTGTTCTACGAACCCCACAATTCTACGTACCCATCCGAGGTGCGTGGAATATATTTTTTTTTCTTAAGGGGTTACCCCCACTTGCGATTTTGAAAAAAATCGATTTTTTTTATTGCATTTTTTTGAAGTATAAGTATCCGGGCCCATACTTCTGTATGGGCCCGGAATAGATGACTCTATGTAAGTTTACAAAAAAAAATATTTTCTTCGTGTAAACTGAAATCGAAACTTTAAACGCGTTTTTCTCAAAATGGCATTTCTGAAGTCGGTGACCAAGATTACTCGAACACTAATGAACCGATCTTCTTGAAAATTTGCAGGCTTATTTAATACATAAAAATGTAGTCTTTAATCGTTCGATTTTTTTTTCGAAAAAAAATGGCCGTTTTATAGCCAAAAAACGGCCGTTTTTTTTTCGTTAAAATCGAACCATTAACTTTGACTGTCCGCCATTTTGTGAAAAATGAATATTTTTTAAAATCCTTCGATTAAAGACTAGTTTATACTTATATTTGACTAAATCCATCCGCATTTTTTTTTCAGATGATCCACTTCGCCGCAATGTTGGTCACCGCAAACCGTGTATATAAAAACATTATTTCATTGACGGCCATTTGCCACTAAACAATGTAATATTTTTCAATAAAAAAATTACTGAAAGTTCTTCAAGATGTGTTCTTTAAGATGGTATATTGATCGATTAAAAAAGTTTTGTAGTTTTCTTTAAAAAAATTCATGAAAAAGGCCTTTTTTTGCGCTACAAGTGGGGGTAACGCCTTAACAATTATTTGACGATTTTTTAGGCAAATTTTTGGAAAGTGATAAATTTCGTCAAATAATTGTTAATAACAAATGAACTATGCAATATAAAAAAAATCCTACGTACTTCCATGGACACTGTATTTTTCAAGATATGTTCAACATTTCAAGTGAATCGGTTGAAAATTGTCTGAGTTATGTTTCCGGCCAACTTAAAAAACGCAGTTTTGACATAAACGCTGCACAGCCGCCATTTTGGAATTAATCGCTTCAAAAAAATTAGCGTATACAGTCACTGATATGTCTGATAAACACGCTTTTTGTAATCTCGATTTATTTTGTAGTTTTTCTATAAAAAAAATCCCCAAACAGCCTATTTTTTCGGCTTCTAGAGTGGCCTAACCCCTTAAAGCTGCGCTTGGGATCATTTTGACGCTGGGTGGCCACCAAGGGTTAACAGCAAAATTGAATTTTTATTCACTGAGAATTAACATTAAAAATTTATATTGAAATTCACTTGTAATGATATACATCTTCCAAATTGAAACGAACTACTCAAATTGAGATTATAGTTATACCAATAATTTACATGTTTTAATAATAATAATAATAATAGTTTTAGGATAACCATAAAAATCATAACATTGATGATGGTAAAAAAAAGTACCAAAAAAATAACGGCAGTAATAATAATAATAATAATAATAATGAAAATCGAGTAAAAATGGGAGCGTAATAAAAAAGAATCGTAGCAGTAATAACGATAATTATAACAACAAAAGCAACAACAACAACAATAATAATAGTATAGTAAAAATAGTAGGGTGAAAAAATAGTAATAATAAAAATAATCCTAGTAACCATAATAATAGCCCACGGATAATAACAATAATAATAATATCGATAATACAGCATAATTATGAATATAATTTGTTTCATTGTTGTACGGTTGTAATTACATAATATTATATAGCAATAATGATAATAATAACAGCAACGCAAAACACATTATTACCTCATTTTAACGTTATGCAATAAATATCCAGAAAACAAATGTATGTGCATAGAAAAAAGTATACGTGCATAGCAATGTCGGGAAAATAAAAAACGTCGCGATAATAATATACTGCAATTCCGAGCCAAGCCGAAGAGAAGAAGCTCCAAAAGTTATGCTGCTTTGTCTTATCGAGACGAAATTGTCACAAGAGGGAGAGAGATTGAGAGAATATACTAACGTGAGTAATCCTGGATTAGGATCTGCCTGGTACCACGAATATTGGGGCATGTATCCCGCGTGATGTGGCGGGGGCGGCGGCGGGGGTGGATGGTGACCGGGCGTATGGGGATGATGATGGGTGTGGGGTGGCGCGTGGGGATGCGGATGGTGTTTCATTTCGCCGGGCCATGATGGCGCGGGCGGGCTCTCGTTGTGCTGCGGCGACATCTCACTTCCGGGACTCGAGCTCCCGGGTGTGTGTCCACCGCCACCGGGTCCCATGCCGCCGAGGTAACCCGTCGTTGGACTTCCCGACACGGAACTTCCGCCGCCTTGGAGAGAAACGAGACGACCAAAGAAAAAAAAAAGAAAACAATATGTTAGATTTCTTTCGGATGAATATCGTTCGATAAACACCCCCGCCACGGCCAAACAAACTCTTTGAGTGCTATTGAGTGGTCGCGCGATGAAAGTGGCCTTGAGGGACCGCTGACTATTGCCAAGTGCTTGCCCGAAAGTGACTACAGGTAAAAACTCGCTGTAGTTACTTTTTGAGTGATCTTGAGTGCTCCTGAGTGTTCGCGCGGAGTTTGAGTGGCGTGGCGAGAGACAATATGTATTTTCAATGTCCGAGTGTATCGAAATGCAGTTTCGAGTGGGTATACAAAAGTTTGAGTACACTTTTGAGTGCTTCCTAATTGGTTGAGTGCACTTCCGAGTGCCGCTGAGTTATCGTAGTGCACTTTTGAGTGCCTTTGAATTGTTTTAGTGTCTCCGAATTATTTGAGTGCACCTGTGAGTGCATCTGAATTGTTTGAGTGCACCTGTGAGTGCCTCTCAATTATTGGAGTGCCTTTCCGATTGCCTTTAAATTATTTGAGTGCCTTTCTGAGTGGCTCTGAATTATTTTGAGTGCCCCTGAATTATTTTGAGTGCCTCTGAATTGTTTGAGTGCCGTTCTGAATGCCTCTGCATAATTTGGCGGCCTGTTTGAGTGCCGCTCAATTTTTTGAGTGCTTTCCTAATTGGTTGAGTGCACTTCCGAGTGCCGCTGAATTATTGTAATGCACTTTTGAGTGCCTTTGAATTGTTTTAGTGTCTCCGAATTATTTGAGTGCACCTGTGAGTGCATCTGAATTGTTTGAGTGCACCTGTGAGTGCCTCTGAATTATTGGAGTGCCTTCCCGATTGCCTTTAAATTATTTGAGTGCCTTTCTGAGTGGCTCTGAATTATTTTGAGTGCCCCTGAATTATTTTGAGTGCTTCTGAATTGTTCGAGTGCCGTTCTGAATGCCTCTGCATAATTTGGCGGCCTGTTTGAGTGCCGCTCAATTTTTTGAGTGCCTTCCTGAGTGCCTCTGAATTGATTGAGTGCCTTCCTGAGTGCCTCTGAATTGATTGAGTGCCTTCCTGAGTGCCTCTGAATTGATTGAGTGCCTTTCTGAGTGCCTCTGAATAATTGTAGTGTCTCTGAATGATTTGAGTTCACTTCTGAGTGCCTCTGAATTATTTTTGTGCAGTTGTAAGTGTTCGTGAATTATTTTAGCGCCTTGCTAAGTGCCACCGAATTATTCGAGTGCACTACCCCGTCGTCTGAACAAATTTAGAAGAGTTTGAATATTATTGAGTGCAAATAGTGATCTTTCCGAGCTTAGTGACATTTTTATCGAACGCGTCGCGCACATAAGGAATGCTTAGAATTTACCTCCTTGCATTAGGCCACCAGGTTGACCGGGCTGTGGCGACGGTCCGCCGGGCAGTGCCGTTCCACCGGCTAGTAAACTACCGTGTTGGCCGCCACCTCCACCGCCGCCTTGCTGCGCCGCTTTCATCATCTTCTTGTACTTGCTTCTCCTGTTCTGGAACCAGATTTTCACCTGCAACAGGATTTGAAAAAAAGCAAAGAACTCGATCAGTACCCTCGATAACCACCGGTAGTCCTATTTATAAAGCGAGAGCTGTATTTTGTAAGCTCGGATGAATAAAAGATGCATAAATAGCGGGAGAGAAAAATTATTGCTCTACGCGCTTCTTTCCCGTGCAACCGATGGTCCCAGTCAAACGCCCTCAGCCGCACGACCGTCTGGAGCAGCGCGTTCGCTGCGCAATCATTATAGCTTCGATATGCCGTTTCGCTCATCGAGCTACGACAATTTTTCGATTTTTGGCGATTTTTTCAAAGAGCTATGCGATACATCGCCATTTTGGTACCGCTTCGGAGGTGCCATTTTCTACGACTTTCCTGGCGCTCTCGAGTTACCGATCAAAATGGATTCTCTCCCTTACCGAAAAATATCGCACCGAATGTAATCCATCTGCGCGTGTGTTACGAAACATCAACGTCACTAACAAATAGCCAAAAATGGCAAAAAATGGCAAAAAATGGCCAAAAATGGTCAAATCCTTGCTTTTTTACTTTTCCGAGCGTTCTCGGGTCCAATTTCATCGAAAATTTCACGCTGATTACGAATTTCACAGTGACGACATCCGGCACCAAAGGAATCCAAGTGAAAATTCGCAAAAACCGAGTGCACATCGTTTTTGGCCCTTTGCGGACAAAACCGGAGAGAGAGTTTGTTTGACGAGCAAAGTCGCATCAGCGGCGACGCTGTAATTTCCCTGCCTGGCAAATGGAAAGGACAGTGAGATGCGGCAGAGAGGGGAAAAAAATTACGCGATCGCGTAGAGCGAGCTTTCCAGGACGAGAAGGAGAATTACAATTTCGTTTCGTAAGATGCCTTTTTTTACCTCCTTCCTCTTCAGGATGGTCACGTAGACGTGGCACGAGAGATAACACTCCGGAGATCCCTAACTCCCACAACAACGAGGTCTCTCTCTCTCTCTCTCTCTCTCTCGCTCTCTCACCATCTATATGTATACGTGTTTCGAAACATGCAATATGAGACCCACGTTTCGTCTTTAGTCCTGTCAAACTGCAGTTGTATTGCACATATGCAATGCGGTTCTGAGTGCCTCTGAATTATTTGGCGGCCTGTTTGAGTGCTGCTCAATTGTTTGAGTGCCTTTCTGAGTGCCTTCGCGATTGCCTCTAAATAATTTGAGTGCCTTTCTAAGTGCCTTTCTGAGTGCCTTCCCGATTGCCTCTAAATCATTTGAGTGCCTTTTTGAGTGCCTCTGAATTATTTGAGTGCTTCTGAATTATTTGAGTGCCTCTGAATTATTTGAGTGCCTCTGAATTATTTGAGTGCATCGAAATAATTTGAGTGCCTTTTTGAGTGCCTTCCTAAATGCCTCTAAATCATTTGAGTGCCTTTTTGAGTGCCTCTGAATTATTTGAGTGCATCGAAATAATTTGAGTGCCTTTCTGAGTGCCTTCCCGATTGCCTCTAAATCATTTGAGTGCCTTTTTGAGTGCCTCTGAATTATTTGAGTGCATCGAAATAATTTGAGTGCCTTTCTGAGTGCCTTCCTAAATGCCTCTAAATCATTTGAGTGCCTTTTTGAGTACCTCTGAATTGTTTGAGTGCCGTTCTGAATGCCTCTGAATAATCTAGCGGCATGTTTGTGTGCCGCCCAATTGTTTGAGTGCCTTCCTGAGTGCCTCTGAATAATGGTCATGTCTCTGAATAATTTGAGTACACTTCTGAGTGCCGCTGAATTATTTTTGGGCAGTTGAGAGTACTCGTGAATTATTTCAGTGCCTTGCTAAGTTCCACCGAATTATTTGAGTGCACTATCGAGTGGTCTGAACAAAATTAGCACACATCTATTTAGTATGAATATCAAGCTGTTAGAAACTAAATGTTCTTTTTTTTTCGATGTACAAAATGGCCGACTACTCGAAATTTCTCGAAACAGCTTTTTTCCAATTGACGCGACAAATAACTTCAACAATTTTCGCTCGATTTACTTCAAATTTAAATGTTACGTTCCTAATTGCATTTCGAAGAGAAGTACGTACGGAATTTCTGATTAATCAAAAACTTTTCATTTTATGAGCAGTTCATGAGCAGTTATAACGAAATTTTTCACTGAAAATTCATTTCTTAACTTCAAATACCTACAACTGATGAATAAAACAATATTTTTTTATTCCGTACGTACTTCTATAGGTATTCTAATGTAGATTGACGAGAATTTTTGTTTTTTGTTCTAGGTGAAAAATTGTGGATGCTAAATTCACGCCGCGGAGCGCCTAAAAAAAGATAACAAAATCAAATATTAGTAGTCGGCCAATTTGTACATCGAAAAAAAATATATTTTCTAACAGCTTGATTTTTATACTAAATAGATGTGTAATTAAATTATGAGTGCATCACTTTTTGATACGAAAAAAAATTGTTACATTCGCACATGAATTTATACCCGTTACTTTGGCCTAAGGCCTTAATATCATTATGATGATTTTGTATTGTTTTTGTCCGCGCTGATAATAAATGTTTTTCTTTGCCCCGTCTCGCTGCTCGTTAGGTTCAATTTGGAAACACGACTTTGCGTAACTGTTGCACCACGTGGCTCGACGAAATACGTGCATGTGGGGTAAAATGGTCCGGGGGGAAAAGAATTAAAATGGAGGGAAAGCAGAAAAGGGAACGAATTCAGCGAAGAGGATACACGTTTGCGGGGACAGGAAGGATCCTCTGGAGGTTTCCAGCGTGTGGACGAAGGTGGGGAGAAAAATCCTTCGAGATTGCGTAAAATCGCCCGGAGGACGTTTTTACTTCGTGTACGTCGTTTCATCGTTTTTTCTTTACCTTTCTCTTTCTCTCTCTCTCTGTCTATCTTTCGTTTCCCTTTTTCCCGCAGGCGAGCTTTCTCTCGCTTCTCTCCCTCTCTCTCTCTCTCTCTCTCTCTCTCTCTGTCTCTCTCTTTCTCTGTCTTTCTCGGCCTCCTTATAATCCCGTGGATCTATCTGTGGGCGAGCATGCGTCAATCAAAAAACCGTACGGTTACTTTAATTAACTAAGTCGGGAAGACGATGGGAGAAGACGATCTGAGGGCCAGCTCCGAGATGAGGGAGAGCGAGAGGGAGGGGTGCGAGGAGCAGGGGCCAGAGGCCCAAGACGAAGCCGCGCGAGAGGACGAGTGTATCTCCCGCTTGTGTGTATGTGTGTGTTTGTGTGTGCCACGTGAATGCGTTAACGGGCCCTCTGTATGCCGGGTACGAAGGGCAAGGGCCCATAAGGGGGGGGGGGCACGCACCTTCTAACCTCGAAGTCCATTCTGTATCTCAGGATTCGAGGCAATATGGACCATCGGTGTTTCTTTTTTATTTCCCCGTCTAGATCTTCATATGTATTTTTAAAACATTTAAATTGACGTCGATAATTTTTTTTATTCACGCAAATAAATGATTATATATATATATATATATATATATATATGTCAAAAGAACTTTATCAGGACTTTTTTTAAGGCCTATATATGACCATTGAAAATCACACACACACACACACACACATATATATATATATATATATACTCAGGGTGTCCTGTTATAAATATCCTGCAACTATCCATAGGTCAGATCATGTCCTTACCACATGCTGGAA
>OX101795.1:19701939-19724969 GCA_944452715.1 Ophion slaviceki
AGGAGAAATTAGCCGAAGTAACGCGATATAAACAAGTCGACAATAAATCTTCCTTCATGGATGTATTTTGAATTTTCAGTTTCAATTAATCAATTATTCTTACGATTATTCGATCAAATTATCCACCGGACGGTACCATTTTCATGATGACTATTGATTAATATTAATTATTATTAATTGCATTGTCATTCATTATTATTGCATGTCATTTATTACATTATTTTATTTGCTACAGTCGAACCTCGATATAACGAACTTCTAGGGAAGTTCGTTATATCGAGTTTTCGTTACGTCGAGATCATGTTGTTTATGATGTATAAAAAAAATTAGTGGTAAAAATATAGGGTTATTTTTTAAAGAAAGTTCAAATTGGAGCCATTTTTGCAAGCAATTAGCAATTAGGGCACAATGTATACTGTTCTGTTGTTGTATAAAGGTTTCGTTGTATCGAGGTTCGACTGTAATTATTATTGTGACCTCTCAGTTTCAATGATTCAATTGATCTCACGATTGTTCGATTAAATTATCCGCTAGGCGTTATTATTTTTACTTGTAAGTATGATTTTTAAATGTGATTATTCGTTACATTTTTATTAACAATATTATTATTATTTATTAGCGCGTTATTATTATTTCCACTATTAATATAATCGGTATTGCTATTGTTATTAACTTCGCCATTTCCAGGGCATAAAATTACTCAGTGGTTTCTTTTTTCTAAGCTACTTTTTTCAATGGAAAAGCTTATTTATGGAAATATTTTCATTGTCTTTGGGATTCACGGAAGCTCGAGTGTGAACGAACCGTGGTGAACCGTAACACTCGTAGCTTTGCATTCTATATCGGACTTTTATTGCGCCCGTCGATGCCCTTTAGAATGGCCGCGCACATTGCCTCTCCCCGTGTATTCCGGTATCGCTTCCGAGGCACCGGTGGTAACGTATCGACTATGTCGTACCTATGCCAGGGGTTACACACACTCACGTATGTGTATGTACACATACATATATATGTATGAGGTATTCCACGTGAATCCGGTAGACTTTTCCCTGCCCCCCGCCAATTCGATTAATTTTTTTACATCTGATTCCATTGACTCTAAAAGACACCCTGATTTTTTTTACATTTTTCGACACAACCCTCAGTCGAAAAAAAATTCTCCGCCAAAAACCCCACGATTTAAAAATCTGAAAAAATTCCCAAAAATGCGTGATTACATGTAAAAATTTTCAAGCTATCACCCGCAGTGGGCGTATGATTTTTTCTGTGCTTTCTGAGCAATTAACGTTAAAAAGAATCCGAAAAATTCAAGAATCGCTTACTTCGGGCGGCTATTTAAATATTTTGATACCCACAATGAATTTTACGACCATTTTTAAATAACAAAATCACAATCATTGACCTTGAACAGTTGGCAGTCAATTTTTCGGATTTTTTTAAAACGTTTATCGCTCGGAAAGCACAGAAAAAATCATACTTCCACTGCGGGTGATAGCTTGAACATTTTTACATATAATCACGCATTTTTGGGAATTTTTTCAGATTTTCAAATCGAAGCGTTTTTTTCGGATTTTTTTTTTTGACCAAGGGTTGTTTCGAAGAATGAAAAAAAAATTCAGGATGTCTTTTAGAGTCAATGGAATCAGATAAAAAAAAAATAAATCGAATTGGCGGGGGTCAGGGAAAAAGTCCACCGGGTTCACGTGGAATACCTCATACATGTGTATGTGTTCAGTGTGCGTGTGTGTGTATGTTTGTATATATGTACATATATATCGAACGCCGGGTAGTAAAAATGGATGGATGGTCGAATGGATGGCGGGAGTGTACGCAATCCATCGGTTATAGCCAAGCTCGCGCCAAGCCTTTCCTCGATATTCAGAGTCGTGGGAGCGAAAAAGGGAAATTTACCATCGATCGTTACGTTCACGGCGAAGCCTCGTGGAAATAACGGAAGGAAATTCACGAAAGCAAGGAATTCCGGCTGGACGGGCTGATGAATTAGGCCGCTCATTTGAGAAACTCAAAAAACTTCGGGGGCCACTCAACAAGTCGAGATGCAAAAATCTGCGGGAAAAAATGCCTCGCTTTTGACGATCGCTCTTTGGTAATTTTCTTTTTATTTTTTTTTCATTTTTTTTTATTCGGCCCCCGTTTTCTCTGGAGCGAATCGGTGCGGCTCGTTGCGCCGTTCGTCGGCGAGTCTGCTGAATACGCGATGAGCAAAAGTCGATTTCGCCCGGCGGCGGGTTCGGCATTAGACGAAATATAAAACGGGAATATTAAAATATCGGCACGCGGTGAGGAAAAGCTACGAATCAGCCGAGCTAAATATTCATGGGGTACGACGTTCATCGTCTGGGAATAATTTTCCTCCCAGAGCGCAATACCCTAAATAAATAAATGAATAAGTGATTTTTACGAAAGTGTGGATAGGTAATAAAAAAAATCGTATCGAAATAAATAATAGTTGAAAAAATTGATAATTTTCTTCCCAGCGCTATTCCTGAATAAATAAATAAATAAATAGTTGTTGGAGAAAGTCTGAACGGTAAATGAAAAAAGAGTATAATAAATAAAAAAAATACGAATAATTTTTTTCCCAGCGCAATTCCTAAAGAAATGAATAAATTTTAAAGAACGCAAATAAGTAAATATATGAAAAATCAAATAACCGAATAAATATGTAAATACGTAAATAGAAAACCAAAATTTACGAAAATTATGTAGAACTTTAAATTCTTCAATACCACAATGTGAAGGTATCCCTTTTATTCCCTGTTGCGACGCAAAAATAGCAATTTTATCTTATCGAACGCGAGAACCGCGCGCTACAACGGCTTGCAATTTACCAACTGTAATTATATTAATTGCGGCGAAAATATTGAAAATAAAAATGGCAAAACATTGAGTCCGACGGAGTGCGATGTAAGCAAAAAATAAACGGAGTCCTACTTAGAAAGCGTTATCGCCGTAATAGACGAGTCTGCTAATACGAAGGAACACAAAATTGCACTCACCGTGCAATTACGGGGACATCGTGGTACACCGGAATGCACCGAGCACCAATGAGCTCCGAAGGTTGCCGCGAAATGTGAATATTTTTGAGAATTTTTGTACAGTGACGGATTGCAAAAAGAAACGGCAGTGAGTTTCACTTTTTGGAGAGACCCTGACAGCGGGGTGAACTGGTGACGTTGGGAAGTTGGAAACTCAAAGGCGAGCGCTCTGAGTGACCTTGAGCGATTGGAGAAATATTTGGCTCCGTTTGTACGACCTCCCAGGTAGGAAATTAAAAGGCTGACGATGGAAACAAGCTTGTGTGAGCCTTGTTTCACCGAGCCTGAGTGAGACAGACCTGGCCCAGGTTCCATTGCATTGTTTGGAGCAGCCTGGAACCAAGACTGGCTGCTTAGCCTAAACTCAGGGTTATTTCAAGCTTTATTAAGCCGGTGAATTTTGAGGCTGAAAAATCAAGGCTGGATGCAGACTTGTTTCAGGTTGTGATAAAATAAAATAAGTTTAAAATAATATTTTTTCTGTACTTTTATGAAAAAAAAATTTAGCAATAAATTTGTCGGGTGCGAAGGCACGAAAAACGAAAGCGAAGGAGGCAGCTCAGAACATTTAAACAAATGCTCTTATCGATATTTATGAGGTACACAAAAAAGTATATACGAAAATAAAAGTACGCAATAAAATAAAGTATTGTTTTAAAAAATATTTTTCATATATATTTTGTAACAAATAATATAACAAATAATAAATATATATAACAAATCAAATGAATTCTTTACAAATTTATTAAATCTACCCCAATGTAGAATATAGAAAACTAAAATCAGGCCTCATATAGCCTCGGGAAGACTTTGGGAAAAGCCTGGTCATAAATGCTCGTGAAGGCGTCATTAAGTCTCGTTTTGAGCCTTGTTGTTTCGTCGTTTCAGGCTTAGTACAGGCTTTTCTACCAGCCTTTGGCCAAGCCTGTGTGCAAGAGCCTGAAACCGCGTTATCATTCAGAGGTTCAGCTAGGCCTGAAATCAGGCTGCTGCTCAGCCTGAATTAAAAAATGTGAGCCTTCTTTCAGAGCTTAGCGAGCCCTTTTTTCATCGTCAATTCCTACCTGGGCTGTGCGCCGATACGAATGACCTTTTCACCTTGAGGACATGGGAATCAAGTTCCGGACTCGGAATGCACGAGAGTCGGAGAAGCCGGGAAGGTCAACCAACCGCGTCCAAGGGTTCGCACACAATAGTGCGCAACCGACGCGCGTTTTTGTATGTGTGTGTAGCTTTTTTTCCCGCACCGCCGGAGAGTACGTTGAAGGATAAAATGAGTGGCGAATATTCCGGCGAAGGTTATGCCCTTGCGGTGGAGTGATGTACAGAAGTGTGTACATCAGAGCCCTCGCGAGGCCCATGCCCGTTTCCTGCCGGGCATTGGTGATGCGCAGTGCCACGTTAACAACGACCAAATTCCCGAGCGCGATCCCGACCAGTCGACTACCGGTGATTCCCCCACTGCCCCTCGTCCTTCCCTCTCGCACTCCCACGTCCGTTCGCCTTTCTCACTCGTTCTCGCTTTTGTTATTTATCGCCGCGTTCGTCTGTCCGTTTTTTTTATAGAAATCCTTGACGGCGGGGGGGGGGGGGGTAGAGGAGATGACGAAGAAGAAGGAAAGCAGGGAGACCAAGAGGACCAAGGTAAAGGAGCAGCAGGAAAGGAAGAATATCAAGACAAAGAAGATGAAAAAGTTGAAGGAGTGCAAGAAGGCCAAGGAAGAGAGGAGGTTAGGACAAAGAAGGTGAAGAAGCAGGGCAAAAAGATAAAGAACGAGGAGGGGAGCAGGAAGATGAAGAAGGAGGAGAGGGAGAGAAAGCAAATGAAGGAGGAGGAGGGGAGCAAGAAGATAAAGGAGGGGGAGCGAGAGAAAATGAAGAAGGAGGAGCAGAAGATCAAGAAAACGAAGGAGGAGGAGGGCAAGGAAATGAAGAAGGAGGAGGCAGAGAGCAACATGATGAAAAAGGGGGAGGAGATGAAGAAGGAAGAGAAGAGCAAGGAGGTGAAGAAGGCGAAGGAGGACAGCGAGAAGATGGAGAACGAGGAGGAGGTAGAGCAAGAACATGAAGAAGGGGAGGAAGAGAGAAGAGCAAGAAGATGGAGGAAGAGGAGAGCAAGAACATGAAAAAGGAGGAGAAGGAGAGTAAGAACATGAAGATGGACGAGGAGGAGAGCAAAAAGATGAGAAGGAAGAGGAGATCGAGAAGATGGAGAAGGCGAAGGAGGACAGCAAGAAAATTTCGAAGGAGGAGCAGGTGGAGCAAGAACGTGAAGAAGAAAAAGGAGGAGAACAAGAAGATGAACAAGGAGGAGGAGTGCAAGAAGACGAAGGAGGGGGAGAGCAAGAAGATGATCAAGGAGAAGGAAGGCAAGGAAATAAAGGAGGAGGAGGCAGATGGCAGCAAGATGAAAAAGGAGAAGGAGGAGAGCAACGAGGTGAAGAAGGCGAAGGAGGACAGCAAGAAAATGGAGAAGGAGGAGAGCAAGAAGATGGAGAAAGGAGAGGAGAACAAGGAGGTGAAGAAGGCGAATGAGGAGAGCAAGAAGATGGAGAAAGAAGAGGAGATCAAGGAGGTGAAGAAGGCGAAGGAGGACAGCAAGAAGATGGAGATGGAGGAGGAAGAGGAGAGCGAGAAGATGGAGGGGGAGAGCAAGAAGATGGAGAGGGAAGAGAAGAGCAAAAATATGAAGGAAGAGGAGGAGGAGAGCAAGAACATGAAGAAGAAGGAGAAGAAGAGTAAGAAGACGAATGAGCAGAACAAAATGACCAGGAGCACCAAGGAGTCTAACGAGAGGAAGAATGCCGAAACAAGAAAGACCAAGAAGATGACGAAGCTGGAGACCGAGAACCTTAGGACCATAAAGGACCCCAGGACCTCGTAGGACGTAAGGATTGTCATAAAATCAGCAATCAACTTCAAGAAATCAGACGACGAAGTGGGACCAGCTGAAGTTCAGGATAAAACATTTCGATACAAAAAACCACAAAGAACATCAAAGACACGTGCCCTCCCTTCCCCCCTCCACCACCAAGCCATATTTTCCATTGATTTTCCATCAACTTCCCATCGACTGTGCAACGAAAAAAAAAAAAACATTTTCCCCACGTTCTCCTTCCATTCTTCGGCCACCAAGCGGTTCCTCGATCCGGTGTACGTTCCTCGGGCTCTTGTTACGTGGGCAGAGACTTCCGGCCGCGCGTTATACATACGTATTCATAAATTCCCGCACACGTTCGATCAAGCCGGTTTCTCCGGTGTTGCGTGTGTGTGAGCAACGCGCGCGCACACACACACAAATAAACGCGATCCTGCCACGATAAGCCGCGAGTATGTGCCAAGTGCAAAGTCGAGATAAAAGAGGCGCGAATAAAGAGAGAGAAAAAAGGAATAATTAAAAACGAGAAAAACTACAATACGAGGGGAAAAAATCGAGAAAAAAAAACGAAGAAGCGCGAGTGTTTCTTATCCTCGATACTCGGGACGTTTTCGAAGTGCACTCACGTAGAAACTCGACGCGCAAAACGCGGGCGCCCGGCTGACGTTCGCGCAACCGCCACGCGCTTGTGGATGTTTTTTTTCGGTTTTTTTTTACGCGTCACAATAATACGCACGCGCGATTATTATGAATCGCATGTCGAATCGTCGCGAGACGTAAAAATGGAGGGAGAGCGAGAGAGAAAGAGAGAGATGAATTGATTGATTGAGTGATGATGTTGATCATGCCCGAGTAAAACTCTCGGACGAATACAAAGTAACAGACGAAATGCGAAAAAAGTATTAACGGAAAGTTGAGGAAATTAAAATGTTATGTAAAACGGTAACAAAAATAAATGAAATAAATAAAGATTCGATGCAAAACAAAAATAAGCAGAAATTAAGGGGTTACCCCCACTTGCGATTTTGAAAAAATCGATTTTTTTTTATTGCATTTTTTTAAAGTGTAAGTATCCGGGCCTATACTTCTGTATGGGCCCGGAATAGATGACTCTATGTAAGTTTACAAAAAAAAATATTTTCTTCGTGTAAAGTGAAATTGAAACTTTAAACGCGTTTTTCTCAAAATGGCATTTCTGAAGTCGGTGACCAAGATTACTCGAACACTAATGAACCGATCTTCTTGAAATTTTGCAGGCTTATTTAATATATAAAAATGTAGTCTTTAATCGTTCGATTTTTTTGTTCGAAAAAAAAAATGGCCGTTTTATAGCCAAAAAACGGCCGTTTTTTTTTCGTTAAAATCGAACCATTAACTTTGACTGTCCGCTATTTTTTCAAAAATGAATATTTTTAAAAATCCTTCGATTAAAGACTAGTTTATACTTATATTTGACTAAATCCATCCGCTGGATCCAGATGATCCACTTCGCCGCAATGTTGGTCACCGCAAACCGTGTATATAAAAACATTATTTCATTGACGGCCATTTGCCACTAAACAATGTAATATTTTTCAATAAAAAAATTACTGAAAGTTCTTCAAGATGTGTTCTTTAAGATGGTATATTGATCGATTAAAAAAGTTTTGTAGTTTTCTTTAAAAAAATTCATGAAAAAGGCCTTTTTTGCGCTACAAGTGGGGGTAACGCCTTAAATAAATAAGGTTTCTGTAAAAAAAAAAAAAGAAAAATAACAGAAAAAAAATAAGTATTCGATATAAAACAAAAATAGTCGTGTAAGACGCGCAAAGATAGAAAATAAAATAAAATAGAAATAACAATATAAACAGAGGTAAAGAGAGTGAGAGAGAGAGAGAGAGAGAGAGATTCTAATAGAGACGCATGCGGCATATTGTACATCATCGTTTCCTTTGTCCAGCGATCTTCATTTGTTATTTTTCTACATATTCATAGCGAGTCTCGTTGCATAACTGTTCCTCGAATATCTCTCTCTCTCTCTCTCTCTCTCTCTCTCTCTCTCTCTCTCTCTCTCTTTCTCTAGATATATATATACATATACAGGTCGTCCCATTCAAAGTGTTACCAGCTGCCTTAATAGAGAGTAGCGCATTACAAATGAAAAGTCTTTCAAAGAAGCTCGGTTCAACCTTGGATTCAATCGCCAAGATCACGTGAAGGTCCAATTCCGAATTTCAACCGAGACCCCAATTTTTTTTAATTATCCATTTTTAAAGCTTATAGATCGAGTCCTTTTCGACACATTGTGGAAAAAGTATTTGTCCATCTAGCTATGTTTGAGCTGAGATTCTTGAAAATAACAATATTGCCTATATATACTTCTTTATGTATTTATTTACTTATTCATCTATACATTTATTTATATATTTATTTATTCATTTGTTTATTTAATTATCTCGACGTTTGTTTTCTTTTTTCCCGTGCCGACCTTCTCTATACCAGTCTTCTCCAACCCTTTATCATGTTGTCCAAAAACGAAAAGCCGAAGAAAAAAGGAGCGGAAGGGAGCAAAAAAAGAAAACATTTGTTAACCGTGGAGGTAATGGATATTAGGGTGGTTGGGCTTTGCGAGGGTCGTCGCGGTCTCCAAGTGGCGGGGGAGGAGGATAGGGGAGATTTAGCCTAAGAGGCGGAAGAAAATTTATTGATAATGACGAAATAATCGTTTCCGGTCGTGGAACCCGAAATATTTCATTATTCACGCGAGCGTGAAACCAACGTGTATATATATCTATATATGTAAATATCTGGATGTCAACCCACTTGGACTCGTAGGATGACCTTTGTAAAGAAGAAGGGTCACGTATGGCGCACCCTCAATGGCTAAGTACCGGAGTTACCACGATTCAGGAAAGCCCCAACTGATCGAGAGCTTCATCCCCTAGTGTAACAAGCTGCTGTTTTTTTTTAAGTTTTTTCGGCCCGTCCGTTTGGATTTTTCAACCTATTTTGTTTGGGCTTTTTACCCATTTTATTTGGGATAGTTTGGGGTTTTTTTACCCATTTCGTTTGGGTTAGTTTGCGGGTTTTTTTACTTTTTTGGATTGGGGCTTTCTACCCCATTCGTTTGAGTTTGTTTGGGCTTCATCCCCCAGTGTGGCGGGCTGCTGTTTTTTTTACGTTTTTCACCCCGTCCGTTTGGATTTTTCAACCAATTTTGTTTGGATTTTTTTACCCATTTTATTTGGATTAGTTTAGGTTTTTTTTTACCAATTTTGTTTGGATTTGTTTGGGATTTTTTTCACACATTTTGTTTGGGTTTTTTTTACCCGCTTTGGTTGCGTTTGTTTGGGGTTTTTTACCCATTTCGTTTGGGTTAGTGTACTATCACTTTGTTTGGGTTTGTTTGCGGTTTCGTAACCTCCCAGGTAGGAATTGACGATGAAAAAAGGGCTCGCCAAGCTCTGAAACAAGGCTCACATTTTTTAATTCAGGCTGAGCACCAGCCTGATTTCAGGCCTAGCTGAACCTCTGAATGATAACGTGGTTTCAGGCTCTTGCACACAGGCTTGACCAAAGGCTGGTAGAAAAGCCTGTACTAAGCCTGAAACGACGAAACAACAAGGCTCAAAACGAGCCTTAATGAAGCCTTCACGAGCATTTATGACCAGGCTTTTCCCAAACTCTTCCCGAGGCTATATGAGGCCTGTTTTTAGTTTTCTATATTCTACATTGGGGTAAATTTAATAAATCTGTAAAGAACTCATTTGATTTATTATATATATTTATTATTTGTTATATTATTTGTTACAAAATATATATAAAAATATTTTAAAAAACAATACTTTATTTTATTGCGTACTTCTATTTTCGTATACACTTTTTTGTGTACCTCATAAATATCACAAATTTATTGCTAAATTCTTCTTTCATAAAAGTACAGAAAAAATATTATCTTAAACTTATTTTATTTCATCACAACCTGAAACAAGCCTGCATCCAGTCTTGATTTTTCAGCGCCAAAATTCACCGGCTGAATAAAGCTTTAAATAACCCTGATTTTAGGCTAAGCAGCCAGTCTTGGTTCCAGGCTGCTCCAAACGATGCAATGAAACCTGGGCCAGGTCTGTCGCACTCACGCTCGGTGAAACAAGGCTCGCACAAGCTTGTTTCCATCGTCAGCCTTTTAATTTCCTACCTGGGCTATTTTGGTTGGGGCTTTCTACCCTATTCGTTTGGGTTTGTTTGGGCCGTATTTCCTCATTGGTTTTTTTTTTGGAAATCCTTAACCCAAAGAAAGTCGAGGGATAAGATTTTTTCGTCATTTGGGTTTGTTTGGATTGGGGGGGGGGGGGCGCATTTGTTTTTTTTTCATGCATGCTTGGGGCCTGTGCAGTTTTGTTAGTGACTTGACATCTTCCGGTTCTGAGATAGACGTGGGGTAGAAAAAAAGGAGTAGGAAGAAGTGTTGGAACGAAAAAGGAGGAGGAGGAGGAAAAGAAAAGCGAGGAATAAAGTAGGATCTCGTCAGAGCGTGTATGCACTCCCGTTTCGTAGGTGGGTACCTTCGTCATGGTAAACGAACCCCATCGGTCATGGCTTACCGGGACACAATCGCGGAGTTTTCTCCCTCCAGCTCACACTCGCTCTATCTCTCTGAATCCATACGCATACGGCGATTTTACATGAAAATTGAGGCTTCCGAGTGAAATTAATGGTGAATTCGTATTCACAGGATAAAAAACATTGATATGGACTTTTCAAGAAATTATTTTTAAAATTCAATTTTTTCGCATTTTGGGGAAAATTGAGTTTTCCTGGAACATTTGTCTTTTTTTCTCTGTTTCGATTTGAAACTTCGCTCTGCACTCACTCCTTTCGTAATCGTATCCTTTTCGAAATGCCGTTTGATTCATCGAGATACGATTATTTTTTTATTTTTGGCAGAATTTCAAAGTTGGAGTTTAAATTTTCGCCAATTTTTTCTTGCATATCTGGCCTTTTTTCGGCCATTCTTCAAGCGGACTTTTCGGAAGGTCCAATTGCGATATAGGGATGAATCCAGCGGCATTCTCTAATTGTATCAAAATTCTTTTCAAAACCCTCCCGATAAAGCTCCGTCGCCCGGATAGAACCGACACTACGGCTGTTTGAAATTCTGCGATTGTGCCGATTACGCGAGGTGGCAAAAAGAGTCGAAATTTTTTTTCTTCACTTTTCATCATAGATCAAGCGTTTATTTGATGGGAAATTTTCCGCTGATTACGAATATTACGAGTTTTTTCCCGAAAGTTGAAAATTATGTTAGTACAGTAATGCTGCATATTGGAATCCGAAAAAATAGAAGGCTAGTCTTTTGACCGGTGAAAAATCAGTTTTCATTTGATAACACTTTAGGAAAAATTCATACAATTTTTGTTAAAATGAGAACGTTGTAGCCCTTGAAAAGACGCGTCGATCGAGTATTTGATCATCCCTCTCCAATAATATCTTCACCCCCAAAAGAATTGTTGAAGTGTAAACAAAATAATTGTTTATTGAATAAGTCAAAAACAATCGATTTTTCGGGGATGGTTTAAATGTACGAAATGTAGAGAATAATTTACTCTATATTTTCGTTCCTATGGACCACCCTTGAATTTTGCTTTTTCGAACCTCTCTCAGGGATTGAAAATTCAAAATAAAATTCTGGGATACTATTGGCCGAACATAAAGAGAGTTTGGCACTGTGGACAAAATGTAGCTGAGGGTTCGAGCTACAAATTCCACGGCGGCGACTTCGTGCCGTCAATAGTTTTTCCAAAATTTCATTTTGAGTTTTCAACCCCCGAGAGGGGTTCTAAAATCAAAATTCAAGGGCTGGTCCATAGAAACGAAAATATAGAGAAAATTATTCTCTACATTTCGTACATCTGAACTATACCCGAAAAATCGATAGTTTTTGAGTTATTCAATAAACAATTTTTTTGTTGTACTTCAACCATTTTTTTGGGGGTGAAGATATTATTAGAGAGTGATGATCAAATACTCGATCGACGGGTCTTTTCAAGTGCTACAACGTTCCCATTTGAACAAAAAGTGTACGATTTTTTTCTAAAGAGTTATTGAATTAAAACTGATTTTTCAAAATTTCACCCTACTTTTTCACCCCCAAAATGAACTTCCACGACTTCGGCGCTGTGGACAAAACTAAAGCCCGGATTTTTCTGCACATTTTGTCTCATAGCGCCGACCTCGTGGGGGTTGTAGTTTGGCATTAATCCACCCCCATCTCGTTTCATACCCTAAAAAACCCTACACCCCGATTTTTAGGCAAACTTGGATTTAGCACCCGCGGCGCCTACAAAATCACCTGTCAAAAAACTAGCCTTATTCTTATTTTCTCCGATTCCGGGGTTTTTCAGCGACAGCACGACTGTACTATGTGACAATTCAGGAAAATTGGATTCAGGAAATTTGGCAAAATCGGGTATGGCGATTTTGAGGCGATCAGATCCTCATTCTTCGGCTCATTGCTGGCAATGGCTGCCAGGCCGCGAGGTAGAATTGCAATCTCGCAAAGTAGCGAAATTCAGAGAGAGGGAGGGGTGAGAGAGAGAGAGAGAGAGAGAGAGAGAGAGAGAGAGAGAGAGAGCTGCAGAGGAGCAAGGAGAATGTCGTGCGGTGTTCATCGAGGTGTAGTTCCTCGTCCCCTGTGCGGATGGCCCGTGAGTCGTGGTCAGCGTCCCACTAAGCCACGGTCGCGCGTTCTCCTTGCCGGTTCTCTAAATTGCTTCCCTTTCCTCCCCCTCGTCCTCCTCCTCGTTCGTCAACCATCACTCTCGTACAGTTTTGCTCAACGGACTTCTCTCTCTCTCTCTCTCTCTCTCTCTCTCTCTCTCTCTCTCTCTCTCTCTCTCTCTCTCTCTCTCTCTCTCTCTCTCTCTATGTCGTTTTTAGTTCTTCTTTACTTTAAGTTAACATTGCTACCATTTTGTGCAGAGTTGGTGTTTACCTCACAATAGTTAAATTGTATTTTCAAGTATATCTTCTCACATGATTGCATGTTTAATATATTTAAGTTATAGCCGATTAGTTTTCTCTATCTAAAATATATCTCATGGTCAAAGCATCTCTTATTTGTATGGCTTTATTAATTTTTTATTTTATAGTGTCCTTTAATTCCTGATGTATTTTTCTGCATAATTTTCATCTTCATTTTTAGTTCTAGGTTTTTCTTTTTATCATATAGAATATTTTCATTAGCATTGTATTAATTTTTGTATTATTTTTATTTCTTCTTTCTCGTTAGTTTTAGATTTTAAGTATTTTTGATGAGATAGAATCTTTTTATTTCCATTGTATTATATTTTAATTCTTATTTTAATTTCTTATTATATAGAATCTTTCCATTGCCACTGCATCCTCTGCTGTACTATATTCCGGTTCATTTGCTCAATCAAATTTGCCCGATAGACTTCTAGAGCATGATACAGTTTATCAATCAATCAATCTCTTCACGCCGTTCTTCTTTCTTGCAGAGTTTCTTTTGTAAAAATTGACATCGGTCCCGTACCGGGAAAACCATATTAAATAAGTCAGTACCGCAAAACGGGGTTAAGTTGACATTGAAGGTAACGTTGAGAGTTTTTGGGGTTACTTTAACAGAGCGCCAAAATACGGTTTAAGTGTGTGCACTATTTAACTTTTTTTATTGTTGCTCTATTTTATTATGATGTAGCTAAAGTCGATTGTAATGTTGCTCAAGTTGATTTTGATGTCAATGATAATTATAAGACTGATTAAGTGCTTATAATAGTACCCTAGATACTTGATATTTTTATATAAAATGTTTCGTTAATAAAGATGACACTCTGAATGCAAAAAAACGTTGTTTTTCATTTAATTCAATGTACAATGCAAGAAATATTTGATTTTTTTTCAAAATGATCTCAATGTAACCCTTAATCTTGGACAGAAGTTGCATTTCAATGCCTTGTCAAAAAAACCCACACACGAGGTTATTTTGACACTTAAGGGAGACTTTGTCCTTGAAATTTTCAAAAAATCAATTTGAGCTCAACATGAGCAGCTAGAAGAAGAGGAGGGATGCCTCTATGGACCAGGCATTGCCGATTAGCGGTAATTATAAACACATTTGTGTAAACACATTACAAAACTTTAAACGCGTTTTTCTCGAAAACACGTTTTTAAAAATGGCTGACATTCTCCTGACCGCTGTAATTAACATATCGACCTGAAATTTGGAGAGCATACTCAGAAAATATGTCTTCACGGAATGACGGATCGTTTTTTCGATAGATACATTTTTGCATTTATTATTTATCTTTTTATGCGAAAAAAACGCGAAAATTCGATTTTTTTAAAATTGCCGCCATTTTCCGAAATTTGTACTAAACGAAAAACCCATCCGTCATTCCATGACCAAAGGGTCACAGATTGAGAATATGCTTTGAATTTGTGTTTCCGATCAACAAAGAGGAGGCAGTGATGTCAGCCGTTTACCTCCCGCGATTTGAGGACCTGTTTTCGCGGAGCTGCAACGGCCGCCATTTTGGTTTTTTTTTCCAAAAAAAAATTCTTTAACGTTCTGTATATCATGAATAAAAGCAAGAAAAAATCCGCACTCAAAAAGCTTTACTCGCTTCCTTTAAAAAAAATAAAATGTAAACACCTGAAATATGGCACTCCAAGGACAAAGTCTGCGTCAAGAAAAAAGAAAATGGAGAGGGGTGGTGGGTCTTGACTTTCTTTTACGTTTGGCAGCCAAAGGACAAATTGTTCCATTGGAGGAAAAAAATTGAAATTTAGGATGTTGAAAAAAAAAGTTACCTTGAAAAAACTTCCTAAACCTGCTTAAATTAACCCAAACAAACCCGAAAAAAGAAAAAGACGTCAAAAAAATCAAAAATTGAAACGCTCCTCGGGCAAGCCTCCCAACAATCATTGCGGCCAAGGAGGAAGACGCGCGGAATGAACATTACGGTAAATTTTACCCTGTCATTCTGCAACTATACGGAATATATAGACTCGCTATCCGGCTGGTTAACGACGCCGTGAGTCCCCGGGGACGTCCGTTCCCATGAAAAGAGGAAAAAAGAGAGAAAAAAAAAGAAGAAAAAAAAACTACCCAGAGTCCTAGTGAAACATTAATTATATATACACATACGTGCACACGAATGCGGAGCCCGTTTCGCCGAGAGAGTCCGTCAGGAGGCGCCCCGTGAGAGTCTCGCTCGAGCGAGTCTCCGCTCGCGCGTACACATTTGTACGAATCGCGCATCTGGCGAGGACTCGCACGCTTCGACCGCTCGATCGCGTGCGAACCGACCGCGGGACATTTTACAAAAACAGAGGAACAAAAAAAAATTTGACAAAAAAAATACAAAAATAACCGAGGGAGAAAATGGAAATTAAAATTAGTATGTAAAAAAAATATTTTTTCAAAACGAGATTTTGTTTAGTGTTTTAAAAAGTAGAAAATCATTTTTTTTTACCAAGTCACGTATATGTGGGGGCGGGTTGAAATTTCTAACTTTGAATGATCAGAACGCTCAAAACTCCGAAAGAATTTTACACGAAAGACCGAAACTCCGAAAATCTGAACACCGTCAAAATAATTCGGCTATGGAAGTTTTAAAAGTTTCAAAATTTTCAATAAATCGACGAATTATTTCAAGAATTTTTATTTATTAAGAAGTGATTTTCCGTCAATTTAGAAATTTGTCTAGAAAATGTTATACGCTCTACATAATTTACCCTCATGTCAAGATCATGCCAGCGAAAGTCTACACAGTTGACTGTAAATGATATAGAACGTATAACATTATCTAGACAAATTTCAAAATTGACGCAAAATCTCTTCGGAATGAAAAAAAAACGTTTTTCAAATCGGTACCCAAAATTTCTCGAAAACCAATGAACCGATTGCTTTGAGGTTTTTTGTGGTTATTCTATACACCATTATCTAGTACTTGTCATAGGATTTTTTTTCCGTTACTTAGTTTTTGTTTTATAGGCAAAATAATAACTAATTTTTGGCCCAAAAATCACTAATTATCTTCAAACTTCGGCCATTTTGTCGTAAATTGATATTTTCAAAATCGGCTCTGACAAATACTAGATTATAGTATCTAATTTAATAATCTCTTCGGTTTTTTTTTTCAGATGATTTTTGAAGAAACGCCAGTGGGTACCGTATACGCAGATTTATTTACGCCGCTCCAAGGATCATACAATATCCTTGTATATTTTTGATATTTTTAAATAAAGAAAATTAAACATTTTTTTGAATGTATATACTTTTAGATCATTAAAACTCCAATCCGAAATTTCAAATAGTTGTCCTTGAAAAAATTGACAAAAATGACCTTTTTCCGGCTCCTAGTTGTATATCTCCCCTTAATTGATTTTACTAGTAGTTTACTAGTTTACGAGTCTGTACGTTAGGAACATGGAATGCTTGTAAAAAAATAACAAAGACTGTAATTAGGATTGACCTTACGACTAATTGCTGCAAATAAACTTTTCACATACAAACACAGTCGGCTACGAATTTGTTTGTACGTATTAGTGAGATTGTATTTAAACGATTATATATCGCTATTTTTACATGAAATGTTAAACATTTTATGGATATATTTTTCTTAAGTTGAATCATGAATTGTGACCTTCCAGATGCATGTTTGCAAAATTTCAGAGCTCCAAGTAGTCGGAAAATGGGCGAAACGTCGATTTTCCGTTTTGCATCTCCGAGAAAGTGAAGTTAAAAAGAAATTACGAAAAAATGAATAACGAAAATAAAGATAAATAAAAATAAATAAGGTTGGGAAATAGAAAAAGTAAACAGGGCGAAAGTAGCCGAAGACCAAAAAGGGCCAGAAGGAGCAGAAGAAACGAACATAAAAATATCCTTTTTAAAATAAACGAAGGAAAATAAATAAAAATAAACGAGGCGAGAAAATATAAAAAGGAAAAGAAGGCTGAAAGCACCAAGAAGCGAAAAAAATTAGGACAAACATTTTTAAATGAATTCACGAAAATAAAGACAAATGGAAATAAACGAGGGAAGGAAAAATAAAAATAAAAAGGGCAGAAGTAGCCAAACGCAAAAAAGGGACGAAAAGAGCAGAAGAAAAGAAAATGAAAATACATTATTTTGATAACTTTGCTATTGGCTTTTTTGCTATTGGCTACTTCTGCCCTTTTTATTTTTATTTTTCCTTCCCTCGTTTATTTCCATTCGTCATTATTTTCGTGAATTCATTTAAAATTGCTTGTTTCATTCAAAATTTAACTTAAAATAACTTAAATTTAACAAAATTTAAAAATCATTCAAAAATAAACGAACGAAAATAGATCACAATAAACGAGGGAAGAAAATGTGAGCAGGAATGAAAGGGCGAATTGCCCAAAAAAGCCGAAGAGAGGAGAAGTAAAAACGAAAATAATAATAATAATAATAAACCGTAAACGAATAAAAATAAACGTGTGCGGAAAATATGAAAAGAAAAAAGTAAAATTGAATAAATAAAGAGAAATTAAAGTAAATTAAAATGAACGAGATTGGCAAATAAAGAATGAAAAACAAACGGGAAAAAAGCAACTAAAAGCAAAAAGAATCCGCTGAGGGGGAAGGGGAGGGGGGAGTTACTAGAAATATATTTGGCTTTTATTTATCTACATTTGGATTTGATAGAAATGACGGTGTATATACGGCAGGGGGGGGGCTCTTTCTCAACGTCAGGTCTCTTTGGAGCTACAAAATTGTACAACTCCTCTTTGGCCTACATATCGCCCCCTTTGCCCCCCATTCTCTCTCTCTCTCTCTCTCTCTCTCTCTCTCTCTCTCTCTCTCTCTCTCTCTCTCTCTCGGTATCATTGTTAACCAAAAGCAAAAAAAAAAGAAAAGGTTGCACCAACAAAAGGCCCGTCGTACAACTACACGTGCTGTTGTTGCTTTACGAGCAGGACACGTTCGTCGTTACGTATTATTCGCCGCTATCTCGGGGACCCACCAAGGCTGCTTGTGTCGCGCCTCATCCGTGTTTTTCTTCATTTTTTTTGCTCTTCTTCTCGCGCCGCACACCTACCCATCCCCGCCTACACACATACACTCCGCACGGTCTCAAAGATCGAGAAATTCTCCCAGGTTCCCGATTTCCGTAAAAGAGTCGCGGGAAAAATCTTACGTGGAGTGGAAAAAAGAATGGGAAAACGGCAAGCGGTGGTACTAGCTGAGATCGGGGAATCCCCGAAGTGCGACGAGGCCGCGCCAATCCAGGCTTCATATATATCTGGATATTTTTTTTGTAGTACCTCAATATATATACACATGAGGAATTAGATTTTTTAATTTGATTTCAGTAAAAAAAAATTCTCCGCAAAAAACGCCCCGATTAAAAATCCTGAAAAAATTCCTAAAAACACGTGATTATATGTAAACATTTTCAAGCTATCACCCACAGTGGAAATATGATTTTTCCTGTGTTTTCTGAGCGATTAACGTTTGGAAAAAATCCGAAAAATTCAAGAACCGCTTACTTCGGGCGGATACTTAAATGTTTGGATACCCACAATTAATTTTTTTGACCATTTTTGAATGACCATTTGGTTATTCAAAAATGGTCAAAAAAATTCATTAATTTTTCGGATCTTTTATAACGTTAATCGCTCGGAAAGCACAGAAAAAATCATACTCCCACTACGGGCGATAGCTTGAAAATTTTTCCACATAATCACGCATTTTTGGGAATTTTTTCAGATTTTTAAATCGTGGGGTTTTTTCCGGAGAAATTTTTTTTTGACTAAGGGTTGTTTCTAAAAATGTAAACAAAAATCAGGGCGTCTTTTAGAGTCGATGGAATCACATAAAAAAAATAAATCGGATTAGCGGGGGTCAGGGAAAAAGTCCACGGGATTCACGTGGAATGCCTCATATACAGGGTGTCCTGTTATGAATTGATAATCCTGCAACTGTCGATAGGTCGAATTATATCTTATTATATACTGGAATTTCAGTATATTTTTTTTCATAAAAAAATTGTATTTGTAGATTAAGAATCAATACATGTAATTCGGTTGTGAAAATGATATCAACCACTTGATGAACAAGAACACGGTGTTTACATCACTGAACGTCTAACAAGTATGCGTGTTTTTTTTTTTGGAGTAATAGGTTGTTTTGGAGTAAAAAAAACAAAGTCATACGGATTCGAGAGTTACAAACCGCGGCGCTGTTGACGCACTGCACCATTGTTTCTCTGACTGTCCGTGAGTTCTTTTCGCCATTCATTGGACTGTTTCGAGTAGTTGTTGTATTGAGGCACGTCACAGTACACGTAAAAATAAAAATGTAAAAAATGATCGCGGGTTTGGACGATGGTGAAAGTGCCGAAATTTATCCGATTGGATCGGATATCGAAGAATTTGTCGCGCGAAAATTACCCACGAATAGAAAAGCATTAAGGGGCCAGTCGACTTTGAAAAATTCAAAAAATCGAAAGCAAGCTAGTTTTGAAGAAGTCGACGATGATGAGCAATCAGAAGGAATTTTGTTCGGTGCAGGAATTGCCGATTGAGTTTAGGTAAGAGTTTTTCGGAGTATAAACTTCAAACGCGTTTTTCCCGAAACAACGTTTTCAAAATCTACCTCCATCGTATTATAATTAAAATTAAAATGAAAATTTTTATTTTTACTCTTTTTTTTGCGAAAAACTGCGAAAAAACGCGTTTTTTAAATACTTTTTTCGTTTTTCATCTGGCATTTTTTTGTTTTTTGACAAAACTTTATATCCGAGGGCCATTTTGTAGCTGGTGTCATACTGAATCTAATGGACTTTGATTTTTTTGTTTCAGACAAGCCGTTGCCGAGTTGTGATGGAGCTACCTAGCCCACCTATTTTTGAGGCGTTACGTTAAACTATTTTGTACTTAAAAATCAATAAAAATGAAAAAAAAAAATTTTAACGTATTTCAAGACTTTATTTATCAAGCCCAACAACTTTTATATTCATATCTTTTGTAAAATCTTGAAAAAAAATGCCAAAATAGCCTTTTTCGTGGCTCCAAAGTGGACTGGCTCCTTAAGTCTATTCTTTCCCCATCATAATACTCTTAAATTTTCTGTTCGAAAGAGTACACAAAACGTTATCGACAAAATAACTAATATTTGGAGCGAAACCGGAATAGAAATTTCTCAACCTTGCAACAATTCCAAAAGGTTTAAAAAATTACGATTGGAGTGGGCAGCATTGAAAAAAAATTATTTACGGAAAAATTAAACTCAATCGTTCAACGAAAATCTCTTCCACCATAAGTTGGATAAATTATTTGAATTATATTATTATGATGTTTATTGGCGACGCAAAAAATTGACGAAAAATCGCAAAAAATAGAATCAAACGTCGTTTGAGCACTACCTAAAAAAATGTTTAGACCTCTCGAATATTGTATGAATTACTTTTTTATAACGTAGTAACATTTTCCGTTGAGTACCGGGAAAAAAATTAATTTTTTAAATTAATATGTATTAATTTATATATATATATATATATATATATATATATATATATATATATATATATATATAAACAGGTATACACATTGAAAAATATTGGGAGCCCAAGATGACTGGCGGAGAACTAAAAGAAACGTGAACGAGGTTAAGATGTAGAAATGCCAGGAAACACGGGCAAAAAGAGGGTACGTAGACGCCAAATGTAGAGTATCCAAGCAGGCAATTGAAAATTTGAGACCTATGTGCGAGTGTGCGGAAGTTATGGAGAAAACTAAACCAAGAAATAGGAAATAAACTGACAAACACATCGGACAATTTGAGAAACTAGCAACTCGTAAAAATTAATTACTATTAATTAATTACGCATAAAATTAATTACACATCTATTCAATATGAATATCAAGCTGTTCGAATTTTTTTTCAACGTGCAGAATGGCCGACTACTCGAAACTTCTCGAAACAGCTTTTTTCCAATTGGCGTAACAAATAGCTTCAACAATTTTCACTCGATTTACTTCAAAATTAAAAGTTATGTTCCTAATTGCATTTCGCAGAGAAGTACGTACGGAATTTCTGATTAATCGAAAAATTTTCATTTTATGAGCAGTTTATGAGCAGTTATAACGAAATTTTTCACTGTAAATTCATTTCTCAACTTCAAATACCTACAACTTTTGAATAAAACAATATTTTTTAAATTCCGTACGTACTTCTCTAGGTATTCTGATGTAGATTGATGAGAATTTTTGTTTTTTGTTCTAGGTAAAAAATCGTGGATGCTAAATGTCACGCCGCGGAGCGCCTAAAAAAAGATAACAAAAGAAATTTTCAGTGGTCGGCCATTTTGTACATCGAAAAAAAAAATAAACATTTCCTAACAGCTTGATATTCATACTAAATCGATGTGCAATTAATTTGATGAGTGAATCACGTTTTTCAAATGAAAAAAATTATTAAATTCGCACATGTTTTTATACCCGTTACTGTGGCCTGAAGCCTTAAAAGGGTATACAAGGAATAAAATACTACTACTATCAAATATTATAATGATATATATATATATATATATATATATATATATATATATATATATATATATAAATTTAGTGTATAATTACAATATTAAAATAATACAATTATTATATTAATAAATGAATAAATATATACATATGTCTTTAATTATTGCACCGACCAACGAATAAACATCGACGATGCACTAACGCACAGCCCCCCCCCCCCTCTCGCGGTAAATCGCGCGGGGTATGCACCGTTACCTTTTTGCAAACGTCCTTCGCGTTCCCGCGTTGGTTAATGTACGAGCCACGGGAACGCGAATAAAAATGCACACGTTACACGCATACACACAGTCACCCCGATCAACTATACAGAGGCAGCTTGAGAGAAGAGAAGAAAAAGTAGCAGCGACGAAGAGGACGAACAAGAAGAACAAGAAGAAAAAAAAAGAAGGGAAGATCACGATATGAGCGCTCGCTTATACGATCACCTATATATACACACACATATAAATATACATATACATGCACACGCACACACACACATATATATTTACATATGTATATGTATGTATGTGTATATATATATATATATATATATATATTCTTGACTCGTATGTATTAAAAGTCGGAGAGGGCCGACAGAGGAGTGAAGGCTCGGTCACTGGAACGCGACGTTTCCCTCGTCTCCTTAACGACGAATTTACGTCATGGTGCTGTGATCATCTCTCTCTTGTTTTCCATATATCCATGTATATATGTATATGTATTATTTTTTTTTATTATTTTCTCTGTCTATCTTTTGTCCTGAGATACAACGTGATTTTGGCTTAGCGCAGTTCAGGAAGTGACTCGAGTTTATATCGCGGACTACTGCTGTAGGAGAGCAGGTATGGCACAGTCCGTACGTACGGAGATCTGTCAGGGCACAGTGGAAGATGCCAGTGCGCAACGGACGAGACCGCGGATAGCGAATTTGATCGGAAAACACGTTGCGTCGAGGTTTAGGTCGGTTAATTGATTTTTGTATTTTTTTTCGTTATTTACCGTGCAACTAATTATTGTTGTTAGTTTTGACGTTTATTGGATGATGGTTAGGGATGGGCGGTTGAGCGTATATACGCAGCGTAAATACCGCAGAATAATAATAAGAATAATAATTTAAGTATTTGTTTAAAAATGGGAATTTCGACATTTATTTTTTAAATGTAACGAGTCTAAATTCCATTTTATAAATATAATTATTGGACGTTTGAATATTTGTTGGAGGTTCGTTGATTAAATTCGTATAACGTTGCAATAATAATAATAATAACTTGAGAATTAATTTAAAAAAAATTGAATATTTATTTTCAAATTGTGACAATTCGAAAATTGATTTTTGGAATATAACGGTTGGACGTATGAATTCTTGTGGGAGGTTCATTGATTAAATTCGTATAACGTGAAAATAATAATAAAATTAATTCAAAAAATTAAGAAAAGATGACCATTTTTAAATTCATTTCTGAAATATAACATCGAAAAATTACTTTCGCGAATATAATAATTTGAAAATTTATTTGAAAATAGGCGTAATAATA